>PVKE010000016.1:24980-316282 GCA_004027555.1 Craseonycteris thonglongyai | reverse complement strand
AACAGTTAAGAATGCACTCCACATGGGGCCTGGCACAGAGGAATGGCGGCTGGCGTTGTCCTCAGTGTTGGTGAAAGTCTTCAGGGAGAGAGTCCTGTACAAACGGTGTTCACCTGGTGTCTGTGGCCATTTTTCTTCCCACGTCTGTCCATCCATCTGGTCCAGGCCTGCAGCCCTGAGCTCAGATGCTGTGGCCCAGGTCTCTAAGAATTTCCTTCCAGGCTCCAGGGATGAGCAATTGTTATTGAGGAGGCATTTCTGAGCAGCTCATCTGGGAGGGCTGCTATGAGAGGCCGTTGTAGAGAGAGGGGTAAACATCTACCAGGGGATAAGCTGTCGTTTATGTCTTCATGACGTCAGCAGGCAAATCAAAGGACTAGCAGTACAAGACGGCCAAACCACATGCCTGCTGCCTTTCAGCATTTACATTGGCTGCAGAACTTTCCCATAGAGGCCTGACCCCAAACCACAGGCCACCGAGGTCTGAATAAACCCATCCACTAGCAGCTTGGAAACAGCACCCGAGCCATAAATACCACGCTAACATCGATGGAGTGCAAGCTCATGTCAGGCACTGTTCTGAGCACTTTATGTCTGGTGTGGCTCATTCGATCGTTCCCAAAACTCAACACGTTTTGCCATCCTCGGCAGGGTTGTACGGAGAAGTCAGCTGAGACAGAGAGAGTTTAGATTCCCGGCCTGAGGTCACACAGTGACATGTGGGCAGGACTGCAACCTGGGGATGCGGGCTCTTGACTTCTGTGCCGTCCCTTGTGATCTGTGAACCCGATTTAAGACAGGGACTGGGGTGTTGAATGGGAACTCAGAGTAGCTGCTTGTTGGGGGGTACAGCTGAGTGAGTATGCATAGACCCTTGATTAAGACCTGCTTCTGTCTCCTTGTGTTTTGGATTCAATTAGTTTTGAGTTACTTCTCTAAGTAAAATCAGGAGTCTGTTATTGACATGGATAGTGGGGAACGACAATTAGAGTAAGCAAGTAGGAATCTCTGCTATAACTGCCTTCTGTTTGCCAATTTGGTTATTTGCCCCTTTGCTTTCACTACTGTATTTAGTTTAACTGCATGACATTGTTTATACGTTACAGTTTCAGGCACAGAAAAGCAATTTCATAGCATGCAACCTACCTTATCTAACTCATGGCCTGCGGGCCACGTGCAGCTCAGGACAGCTTTGAATGTGGCCCAACACAAATGCATAAACTTTCTTAAAACATGATGCGATATTTTGTGTGTGACTTTCTCTTCTAGCTCATCAGCTATCGTTAGTGTTAGTGTATTTTACGTGTGGCCCAAGACAATTCCCCTTCTTCCAAGGTGGCCCAGGGGAGCCAAATGGTGGGACACCCTTGATATAAACTCTTTGCCTTTCTCTTTCAGCCGCATGGAAAACCTCTTTTTATAACGTTGATGTTTGTGGGTCAGCTTTGTCTGTGGTCCCTTTTGTCATTCAAAAATTAAAAAATTTTATATCATCAGATGTGCTAAATTTTTCCTTATCGCTTTGGGCTTGCCTGTTGGGGCAGAGAATTTTTCACACAGATGTAATCTCCTCTGTGGTCTTCTAAGATTTGAATTGCATTACTTTTTCTTTTTTTTAAACATGTAAGTCTTTCCTTGTTCTAGAATTTATTCTAGAACAATGGTGTAAGATCGGATTCAGTTTGATAGTCTTCGGCTGGCTGGTCAAGTCATTCAGTAAGGAGCTAGCTCCTCCTTTTCCTGCTGAGTTCCAATCCCGTCTTTCATGAACATTAAAGCCATATTCACAATGGCATCTACTGGGGGACTTTTTTGGAAATGTCAACTTTTAAACTTTCTGACTTACTTGAAACGAATGAGTTTCCCACTCTCCCTTTCTGCCACTTCAAAGGGTGGCTGGGGACACTGTGGGGAAGGTCAGATGGGAGGCATGTGGTCACCTTCCCAAGTTATCCAGGCTCTTCTTTTTGAGTGACCCGATTCCAGTCCTTGGCGCAAGTCATAGACGGTTTTGCAAAGGGCCCCGTGTCAGTTTGGGTGATGAATGGACCATTGATGAATGGGTGATTCACACGTTCAAATGAATCACGCTCTAGCCTCCTTGCAGTGTGCTCCTTGCAATGGCTCTGGGCACCATTGCTAGAGGGGAGATGTTGTGTCTTGTCCATCTGCCCCTACCCACCCAGAGTGGTATCTACACTGAGGCGACAGTAGTGAGCACCAACTTGTAACAACAAAGTCCCAAGGCCAGACGGCTTCACTGGTGAAGTCCATCAAATGTTTAAAGAACACAAATCTTTTATAGACTCTAGCAGACAACAGAGAACGGATCTCTTCTCAACTCATTCTATGAGGTCATATCACCCCGATACCAAAACCAAAGAAAACTACAAACCAATGACACTGATGAATATCGATGCAAAATCCTCAACAAAATATTAGCAAACTGAATCTAGCCGCTTAAAAAGCATTACACATCACGATACACTGAGATTTGTCCCAGGAATCAACATTTAAAAGGTTGGCTCAACACATGAAAATCAATCAATGTAATATACCATAGCAATAGAATACGATCAATGTAACACCATCATGTTAATAGACACAGAAAAAGCATTTGACAAAACCCAACACCCTTTCATATTAAACACATTCAACAAACTAGGAATAGAAGAGAAAATTCTCAACCTGATAAAAGAAAACTCCATATCTAATATACTTTATGATGAAAGACTGCAAGCTTACCCCTTAAGATCTGGAAGAAGACAAGTATATTGGCTCTTGCCACTTCTATTCAGCATTGTAGTGGAGGTGCTGGCTAGGGCAATTAGGCAAGAAAAAGAAAAGTCATTCAGATTATAAATGAAATAAAACTCTCTCTATTTGCAGATGACATGATCTTATACATAGACCCACCCCCACCCCACCCCCACAATCCATGAAGAAACTATTAGAGCCAATAAATGAATTAAGCAAGGTTTCATAAAACACAGATATATTTCTAGATATGCTAGCAATGAACATTTCAAAAATAAAATTAAGAAACAATTACACTTACAATAGTATCAAAAAGAATAAAACAGGAAGAAATTTAACAAAAGAATTATCTGATTTTTATACTAAAAACTACAGAATTTAAAAGGACAAGCAATAAATGGGAAAATATCTCATGTTCACAAAGAGTTAATATTAAGACAGCAATTCTGCCCAAATTGATTTACAGATTCAATTCAATCCCTTTCAAAATTCCAAATGCCGTTTTATTGCAGATATGAACAAGCTGGTCTTATACTTCATACAGAAATCCAAAGGAGCCAGAATAGCCCCAACAATATGAAAAAACAAGGACCAAATTGGAAGACAAACGATTCCCAATTTCAAAATTTTCTGCAAAGCTACAGGCATCAAAATGGACATAAGAATAGACATATTGTTACACGATAGAATTGGCAATCCAGAAAAAATCCTCACAGTAAAGGTCGATTATTTTTGACAAGGGTATCAAGGCCATTCAATGGACAAAAGAATAGCCTTTTCTACAGATTGTTGAAGAATCTGAATCTCTATTTCATGCCATATTAAAAAATTAACTCAAACTGAATTAAAAAAACTAATTCTAAGAGTTAAAATGATAAAATTCTTAGAAGAAAATAAAGGTTTGAAAATTTGTGACCTAGAATTAAGCGATTATTATTATTTTGTGTGTGGATATGACACTAAAAGCACAAGCAATCAAAAAAAAAAAAGCTTGAATTTCATCAAACCTAAAAACACGTACATCAAACATTATCAAGAAAGTAAAAAAACAATCCACCTGCTAGAAAAAAAATATTTACAAATAATATACTCTGTAGTAAGTGTCTAATATCCAGAACATATAAAGAATTTATTCAACTCTATGATAAAAAGACAAATAACCCACTTAAAAATGGACAAAGAATTTCAATAGAAATGTCTCCATTTCTATTTGAATAGAACTTACCAAGAAGCACATGAGAAGATGTTCACCATCACTACTGACTAGGACAGAATGCTGGACATTGTAGGTTTAAAAAAAAAAAAAAAGGAAAGAAAACAAACTTAAGAAGTAATTTGAGGTTCGAGATGATTTTATCAGTATTTTAGGATTTATTTTTCCCAGCCTGCACGACTAGAGGCACAGAGGGTGCCTGGCCAGTAGGGGGCACTCTGTCATCGCAGTGGGTCCAGCCTGGTGGTGCGCGGCTGGTGTTGGGCTTTCGCTCAAGTGCACACAGCTGGGGAGAGGCAGGGCTTGGATGTAAACTCGGATCTCTTTGGCACCACAGATCCTGGCTTTCCTACTGTCCGTGGTTTAAGATCAAGGTGCTGGGACAGCTGAGTGTAGATAAGGGCTCTTTCTGGCTTATTTATGGATGGCCACCCTGTTGTGTCCTCACGTAGTGAAGAGAGAGATTGATCTCTCCTGTCTGTCTGTCTCTTTATATATAAGGGCATTAATATGCTCATGAGGACCCACTCTCATGACCTCAGCTAACCCTAAAACATCCAAAAGCCCCATCTCCAAACACCCATCCCACAGGGGGTTAGGGCTTTAAGACATGACTTCCGGAGGCCCACAGTCGTTCGTCCCATAGCTATTGTCTTTTACATTTACCTACGTCATTACCTTTACCGGTGCTCTTATTTCTTCCTGGGGATTCACGCTTCTTTGCCGTCTGCCTCTTCTGCCTTCCTGTTCATTCTTTGTCACCTCTATCTTCTTTCCCCACAGTTTCAGGCATCAGGAAAGGTCACCCTGTGGGCCTATAAGCTGCACTTCCTATGTGTGCATTCATTAACCTCGGCCTCCTCCCAAGGTCGTGGTTCCAGGCTGCCTTCCCTTCCTGCCTTCCTCCCCAGTGCACCGTGAAGGCGTCCATTTCCCGAGCTCTAGGAACATAATCCACTGGAGGGAAACCTGACTTGCCAAGCACATCATATGTTCTTACTTGTCTCTCGAAGGCTGGGGCAGTAAACCTCCACGTTGGCTACACTCCTTCAGCCAATTGCGCATAGTAAGCAGCCATTAAATAAAACAGTTGTCCTCCTGAGCAGATATTGGGCTCCAGTAGGACGTTGTAAAACACAGGGCAGACTTCATAATGGGTTTCTGGTAGGAGCAGACCACCCCGGCTGCCCATTAACACCACATTATTCAAGGTCATTGTTAAAGAACGAATCGATCGTGAATTAGAGTTGGAGCCACAGTGTAACTTAACTGGTGGCGTGCTGTCACCGTTCACCCTGTTCCAGAGTCCCGGGAAAAGGCTGAACCGCGCTGAAAGTGGAAGGTTTAAAGTGTCTTGAAACGAAGCTCATTCAATGATATTCATGAGCGGGTGACGTGCTGTGGTAACCAGACCCTGGTATTAGTCCAAGCCCTTTAGTGATCCCAGGGGCCAGATCGCTGCCCAGATGCTGAACTTTCTGGAATGGAGTGATTAGTATTCAGCATGGGTCTGGGGAGAAACCATATACGACACATCTCGTATTTTCAAAGCTCTACATGAAGACCAAAGGAGGAGAGGTTTAAGATTTCCATATAAAATTCAAAAGTTGTATGAGGCTGGAGAGAGGGGGTGATTCCCTTGCACTTGGCAACTTAGTTCCTCAGGGCCCCGTGGGAAACCTACTTGAACGTGACAGTCAGCTTTGGAGGGGCAAGACCCAAAGCCAGCTTGGAGTTGCATACTGCCAAGGTGCTTCTTCATGCCCCTGGTCCAGCTACTAGTATCACGAACAACCATAAGACTGGTTACCATCTCTGCAGACCAACTGTGCGCCAGGCTCTGCCCTAAGTGTTTTGTAGCCACGAACATATATAGTTTCAGATGAGAAGCCCGGGAGAAGACCTGCGGTGTTGAGCACATAAAAATTCCGGCGAGCCAGGGTTCTGGAACCATCTCATCGCTGCCTTTTCACGGTTCCGGGAAATCTCTGTGATGCCGGGTCCTACACTGGCCCTGGATGAAAACATTGGTCTATGACTTTTCTGGTCTCTCCTAGGTGGGAAAAACAATTGTCTGGTCACTTTCTCAAATCAATTCCAGTTGCAAAATATGGTCTCAATTCAGTAATACAAATATCCTGTTTCGCTGAATAATCCGACTGCTCCACCCTCTTTGGCTTGGGCTGGAAACCTGCTTGGGGAAGGGGTCTCCCCACTTTTGGTGGGCTTGGGGAGGGTGGAGAGGAGTGGGGGGCAGGAACACCTCTATCTGCCAGGTACTGATAGAGCTATAGAGCAGTGGTCCCCAACCTTTTTGGCATCAGGGACCGGTTTTGTGGAAGACAATTTCTGCACAGACAGAGGAGCGGGGTATGGGGATGATTCAAGTGCGTTACATTTATTGTGCACTTTATTTCTGTTATGATTACATTGTCATAGATAATGAAATAATTCTACACCTCACCATCATGCAGAATCAGGGCCACCTGAAGTCCAGCAGCTCACTTGCCACAGTAAAGCCTGCCACGAGATGCAGCTTAATGGTCACTTGCCACTGATAGGGTTATGATAGGCGTCTGCAAGCAATTGATCTATTGTGGTCTCTGTGCCGTCAAACCTGTCTGCTCGTGTGAATCTGTATTTGCAGCCGCTCCCCAGCGCTAGCATCACCGCCTCAGCTCCGCCTCAGATCATCAGTCATTAGATGCTCACAAAGAGGGTGCCACCCAGAGCCCTTGCATACACAGGTCACCATAGCGGGCGCGCTCCTGTGAGAATCTAACGCCCCCGCTGATCTGACGGGAGGCGGAGCTCAGGCGGTTATGGGAGCCGTGGGCAGCGGCTGTGAGTACAGACGAAGCTTCACTCGCTCACCTGCGGCTCTCTTCCTGCTATGCAGCCTGGTCCGTGGCCTGGAGGTTGGGGAGCCCTGCTCTGGAGTATTTGCATGGATTGGCCCTTGCAGGCACTTAAGCTGACTTCCCTCCTGCAGCCCTTGCTCAGGTGGTCTGGAGAGGAATGCCCATCACCCATCATCTGCTGGCACCTCTCACCTGCAGGGCAGACGTGGGACGCATGCTTCCACACTGTGGCCGACGCTCCTCCGGCTCCTGGGATACTGGCAGGTCACAGCTGGACCCTGGGTGCGGTCCCCTCACCACACAGTCTGCTGGGACAGGACCCAAGCCCCCCGACACTGACGGGCTCTCACATGCAGCCCACACATTTGGACCCATGAAGGATGGACCGGCTGGGCTTGGTGTGGCTGCCTCTCCTTGGCTTTGTCATCAAAGCCTCAGGCAACCTGCTACGGACTGAACTGTGAGGCCCTCCCTCACAGCTGAAGCCCTGTGTGGAGACAGTTCCTGTGAGGTGAGACAGGCAATAAGGTTACACAGGGCATAAGGGTGAGGTTCTGACCCAATAGGATTAATGTACTTCTCAGAAGAGAGACCAGAGTGCTCGCTCTTCTCCCTCCCTCCCTCCCTGAATACACTCAGGCCTGTGCTGCTCAGGCTGCGCCCTGTGTTCCAGTCACTTCCCACCCATCTCGGGTCCCGGGCATCATTCGTTCCTTCTGCCCAGAACGCTCGGGTCGCTGCTCTGCCTGCCAAATCCTTACTTCTCCTCCAAGAATCCTCTCGGCGGGGTTTTGGGGGGCCCCGTTGAGCAGAGGAAAAGACAAGAGTGATTCCCAGCTTCTGCTGTCTTCCTGGGGCTGAGCACTGTAGAGTGATGGACTGCCCGGGATGATTCTTTGTTACTCAACGCCAAGTGGGACCTCCTATTGAGGTGGCTTCACCCCTTCTCCTGCCTCAGGACCTTGACCCCCTGGTCAGCACGCCACCAGGCCATGGGGGGAGGCGGGCAGTGTTGAGCTCGGATCAAGTCACGTGCACTGTGGACTTACTGAAGGCTGGAGTCCAGGGTGGGCGGGCTGAAGGTCCAAAAGACCCCAGGAAGCTCGCGTGAGAAGCAGCTCGGAATGAATACTTTGGTGTCTGATTTATTCATGGTTTCTCTTCCCGAGGAGGGTCAGGAAGAGTCAGGCTCATGTGCCTACTTGAGAAGAGTGCACAGACAGCCCATGCTCAGCTGAGGGTGGTGGGCTGAGCCTGGCCGGGCAGGCGTTGGAACGTGCAACCGAGATGCCTCGCATGTGTAGTTCACAACAGGGGTCACGCTCCTCTGAGAATCTAATGCCCCTGCTGATGTGACAGGAGGCGGAGCTCAGGGGGTCATGGGAGCCGTGGGCAGTGGCTGTAAGTACACAGGAAGCTTCGCTGGCCCATCTGCCACTCACCTCGTGCTGCTCCTAACAGGCTCTGGACGGCTACCAGTCCATGGCCCAGGGGTTGGGGAACCTGCTGCAATGCTACTCCGTTTCTCTCTGGCCTGTGCTGTCACTTCCGTTATTCCGATGGAGTTACCGGTCTTCTGTCTTTGGTTGCTTCTAAGATTTCCTCTTCATCTTGATTTCTACAGCTTCACTATGACGTGTGAAGTGTGGATTTATTTTGATTCATTCTGTTCACTGCTAAAGTGTCTTTTAATACAAGGACTGACTCCTGCTTTTCTTTCATTCTTGTACATCCTCAGCCATTAACTCTTAAACTACGGCCCCTTCCCCCTTTCTTCTGTTTCTGCCGGTGCTCCTATGAGACAAAAGTTGATACCTTGCAAACCAATTTCACTCTGAACTATACATTCATGGTTTTAAAAAAAATTCCTTTATTTCTCTATGCTGAGTTTTGAGTAAAAGTCTCCCATCCTACCTTCCAACTCATGAATCTCCTGTTTGATTTCTTTATCTCTAGAGTGTATCCAATGTTTTGAAATTTTCACCTTAATGACTTTGCTTGTGAATTCTGAGTTTTCTTGTTGGCTCCTTGTCCTATTTATTTGACTTGGTTTCAAGATTTCCAGTTCCTTGAAAATGTATATGACTAATTGACTTATCCAAGGTGTGATCAAAAAGTATGGCGAATGTTTAAATAAAAGCAATTATTATGGTAAAAGACACATTGCCCTTAATGCCTCTCAAAATATGCCCCCTTGCTTTGAACACATTTATTCCATCATTCTTGTCACTTTCTGAAGCAGTTCTAGAACTTCTCTTTCGGGAGTGTCTTTAAGTGGCACTGTTGTGGCTGCCTTGAAGTCCTGAATCAATTCCAAACGTTTGATTTTCATGGTCATGTTGACTTTGGGGAAGAACCCGAAGTCGCACAGTGCCCGATACGGTGAATAAAATTCACGAGGGCACACCGTCCTGTTCTTAGTTGATAGAAACTGAATGTTAATGCATTGTTCGCGATCCACGATTTACGGCGCACTTATTTAAAACACACCTGCTCTCAACCGTAGCTCACCACCGACTGACGGCGCCGGGCAAGTTGAAACTTGTGTCCCACTGTTACTAAGGGTGGACACGCCACCTGCCTGCCTTTCTGTTGGATGGCACGTGGCAACAGCATTCATCGTCACCGTCTTTTTATTTTTAAATCACACCTCGTATATTTGTTACGTGTTGGGTGCAGGCAGAGAGGTCTGTGCGTGTAGCCAGGCAGAATAGGCTGCAGAGAAGACCAGGCAGGACCATTCGGTGTGGTCTGACCCGTCGATCTATCTAGAAAGCACAGGTGGGATCATCATGGAATGGCATGTGTGATCCGTGTGATATCGGAGGCACGAGGTCCTTTGAGGCCACTGGTGAGGGTGGCACTCAGATGCTGAGAACGTGGCTTGGCTGAGTCAGAACCTGCCAGAAGACAGCAGACCTGATTTCTCCCCCAGGCAGAGGTTTGTTTCTCCTGGCTTCTTCGGAGCCAAAAGCCCTCTGCGTTTTGAACTGACTTAAATATTTTTCCACAGTTGGGCAGATCACCGTTTGCCAAGAGAAGGGCAGAGCGACGCACTGTGGTGACTTCTGAGTTTGGGGACTGTGCCCCCTCATCTTCCCCTCCCTATGTCGACTGCGCTGCTCAATAGAAGTTCACCAGCTTGCATTGTAAAGTGGTCATTTCATGTAAGTCACACTATAAATACGTTATATATGGCATAACTTCTACATTCAGATGCCGTGGGAGACTGTGTCCTAATTGAGTGATGTGATATCACTCCAGAGGACACAGGAACCCTGCTGAAATTGCTCTGGGCCACGATACAGGGCCTGGCAGAAGTAACACCCTTTTTTATGTGCTGGTAAACTTTAAAAGGGGCGTTACTTCTGCCAAACCCCAGAGAAGCCAAATTAGGTTGTCTCACGTTAATCCAATGGTTACATTTCACATGTATGCACCATATATATGTGTGTATGTCTGTTAGGTATACAGGGTGGCCCAAAAGTAGGTATACAGTTGAACCAATAAAATTCGTCACGGCAGATTATATGGGTACACATACACACTGACACACAACAACATAAATCTATGCTGTATACCTACTTTTGAGCCCCCCTGTATACAAAATAATGACACATAATGTAATAGATGCGAATGTACCAGGGTTGCAAAAAGATGTGTACACATTTTAAGAGATGTTATTTATGTAACGTTTTTCAAAGTGGAGTTGAATTATGGCAGCCATATGAAGTATGACGTTCACTCAAAAGAAGGCATTAACCAGATGAATGCTAGTGTCACCATGCAACAGGCAGGACAAAGAAAATGGCAGAAGCACTGCTGTTGTTTGGGGAGCACAAGACCATTTGGAAGTGGTGTTTGAAATTCGAGACCACGGTGGAAGTACAACGACAATGGAGGTGTGAGTCTGCAATAGAACCTCCCAACACGCCTAACAATTGCAAGCATCTGTGATGTTCGAGACGCGTGGACACTTTGGTCAACGTGGCTCAAGTAGTGATTTACCATCATCAGAAGTGTCTGGAGGCTGATGGTCACCACTTTGAGTACCTCTTGTCATGGCAGAAGTCAAACGTGACTCGTCTTCATCTTTTGTTAACGGTATATATTGAGTATTACAATGTTAATGCAGTTGTTTTCCTTTCTTAAAATGTGTGTACATTTTCTGGCACTCCCTGTATTATATACTTTTGTAAAAAGCAACACTGGCACAAACCATTCACACATCCAACCAACTCTGTTGCAACATTTGCAAAACTCCTCTCCCCTTTACTATATCCCAATTTAATAAAATGGTGTTTAGCTTCCATGAAGGGTTCCAAATCTTTCAGTATTTCACAGGTCAATAATTATAATCGTATGTTGACTTAGCAGTATACTATTTTAATGATGTGTTAATACATAGCAATGCTTGGACGAGAGTTCCCAAATTGCTCTTTTATAACCATCAACTGGCGTATTAAAGTGAACTTCAGGGGCGGGAAGGCCAATTGCTGAAGATAACACCATTAACGGAAGGCTTGTGGAATGCGTGATTGGCACACACGGAACTGAGCTAGAAGTGAGCACCCAGAGACTTCTAAAACTTCTGAAGAACCGTTCGTTTGCAAGGACCCCAGGTGAATGACTTTTTAAAGGCACTTGGTATTCGAATGGCCCCTACAGGAGTTTGCCAGTCCCTGGGGACCTATGAGTGGGGTCGCCAGTAGAAGTTTCTACATCTACAATAGGGCCAAAGTCAGAAGTGGAAAATCATCTGAAATTGGCGAAAACGGGAATAAAGAAAAAACAGGACGTCGGCAGGGAGGGAGGAAGGCGGGAAGGAAGGACAGGAGAGATGGATAGAGGGAGGGAGGAAGGCCAGAACTAGATTCTGACACGAGAAGGAGACAGAACGTGAGCTAGCAAGATGCAAAGCCCGTGGAGAAGAGAAAAGAGGGGGAAGACGGGAGAACTGGGGGGCGCTGGTGGGGACGCAGGGACACCCTTGTCTTCCCCAGCCTCGTTCGGCTGGCCTCCAGGTGTGTGCACACACTTCTGTGTGTTGGACCCAGGTTTCGGTGACCCGCAGGGTCCCGGGGAGCCTGGTGGTGACCTCACCGTGATCGGTCCTCATCATTCTGTTGGAACGTTCTGCTTTGGTTCCACGGGGCTCTAGCTAACAAGAGCCCCACTTAACTCATTGAGTCGTTTACATTTTTTTGCTAGAGAGGGATAGATTCCCCCCAACCCTCCGAACCAGAATATCGAGTCTTTTCCAATGGAAAGCCCAGTATTGTCCTAATAATTCCAGGTGGAAAACTGAATTTCACGGTTCTTTCTGAATGCCATCCCTTGCAATGTTGAAGCTGCTCAGAATCTGAAAGGGGCTGTTATTTTCTCAGAAGAACGTCAAAGCCAAGGGGATGACAGGTCACAGTGCCTGGGAGAGTAACAAGAGTGGTCCCCGATTGAGGAAATCCCTTGGTGAGCCCCCTCATCACGCCAGAACCCCGCCGGGCACGCAGACTTATCCTGACAACTCCCTAAGCCTTGTGGGTCAACTTTTATTTCAGAAACACCAGATGGTGGAGCCATATCAAGCTTTACAAAGATCCTCACCAAACTAGACTTTCTCTGTCTCCCAAGTCTTTCACTCTCCTGTTCCAAAGACAGAAAGAAAAGGAGAGCAAACATTTCCTAGGTCACCATGGCAACTACCTGGCAACATCTTGTCTCTACGGGCAAGGAATGGTTGACAAGGGGGAGAGCTTGAAAAACTACAAGTATCTTGTTTACATTGACTTACATACAGCTAGTTGTCCAAATATTTGTATCATAAGGTAGATGAAAAAAAAAGGTCATTAAATTTAGAGTGGACTTTTATTATCCAGCATCAACATCTTCCGGTACAATCCTGAGCTTATCTAAAAATAATCTACTAAACCATGTAAGGTGTAAGTTGCAAAAAGTAAGCATGGGGGATGCTGGGAGAGCTCAACAGGTTGAGCGTTTGCCTTGAAACCACAAGGTCCGGGATCAAATCCCAACCCCGGCCCATGCAAACCCCATAGGCTGAACTGCAGAGCAACGGAACCACCAGGACGGCTTGGTGGCAAAGGTTCTCGCCTCCCATGTGGGAGGCCCTCAGTTTGGTTCCTGTCCCAAGTGGCCCCACGTCCACCTGTGTGGAATGAAACCATGTCACCACTAAGGATGTACAACTATGGAGACAGCTCTGGACCCTCCCCACTTCTCTCTCTCTCAAAAAATAAAATATCTTTAAAAAAAGAAAAAAAAGGTAAGCATGTTCATTTAGGGCATGTGCTGGCCACCAAGGACCAAGTGACACACAAGAGGAATATGTTTTCTGCCCCCGGTGGAACTTACTTTGTAGATGGAAAGACAGACGATATGCAAGTTGAAAAGTTGACAAAAATCCCCATGTATGTACTCATTTATGTTAACGCCCCCACTCGGTTGGAATGTCCCCTTGACAGGGTCTATACTGCATGGACTCCCCCTACAGAGTCCATACGAATCCACAACGTCAAGTAAATCAGACCAGGCAAGCAGGGGGTGGGGGCAAGTAACTGGGTGGCCTTGGGACCACACCTGCTCCCTAGAGGGTGGGAGAGAAGCCCCGTGAAGGTTCAAGGTCATGATTTATCCGTGACGTTTTTAGGAGCCCTGTGGTCTGAGGCCTCAGGACACTTCCTGCATAGGAAAGGATACATTTACAACCAGCAGCAGCTGCTGTGGGATCCTGACGCTGCTGGGGAGACCCGATCCCAGGTCGTAGGGAGACGCCTCATAGAACTGGCCACACGGGCCAGAGTAGACCTCAAACTGCCACGAAAGCCACAGTGACACACCTGCCCTCCTTTTTCAATCACAAATGTCCACAGCATTTGTTCTATGCCTGCCCCACGGTTTTCTCCTCTGAGTTTATGGGTCTTTCGATTGAGAGAAACTGCACAAAGAAACTGTACCTGAGGCATCAACCCCCAACCTTTTTTACACCAGAGATGGTTTCATGGAAGACAATTTTTGCAAGGACAGGAGGACGGGGTAGAAGGTTTTGGGGTGATTTAAGTGCATTACATTTATCGTGCACGTTATTTCTATTATCATTATGACACTGTAGTATGTAATGAAATAATCAGGCAACTCACCATAACGCAGAATCAGTGTCGGATTCTGACTTCAAGCCTGCCACCAGATGCAACTTAACTGTCACTTCCTATTCACTGATAGGGTTTTGATAGGAGTCTGCAAGCAATTGACTTATGATGGTCTCTGTGTAGTCACACCTCTCTGCTCGTGTGCATCTGTATTTGCAGCCGCTCCCCAGCGCTAACATCACCGCCTCAGCTCCACCTCAGACCATCGGGCATTAGATGCTCATAAGGAGCCGCAACCGAGATGCCTCGCATGCGCAGTTCACAATAGAGTTTGCGCTCTTATGAGAATCTAACGCCCCTGCTGATCTGACAGGAGGCGGAGCTCAGGCGGTCATGGGAGCCGTGGGCAGCGGCTGTGAGTACAGATGAAGCTTCGCTCACTGGCTGCCACTCCCCTTCTGCTGTGTGCCTGGTTCCTACCAGGCCACAGCCTAGTACCAGTCGGTGGCTTAGGCAAAGCCTTGCCACTCCTCCAGGAAGAGGTAGACTATTAGTCCCCTTGCCTGGAACTTGAGTGGGCTTTTCTGGGGCTGCCTCAACTCTTAGAGGATGGTAGCGGTGCTGCTGTGTAACTTTTGAGCCATCTGTCAAATGAGTGACACAGTTCTCATGCATGTCCCTATCGCTGTCTTGCGGTGTTTGCCTCTGAAACGCTGGCCTCATGCTTCAGGGAAGCCACGCCGTTTGTTGGAGAGGGGACTTTGAGGTGCCCTGCTGACAGTCCCAGTTGACTTACCAGGCCTCCGCTGCCAGCCTTCTGTGACTCTCAGCCTCTACTCGTCCCTAAAGCCACCCCAACAGAGGCCACATGGAGCAGAGGTGAGCTTTCCTGATCATATCGCAGATGGGGGGACCCTAGCTTCCATGGGATCCACTCCACACGTGGACAGGTCATGTATTAATATGGCGGTCACGAGAGAGATGAAGGCTGAAGAGGTTCATTTAGGAGAACATGTCCAGGGTTTGAAAAGTCTTGGGTCTGAGAGATAGGACCTAGGGAGGAAGGAGAGCGACGGAAGGGACAAGCAGGGTTGAGCTCTGAGGCACTTACCACAGGGGCAGGGTCTGGACGCTGGCAGAAGAGGCTGTCCCAAAGCAGTGGGCTGCTGAGAACTGCAGAAGAGGCCACTAAAACACCTACGCCATTCGGTCCCCTGGAGGTCACTGGGGACCCGTCAGGAAGGATGTTAGTGCAGTGCAAGGGGCAAAAGCCCGTGGAACGGTCTGGAAACTTATGCAAGTTAGGAGGTAGAGAGAGCGTGTTAGGGACCGAGAGCTGGCCTTCCACGAGGATGGGGCTCCTCTCTCCACCATCAGACAGACAGCGGGGACAGAGGCAGGTAGATTCCCATCTAGAAGTAGGAACAGTAGGGCTTTGACCAAGGCCCTTAGCAGAGCGTGCGCCACTGTGAACGACTGCAACCCCAACCGGAAAGGCCACCACCAAATCCACACGGCGAGTCCTGACCTGGCCCTTCTCGGGGTTCCCGCAGTCCCCATTCATGCTCTGCTGTCTGGACTCTAGGCTGTCTTCCCGGGGGGCAGGTCTTTTGTCCTTTTGTGTCCTCCGTGGTGTCCGGGAAGTGCTGGCTTCTTACAGGAAGCCCACACAACACGTGCTGATGGACAGCTGGTCACTTGCACTGACCCAACCGGAGTTGCTAGGGGCCACCCAGGACTCCAAGGAGCCGACCAAGAAGCCAGCCAGTGTCGCGGCTGTTAGAAGTTCACCCACCAGAGAGACCAGCGCTCTCAGAAAAAGGAGGGGAACACGAGACTCTAACAGGCCCCGGAGGCAGGAGGCTGATTGATCTTGACAACGAACACCAGCTACACGGTGCCTGGAAACCCAGGACTGTGGGGAGTTCTTTGTCTATTAAACAAATACTTGTGACTTTAGGACATTTCTGGGTGTTGCTCCAACATGAAGAGGAGACGCTCTGTCTACCGGAGCTCGGAGGTCTCGGTCGGGGAGCTTTTTCTCCTGGACGCCAGGACACAAAGTCCTCCCCTCCCCTGTGTGTAGGAGCAGCGGCAGGTGACACCCCTTCTCCGTCCCAGGCCCAGATGGGGTCCCCCTGGCTAACGCGGTTCCACTTACAATGGTGCAGGGCCCTTGCTGTGACCTCCGCCTGGGTGGTCGCCTGCGCCATGACTCTGGCTCACACCTGTAGGACAGGGGACGTGTGCGCTGTCAGCAGAGCTGGGGCGGGGACTACAGATCGGAGAAGCTGGGACAGGGGCCTGAGCTCTGGGCGAGGAGCCCGCTGCCAGCACGGGGGTCCCTGTGCCACCATGGAGCACGAGTTGCTCCACCGGTGAGGTGGCTGCTGCCACCGTGGGTCAGACAGACTCACAGTGCGGCTGTCGGACCTCCACGTCCCCACCCGGGGCTTTGCAAGCACACAGGGATGAGGCCCCGGACCGAATGATTCGTTCGCTTGCATGAAGAGAGGCAGCCACCTGCCAGAAGAGCGGTGACCAGTGACCTGTGACACCGTCCACAGCTGCGGTCAGCAGGCTACGGCTCATGGCAGCCAAGTCCCAGACAAGCCGTGTGACCGCTGCGGACGGGGACGCAGCCGCCTTCTCTCAGCCCCTGAGGACTGGGTTTTGTCTTGTACTTCACAGACAGCTTAAGACTGTTTTGGAAACACATTTTATTAAGCATATTCAGCTCGCTTCCAATGGCATGATTAAGTTTTCATTTACAGTGGTGTCCGATGTGTGTCTCCTGCCCTTTTCTTTTTTTCCTTTTCCCTTTCAAAACCAGCACCAAAATGGCAAACAAAATTACCGCGGGTACAGTACGTAATGTGTGTTAACTAACGGAAACTATATACATTGGACGCTGAAGAAGAGCGAACAAAGCCATGATATTATTGCCACTGAGGATCTTGCAATGTCAAACCATGGTCAACTGAGAGGGTTTCATTTGCACCAATGAAAATATTAATAGCACCATGAGATCGATCATAAGACTCGATTAGTGACACGTGTGTGCGACCAACAAGGTACAGTACTCGAGTGACGGTATAGGGTATTGCTGATGCTAATGCAACGCCGCCGCGGCCATGACAGGGTTTCAATGCTTTTGGAACAAAGTGGACCAAGGGGGCCATGACGGCTCCCTCGAAATCGGTCGCCGGTTGTGTCAGACACAGAGTGCAGGCTGGTGAATCGCAGGGGAGTCACACCCGTGTGAGCGAAAAGAGCTCAGGGAGGCATGGACTTTGGGGCGTCAGCAAGCCGGGGTGCCCGGGTCTGTGGGCCTGTGATGAACGCAGAACCCTTGGGGCTGGGAGGACACCGAGCCCCAGCTCCCAAGAGTTACGGGTTTGGTGGGGACGGGGCTTTGGGGAGGACAGTGGTTCTGCACAGGCCCTGGGGCAGTGGCTGGCGGGTGACCTTCCAAGGCGGGCGTCCTCTCGTTTCTCTCCCCGGAGCCCCGAAGGAGGCTTTTCTACACTTCTCATCGATTCACGTGGGGCTGCCATGGCCCACTCCCCCACCTGTGGGATGGGGAGAGTCCAACACTGACGCACAGTCCAGCAGCCGGGTTGGAGACGGCGGAGAGGTATTTGTGCATTTTGTTCTCGGATGTAAGTCGCCCCTAGCACTCGGACATCAAAGAACACGAACACAGACATGTACGGAGCACCGATGCATCAGAAGCC
This sequence comes from Craseonycteris thonglongyai, assembly GCA_004027555.1. Taxonomy (NCBI): domain Eukaryota; kingdom Metazoa; phylum Chordata; class Mammalia; order Chiroptera; family Craseonycteridae; genus Craseonycteris; species Craseonycteris thonglongyai. Next base: position 298,608 of record PVKE010000016.1, on the reverse strand, counting down.
CTTGGAGAGGATCCCGTGAGGAACGGCCAAGGCGAGATCCTCTGAAGGAAGAGGGGAGAAGCTGGGCTTCTCGGGTCAAGTCCTTGAACATTAGCACCAACAAGCCCCCACCACGGCGTTCACAGAACAGACCTCCCTGTCCCCAGGCTCGGGTCCCGCCATCTTCTGTGTGCTCAGAAGGACTCTTGTCATCTCCCCGGGGTTCCAGAGCGGGCACAGCTCTGTTTGGAGGGACGAGGGGCTGCGGCAGGGCAGGACCTTCTTGAAGCCTTTCTGAGTGTCACCCTCACACTACTAGGAAGCTGGGTGAGTCATGACCGCATGACCGTTGGGCTGTGGGAAGGCCCTGCAGTGGTCCGGGGCTGGTGGCACTCTCGCAGTGACCCTGGCATGCCAGACTGAGTGGTTCCTGGAGGAAACCGCCCCATGATGGGGGCAGCGGCCAGGCCTGAGCTTACGTCTTCAGAGGTCCTACGGGTCACCAACTTCAGACAGAAGTCCACGGTCAACGGAAAGCCATCGATAAGGTGCAAAGCTTTATGAAGTAGTGGCTAGAGGGGGGATCCCCGGAAGGCAGAGGGGGAGCCCCATACAGCCTTTGACAAAGCTAGCCTGAGCTCCCCTGTAGGCCAGCAGGTGAGCACGTGTCCTATTTTGCAGCACCTTGAAGAAAGGCGCTAGCTGCCGCCCCAAACCCAAGCCCTTCCAGAACATTCTCCCTAGAGGGGTGGTGTGCAGAACTGCTCGGCCCTGGTCCTCTTGTTGGCTTGAGTGGATTCAGACTCTCCGAGGGAAGACACCTGAGGCAAGGCCCGGCATCTCAGAGCTGGGCAGGCGGCCAAGGGCTGGTTCTGGGGGTGTCACAACGGCTCCAGCGGCCGGGACCTCTCAGGAGACGCCCTGAGCAGAGGCTGACCGACGTGTGTCCTGCCGTCCAGGCTGCCTGCCGCTGGCTTTCAGCATAAAGCCCATTTTCTGGTCAAAGATCTCATTTGGGGATAGTTTCCCCCCATGGTACATCAAAAACCACTGGAAATTCAAACGTCAGCAGAAAACCCAGAGACATGCGGGGGCATAGCTCTCTGCGACACCTGTCACAGGTGTCCCCTTTGACAGACACGGGACGTGAGAGGCTACAATTATTCTGTGAGCCATGCCTGGTTTTCCCATCCTGTCAAAAGCCATCCAGTGGCTGTTCCCCACATACTAAGTAGAAAAGCACGAACAGCAAACGTCAGGGCCACTGTCAGGGTCTGTGTGACTGGATGGCTGGGGTGGCCTTGTGGGGGAGCGCTGGTGTGGTTTGGGGTGTGGGGGGGTCCCGGCCACAGGAGGCCTGTGCTCTCGGGTGGGCGGGCTCTCAACTAGCCATGTCATCAGCATTCAGACCTCGCCTGTCAGAGCATCGCGGGACCGCGGGACCGCGTGTCATGAGCTCGGTGACGGTGGCGGCGGGGGCTGGCGCATCTTGTTGGCATAGAAGTCCCTGCACGTCTGGCAGCAGCGCTGGTACCACCGCATGTCCTGACAGAGGTTCTTTTCTCGGATGACCCGACAGTACACGGTCCACTGGTCCCGAGTGCATTTGTAGGTCAGAGCAGCTAAGGGGACAGTGGAGAGAGAAAGCCCAGGGGTTATGAGTGGCACGATGCACGCACAGCGATGCCCGGGGCCTGGCATGCTCTGGGGCTGCCCTTGCCAGGTGCACGCTGGAGCCCGGGACAGACTGAGGCGGCCATGTCCCCTGCCGGGGTCACTGTGGGATGCCACCTTCTTCTACAGGCCCCTGTGTGTCCCCCCAGACCCCTTGGCAGAGTTTGGTGGTCTGGCTGCCTCTTTCAGGCGAGAGCACTTACTGTTATTTTACGGTGGAAGATGTCACCATTGTTGGCACTTATGAAACAAGGGCACAGGGCGGTGACAATCAAAGGCCCCAGGTCACAGCACAAGCAATCTCCTTCAGGAGCTTAGTTTTGCAGAGAGAAGCTCCTAACCTGGGGGGATCCCTGGAGGATCTCAACGGGGCTTGTGCATGCAATAGCCTGAGGTGCACCTCGGAGAACGCAAAGACACCCCCCCCCCCAGTGAAGCCACTCAGAACCCCATTGCATTCTGGGGGCGTCCAGCAGGGAGGGAAGGGGCTTCCAGTGCGTAAATATTCCCTAGCGATTTCTACGTGGAAAAGCCGAAGTCTGTCGTGGGCATCAGCAGATCAGGGTCAAGCCTTCTTCTTGCACCACCGCCGGCCTGGGACATGGGGGGCGAAAAGGCTGGCTCTACAGCGCTCCTCACACACACTGACTCAGAGATGCCAGCCTGCCAACACCCCGGTTTTCTTCTCAGCCACTCGCTCAAAGAACGTCCCATGCGCACATCAGCACGTTGTCGGGAAGGGCACCCTCAGCTTGTCGGCCCCCTCATGCGCGGGAACCCTAAAACGTTTGAGGAACGTCCTCTTGTGCCCTCCAACTGTTGGCTAGTGGGACGCCCGAGGGGCTGCGTTTCAGACTGCCGCTAGCAGACACCTCTTTCACAAGGAATGAAGTCTGGTCAGTATCTTCTAGGGCACTGACCCGGGTCTGCCCCTGCAGGACTCGTAAGCCTCAAGGAGGCCGGGGGGTGGCGCTTACACAACTCCCACCGCCCGTGGGGACGTGCTGGCCCCGGGGGACCTGCAGGGCACTCACCAAGACGAGGGGAGGTGATGGTGTTCACGTTGATCTTGTCATTGCAGACCTCCTGGTGGCACTGCCTGTAGGCTGCTGGCTTGGAGAGGGTGGGGCACTCGTTGCCATGGCGCCCGGTGACCTTGTGCATGCACTGCACCACGCGGGACTGCAGGCCCTTCCCACAGGTCGAGGAGCACTGTCGGAGACAGGGACAGCCTGAGCAGGGCGTGGGAGGCCTGGCCAGGGTGGAGGGCTTTGGTGAGGGCCCAGCCCTGTCTGTCATTCCCAGGGGCATCCAACAACTGCAGGACAAGAGGGCGTGGCGACGAGGACCAGCCCCCATCTGTCCTTCCCAGGGGCATCCAACAACTGCAGGACAAGAGGGTGTGGCTATGCACCAGCTGCCCTGACGGGAGACGTTTCAAAATGTTAGGGACTGGACGTCTGTGTCTGCCGCCAACATTCCCATGAAGCTCTAACGCTCACACATAGTGAGGAGGCCAGGTGGCGTCTGGATCACACAACCCCCCTCCCCCCCGTCTCTTCCCCCTCGGGCCTGACCACAGCATGTGCTGGACGCAGGGCCTCCCCTGGGGATCTGTGAGGTTGCCAGGCCAAGTTCAGCAGGAGCCCTATGCCCACATGGGTACCATCTTCTACCACAGGGGCTTTTGGGCAGCAGGTGAATTCCTCCGCTGTCTAGGCCGACAAGCCGGAGCATGTTTTTTGTTTTGTTTTGTTTTTTCACTTGAGAAGGATAAAGAGGTGCAGAGGGCAAGGTGCTCTGAAGAGCCCCCCATCTTTTTAAATCACAAAAGAGGTTGAAAAGCCCCAAGCAGCCCTTCCGGGGGCCCTGGCCTATTCAAACCAGAAGGGGCTCTCTCTAGGGCTGGCAAAGCCTCAGCCCTGCAACTTGTTCCTCATCTTCTGGATAAATCCATCCAGGGCATCTCCTGGCCAGGAGAATTCATCGGGTATCACCCAGACCTCAGGAGCTGGCATGGGAGCACACGCAAGTTTGAGGGGTGCTGAGGTAGAGGGACGGGGTCACATGAGCCGCTTCCCACCAACGGGAGACCTTGAACATAGAACAGGTCACAGCAAAGTGACTTCTGCCTGCAAGGCATCTGGCAGGAACCCGCTGCCTGGAATCCCCACAGTAGCTTTTATACAGATCTTAAGGTCCCAGACTACTCAGTTCACGTGACGGTAACGTGCATCCAGAGCCGAGCATCTCTGACTGACCCTGAACTGCTCCCCAGGGTCCTGGGTGGAGTATGAGCAGCTCTCTTTTCTTGCAATGAAGCTGTTGAGCAGTTACACACCAATATGTGTGATCCGGCAGGCACGGGAGTTCCACGGAAGCCCTGATGGCTGAGTGGATACACAGGTGACAGGCGAGCTCGACTATAAGCGGCCAAAGGCTTTCACTCAGAAATTGTTCTTGGAAAAAGGTAAGTTGCCCAACATTTAGGTAAGCGCAAAACCTCTCACAGTTCAGGGGCCGGACTAAAGGGTGCCCTTCATTATTTTGTAGCAAAAATAAATAAATGAAAATGGAGGCAAAGAAATTTAATGGCTGTCTCTAGAGGCAGAACGTCCTGATCACAAATGAGGGAGGGTGGTGTGAGAAATGCTAAGGGTCACTTACAAAAGCCTTCTGGTAAGTGACTACCCCCAGAGCCTGGGAGAAAGGGGACATGAAGGAAAAGCCAGAGGCTCCAAAAGTAATGCCAAGCCCTGCAACTGCAGAGCAACGACATGGCCATGCAGAGTGACAGACGACAACACAGAGCAGAGTCATGACAACACACAGCAAAGTCACAACAATGCGGTGCAATGACATGCCTGCACACTGCAACGTCATGCCAGCACATTGCAACGTCATGCCCATGCATTGCAACGTCATGCCCATGCATTGCAACATTATGCCACGCATTGCAACGTTATGCCCACGCATTGCAATGTCATGCCCACACACTGCAATGTTATGCCACGCACTGCAACATTATGCCACGCATTGCAATGTTATGCCCGCGCATTGCAATGTCATGCCCACACACTGCAATGTTATGCCACGCACTGCAACATTATGCCACGCATTGCAACGTTATGCCCGTGCATTGCAACATTATGCCTGCGCATTGCAACGTTATGCCACGCATTGCAACGTCATGCCCACACACTGCAACATTATGCCACGCATTGCAACGTTATGCCCACGCATTGCAATGTCATGCCCACACACTGCAATGTTATGCCACGCACTGCAACGTTATGCCACGCATTGCAATGTTATGCCCACGCATTGCAACATTATGCCCACACATTGCAACATTATGCCCACACATTGCAATGTCATGCCCACACACTGCAACATTATGCCACACATTGCAATGTTATGCCCGCGCATTGCAATGTCATGCCCACACACTGCAATGTTATGCCACGCATTGCAACATTATGCCACGCATTGTAACTTTATGCCCGCGCATTGCAACGTTATGCCTGTGCATTGCAATGTCACACCCACGCATTGCAACGTTATGCCACAGCTTGTGAGAGATGATCCAATAAAATCCACACATATGCAAAAAAGTCAAAAGGTGGCATCTCTGTGACCTCAGCAGACAGTGAGGCTCTGGCAAACCCAACAGTTGACTCAAAGCAGCACAAGTGATGACGCAGACAGACGCAGCCAGAATGAGGTGGCATCTTACGGAACTGCGTACAGTCAACTGTTTTTCGACCCCGCAGGAGAAGCCGTTTCATCAGGTTAGACTTTATGAGGTGCCGGAGAGCGAAAACAGCAAAGTTTCTAAATACGAAGGTGCAACTACATGAACAAGGGACATATTCTAAGTAGGCATCTGACTCCTCCTCCTACAAGATCAGAGATTTTTAGATCAAAATTGGTCATTAAAAAAAAAATGCCCTGGTCGCTGGGAAAACGGGACAGCCCTAGATCTGTGATAACGCGGCACAAACAAGACCCACATAGAGAAGAGAGTGGCCTGCAGATAACGCCAACATCTGTTGATGAGAAATCATCAGGTTTTGCCTGGGATCGCTGGCCCTGGTACCACCTGCTACAGGGGACACACCCAGGATGGGAGCCAGCGGTCTTTACATTCCTTCTTGGACAGGGGAGCAGCCAGGGTGCGACAAGGTGGCGGCTGGATTTCCGGGTCCCCAGGACACGGCAGAGGCTCACGGAGAAGACGCTTGCAACCACGCCTGTCTCACTGGCACGGCAGGCCCTGCCACCAGGTACCCATGTCCCGCCAGCCGGGCAAGCAGCCTGGCTGAGTCACTTCCTGGCCAGGAGCGGTTTCAGCGTCTTTTGCAGGTGTCACTATTGTGTATGTGAAACATCAGGCAAGGCCCCCATCCTGTGGGTCCATTCACACCAAGTACAAAATAGACAAGGTGTTTGCCCAGGAACGATCAATGACCAGGGTAAAACTCGGGGGTCTGAAGACGAGTTTCCTCTCTGACAGGGCTGTCAGGCTATCCCCTCACCTCAGTTGTCATTGGGGCATGTGGAACCCCGCAGACGCTGCCCCTTGTAGGGGTTTGAGCCTCGGATTAAGTTTGCAAAACCTTAGAGGGAGTCCCAGGGGCCACGGCGGTCCCACCGCTCTGGCTTGTGAATGGCTTGCACTCACGTGGAAGGACTTTGGAAGACATTGGGTGTTGGCTGTGTGAGCCGGCCCCAAAGGGACTGCTTCCCTGCGTTCACCTGCTGAGAAGACAGGTTGCCAAGGGACATGTGCAGAAATGATTGCACTTTCGCTCAGTGCGCCTGGATGTGTAGCGACACAAGTTTGGAGGACCAACCACGAGAAAGACCTTGTGCAAGCTATCGTTGGGTGGCTTCTCCCGTGTCTTCTATGAGAAAGAATTACCTACATCATTCAAAAGAACAGTGGAGAACTTCTCCACTCATCCTTCGCTGTGGCCGCCCCCTTCACGTTGGCTGCATTTTCAGCGGAGCTGAGCTGGTGCCCAGCCTGCCCTGGCCTCCCATCCCTGCGTGACCACACCTCCTGGGACCCGAGGCTCCCCGGGGACGCAGCAGTGACAGCATAATTGCAGGCCCATGTACTAGCTGTGTGGCCTTGGGCAGGTGACTTCACCTACCTGGGCCTCAGCTTCTGTAGGTGTGGCTTGAGGGTAGGAAAAGCCTTCCTTGCAGAACAGCTGCCATGATTAGAGGCAGCTCAGGACAGGTGCCTAGCAGGGAGTCTGGGAGGCAGGGGGCCCGCAACAAGCAGTGCTATGATTATTAGCAGCAGCGAGCGCAAGGTCAGGAGCAGAGACAGTACTGAGTCACCTGGCCTACTTATTTCGTTCTCCCCGGGTGGCCGTGCCCCGTCACCTGCATGAAGGCATGCATGTCATCGCTCTGCGCCTGGCCGCGGGCTCTGACCTGGCAGCTCTCCACAAGAGGCTGACATGGCCTGAAGACAAACACGATTCCAGCCAGGTCTGAGGGTCGCTAAGGTAAGGCGTCCCCCCGGGAACCTGAGACAGCCACGCACCGAAGGTGACACTGGCTGGGACAAGGCATTCTGTCTCTGTCCGCCTCCCTGTGGCCCCTGCTTGACTGAAACAGCGAGGAGACGGGCAGCGGCTTCCGATAGCATCAAATTAGCTCCAGGCCTCGCGGGGAAGCCATTTTTCAGGCCTTTAGAATCCAAGCAAACAGGTCTATAAAAAGCATATCTGGTCTTGTTGGAGGCAGTTGGGTGTCTTTTTTTCCTAGTCGCTCATCTTGTAAACATTGAATGTGGCTCCCCAAGACACAAGAAACTGAGACAAAAATGGGATTGGCCATCTGTCTGCCAGAACAGCTCCTTGTCAGACGACCTGAAGAAAATGCAGCCTCAAAGCTCCCTGCCATGTAGGCCTGGTGACCTGCCACCCAACCCACGGACCCTTTTCCAGCTCAGAGAGGGAGTCAAAGACACGTGCGGTGGAAATCCTACTGGAAAAGCAACAATGAAATAAAAAAAAACCAACCTTGGTGCACACAAAGGAGAAGGTTCTCGGCAACAACACAAAGAGACATTTGATCCGCATGTACTTATAGACTTGTGACGCAAAAGCTGAAGTGACCGTGAAAGAAAGCTCTCCCTCCCGGTAGAGGAGAGTTTTCTGCAAGAAGGGGGAGAAGACCTTCTGCCCCTGCACCCAGGTGACAGCGAGGCGCTGTGCATCCTGGACCTGGCTTCTTTGCAGCAATGACAATAACAGCTCTCATAACAACAGCCACAGGGTCCAGCTTCTGCAAGGCAACCCTGAGCTGTCAATCACATACCAAAGGCGTGACTGGTGTGTGCGCGAGAACACAGTGCCTAGGTTGGGTAGGTGCCCGGCATAGAACCATCAAGTCCTTAGACAATTCTGCCATGGTGCCTTCAACGCTTTCTGGTTGGAACCTAAGCTGTTGAGAGCTTGCCTGTAGTTCCCTGGGCCTTGGGAGCCCACTGGGGACCTTTCTCTGGGGAAATATGCTTGGAGATGAGACAGCATTTCTCAGTGTGGTTCTGTGAAAGGCTGGGCAGTCGTGCTGTTATGAGCAAGTTAGATCAGAAGGGGTTAGTTCTGGGGACCATGCTGCCCAAGTGTGACCCCTGGGTGGGACGCCTCAGTCAGGAAATGGGCTTAACTGTCACATATGCCAGCACCTTGAAAGCTCTGGGCATCTCTGAGAAACAGGCAGGGTCAGCATTCATAATCCCCATTTCAGAGATGAAGAGTCCGGGGGTCAAGAGCCGTTAAGAGGTGGGCCAGAGCTATGTCACCTCTGAATGCCTGTATCCCGGGACCCGGGGTTCTGATGGACGTATTTCTTTTTAAGAGCCTTCACCTGAAGTCTCCCCTCCGCGCTAAGACTCATCCTGGCAGCTCTATCCTAAGCTTTATTGCATTCGTACGTTTGAGTTTTGGAGACCCTGGGTGGCTGGCCTCAGTTCTATGGCTCTGGTCAGATTTTCTAATCCAGGAATACATGGGAAGGAGGTGTTTTTTTGGTTTTCTTCAAATGCACCGTTCTCCAGATGCGGCAGAGCCAGCAAACTTGAACCTGAGGAATTTGGCGTTTATGCACTCCAAGGGTTTGGAGGGGTTTGCATTCTGGGTGTGTGTGTGTGTGTGTGTGTGTGTGTGAGATTTCTGCAAAGACCAGATTCCAGTAAGTTTTGCTTTCCAACAAGCAAGCCTTCCCTTCCTCCATAAAGCAGAAGCACAAACCAAGTTACCTGCCTGAGCCAAAGGCAACTCAAGGCGCCAAGTGGCGGCTCGGAGTCCGGGGAGCGGGAGCACCGTGGCCGGGGGAGAGGCGCCAGCCCGACTGGCCCCAGTCATGGCGGCCATGGGAGGATCCAGGCCACGGTGCCATGGGGACAGATTTCCGTAGAGAGGCCCACATCCCAATGCTCGCGATTTTAAATGTGAACAACGAATTCCAACGTGTGTAAGAGGTTGTGCGGGCCAGGCAGATGCTGGTGGCTCCCAGGCCACTGGTTTGCGACCTTCCAGTGAGGGCACAGCAAGAGAAACGATGGGGCCTTTTCCATTGCTGAGGCCACCAGTAAACACAAGCACACTCCAGGCTCTCGTTAGAAAAGCTCGTTTGAAAACGGGACAGCAGGAAATGTCAGGGGAGGTGCTAGAGTTTGGGGGAGAAGCTCTCTAGAAGACACAGTGGGTGGTTCTCACATGTGACAACAGGATTTAACTCTCAGTTGGCCGTAAACCCATCAAAGATATCAGGTGAATGCATTAAAGAAGGATTGCGCAGTGAAGATCTCTTTTCCCTCTGCTGAATGCCGCTGTGTCACCCGCCCTGCCGCTAGGGGTGCTTCACAGGCTGGCAGGCTGGCACCCGGAGCACCTTCCTCTGGGCATTCAGTCCCCGACAGATTGCACAAGGTGCAATTGCACCAGTAGGCGCAGAGTTTGGAGAAAGAGTGAATTGGCCCAGATAGTCTGGGACCCCCAACTCCTGGAGCCGCAGCCCATGGGGACGTACCTTAGACCAGTCCCCGGTCTGCCACTCGTAGCAGCCGGAATAGTCCTCGCACGCCTCCTCGGCTCGGGGCCTCGTGGACGCGTCGCATTTTCCTTGCGAGTTGGTGCACTTGACGGTTCGCTTCTGGGTCCCTTTGCCACAGTTGGCCGAACACTGCAAGACACCGTGGGAACGTGTCATCCTGCCCAATTCAGATTCAGTGCCGCCACACCCAGGAAGTCCCCACCCAGGCCAAACCCAGAGCTGGGGATGCAAGGCCGAGGGAGGGTGTTGTGTTTGTCCTGAACACCTCCTGGTCTTCTAGAGTCTTCTGCACAGGGTCCCAGCTCCACAGGAGGGTCCCAGGAGTCAGGAATGGGAAGAACTAGGGGGCCTCAGAAGGTCAAACTAGCAGAGTGAAATTTAGGTCCAAAGACTAAGGCAGCAGGTGAGTTCAAAGGGCACACGCTGGTGGATCCTTGGGCACAGAACAGGGCCAGGTGGAGCAGGTGGGGATACTGAGGCAGAGAGGTCAGAGGCCCCCGCTTCTCCCAGCTGGTCTCCAGGTACATGGTCTCTGTCTGGGCCAGACCAAGGGGCCCATTCAGGGTATAAAAGGGGGAGACTGAAATCCACACCATGGGTGACATTCCCATGAGGCAGCTGGCAAGAGCTGCCTGGGGGCTTCTGAGGCAAACTTTCTCCCAGCAGCTGGGTCCCCTGTGTTACTGTGGGGAGGGCTCAGGAGCCAAAGGGGCACAGAATGGAATCCCAACAACTCTCATTCCTGTTTCATCCTTGCTGCACTGACCTAAAAGGCTACAGCAGTGATTTTTTTTTTTTCAGCTATAACAAATGTGACTCCTGAAATAAATCTTAAAAAAAAAAACCTCTCCCACGAGAAATCTAAACCCAAGTGTTGCCAGGAGAAGAACTCTCCGAGGGGCTTCAGGACATGGCATCGTGGTAGAAATGCCACTTGTGTGAGCCTCTCAGGGGGTGCGGGGAGGGTTTGGTGCCAAGTTCCATGTTTAGAAACAAGCACTGTGCTCAAGCCGGGGTGGAGCCACTTAAACGATCGGTGTGGTTACTATAACTACAGGATTGCCATCAGGCTCCTAGACAAACACTCAGCGATTGCTATAAATCTTGTTCCAGTTATCTCACACCTTCTCATAGGATGTTCTTTAATCCTATGATGCTAGCTGATAACATCAGACTTGGTTATTTTGGTAAAGAGGCATTTTTTATTTTTTTCATAAGATCCTGAATGGAAAATTTATGATTTTGATCTGATAAAAGCATAAATCTTGTTTGGATCAAAAGCCAGGTGATCAAGGCCCTGAGGCTCATGGGAGATGGGGGAGGGGAGAGAGGCAGCTTATCCCACCCTTATGGCTCCAGTACGTATGTCCCTGACCCTAAAAAGTCCCTTGAATGTTAAATTTACAAATCTAAGTACATATAAGTAAAAAAAAATAAATAAATAATTTTAACTCTCTTCTTAAAATATCGTAAAGGATAGGTTAAAGGCTCAGGTACTTTAAATGCTTACATGTCAAGATTTGTCTGAAAAGTAAACTCAGTTTTAGAACAGCCAAGGGCAGACTTTGCGTTCATTAAGAATGGGCTGAATACGTTCTTATTCAAAAATAATTCCAACTGTTTGGCAATGAAAGGAAACTCAAAAAACATTTTCCACACGGAAGAGTGTCTAGGATTTAGCTCTTCTGACTTTGCCTAGCACACAGCTGATGGGGAGTCTGAAGGGAGCCGGCCCTTTATGCAGTGCTTTTTTTCATTTGTGTCTGCTTCATAGCCAAACAATCAAAATCATTCATGCACAGCCTTGAAGGACGGTATTACTGAAGATAAAGTGATATGTCCAGGATCTGTCTTCAAAGTCAAAAGCTTAAGGCTTAATTGACCTCTTTCCAAAATGGTTTACGGTAACAGCACGGGGCTTATAACTTGGACTTGCACAGTGAAAACTGTCCCTTCCAGCATCCGTCTGCCTTCTGCAACTTACAAAGACTGCTGTGGAGTTAAAGTCTCTCCCCAATAAATTTAACAAAAACAAAAACAAAAAAAAAGGTAAGCCTCTGACATCTCCTTCTCAATCTGACCACACTATAGTTCAAATAGGCCCCAAGGATATTTATTAAAGGTAGGTTTGTCTGTCTGCCTGTCTACCTACCTACCTACCTGTCATCTACCTACCTACCTACCTACCTACCTACTTGTCATCTACTATCTATCATCTATCTATCTACCTACCTACCTATCATCTAATTTATCATCTTTCAATCATCTATCATCTACCTACCTACCCACATACCTTCCTATTCATCCATCTCTCTATATTTATATGAGAATTTTCATAAGAAATGGGCCTAAAAATACTGTGGTATATATTATCAAAAACACATTATCCAGGGGGATATTGGGCGAGCTCAGCAATTGAGCTCTCACCTCATAATTGTGAGGTCCAAGGTTCAATTCCTGGCTCTGGCCCGTGCAAACCCATATGCTGAACTGTGGCACGTCTGGTACCCACCGGGATGGCCATGAAGGTTCTTGTCTCCCAGTCCCACCCCACACAGCCCCACATCCACCTGTGTGGAATGAAACCATGTCCCAACTGATGCTGGACCACTATGGAGACTGCTCTGGGCCCTCCCCACTTCTCGGTCTCTCTTTCTCTCTCATCGTCTCTCAAACTAAAATAAAAATAATTAAAAAAAAAAGACATTATCTATATTTTCAGCCATGTTGTTCTCTCAGATGAGCTAGAATACAGCTTTTGAGTTGTCAGGGGCGTGTCACAAACGCAATGGAGGCAAAGGTCCCAGGTTAGGGCCCCTGCGGAGAAGGCACAGAGACCCCTGGGGGTGGCATCACCCACCTGTGACCACTCGGAGGCCTCCCAGATGGACAGGCAGTCCTGGCCCTCGCAGCTCTGCACTGGCGCTGGCCGGGGGCCCGGGCAGTACAGGGGCCGTGTGGCCACGTGTGTGCCGTTCTGCAGCTGGTACACGCAGCTCACCTCCCGATGCTGGATGCCCTTCTCGCAGGTCGCTGAGCAGGGGCTCCAGGGGCCAGCCATCCACCTGGCCGAGGGGAGGAAAGACAGCGAGAGAAGAACTGGATGGAGAGGCCAGCCTGCTCGGAGGGCCCTCTGGGTGGATCTTGGAATCTCAGGCCGGTGGTGTGAGGAGGGGAGACAGACGTAGGGGAGAAATCTTTCTGCACACAACAGATTACGTGATTGCTCGCCTTGTGGAATACATTTCCCACCCGTCACCTGGTGACAAGCTTTGTTTAATGGGGTGTGATGGACAGGGAGCTGGCTCTGAGCGTGATTATGGGTTTGGCTCTGCCTCTCTGTGAATTTCCCAGGGGTGACTGGAGACAGCGAGCAACCCAAGACCCGAACTCGGCTCCGAGGAGGGCGTCCTGCTGCGGCAGGTGCAGGAGATGGCTGTTACTGCTGCTGCTTGCCCTGGGAGCGCCAGGCCTGGGTGACTGACAGCCCAGAAGGCAGCGGGGAGGCCCCCCCATGCCTCTGGTTCTGGGCGGCTGTGGTCACAGACCATTCCTCGTTTCGCCACCACCCAATTCCAGTCGTCCCCTCCCTGCAGACAGCTGTCATGCAGGGTCAGACCTGAAGCTTAGCTCCGACTGTCCCAGAGCCACATCCAAGCAGCTGCTAAGCGCCACCAGGCCAACCTCACAGGGGACCCCACATCTGCCCCCTGCCCCCGCCTCTACGGTCACTCTTGCCTGGAGTATTGTGACATAGCTCCTAAGTGGCTTCCCACAGGAGATGTGTTTGCCCTTCCAAGTAATCTGTACCTCTCGGCCACAGCCTCAGCCCTGTGACTTGGTCACCCCCAAACCTCCGCTCGCTCCCTAGCGCCTCCTGTCTTTCACATCCTGGGCCCGGCGCTCATGGCCCAGCCGGATAATTCAGCTCTTCCTCAGCCCACAGGATTTCAGCAAGGCGAGCAGGTGTTCTCAGGACTTTACGCAAACAAAACAGAAAGAAGACTCAGGACGAAAGCCAGGAGGATTAGGATCCATCGAGGTAAGGGAACCCCTCCCTTCTCAGACTGTTTGCTGTTTCCTGTCACAGGGATGATGGCCTGTCCCCTCTGCCGGGCACACGGTCCTCATTTCTCCCCCTCGGCCGATCTCGTGTGCCTGTCGGTCCTAGATGTACGTTCTCTCACCTCAGGCACCCCTAAAGTTCCCCAGGTTTTCAGAACTGCTTCCCCCAAGAATACCCTCACCTCGCTAGGGCTCGGTTCTCGTTTGGCTTCACAGGCTAAGTCTGTGACGACCTTGCTCACCAGACTTCCCCTCGGTTCAGTTTCTCCATCTGTGGTTGTGCCAGCCGCCAGACGGAGGGCACATAGACGGTCAACCTGCTCTCGTCTGGTGTCTGGGTTGACTCAGGCCTTTCACAGGCACATCACAGAACAGCCCGGTTCCCCCCTGCGGCTCCCCCCACACATGGACTTCACAGACGGCCCCCCTCCTCCGGGCAGGGCCTCACCGAGGCCGCGTGCTCCAGGGGCACCCCAAACCTCAGCTCCAGCACGCTGGGAACACACCGTGTCGTCACACCGCCGGCTATAAAATCGCCAGCCGTTTCCTATAAAAAGTCAACCGTGGGATCCATCCGTGGTAAAATCCTCATGCCCTTTATTTCACTTCCCAGGGCGATTCAAACATCCCAACCAAATGGAACTGCAGCAGATGCCGGGCAGATGTGCCTCAGGAGCGGGAACCAGAGACAATCATGAGTCTCAATTAAGTTCCTGGTCAATTAGGTAACCGAGCCCCTTGGCTATGTAGCCCCAGGTGGCTTGCTGGGCCGAGGTCAGTGAACCTGGTCCAAACCTATTTAGAAATTGGGGGTAATTCATGTTCTGAGTACATGGTATGCAGTCTTGGCATGAGAAGAAATCATGAATAGCATCACCACTCTCCATTCAAAAGGACTAATAATTTGTTAATAATTTCCATACTAATGAGCCACAGACCCCATGCCCCCGAGTCCTGCAAGCAGAAAGGAAGGAGATTTAGTGTCTGCTGGGCTTTCCAAGGGCTGAGGCACTGAATCACCCCGGAGGCGTTTGAGGTTTTGTTTTTATTCAGCAAGTACCCTGTCAGAAGGATACTTTCACTAGAACAGTGTTGCTTTTCTGGGATTTTTAATTGGGCTGGAGGGCTTTCTTGCCAAGAGGGACAGCTGACATGGGCCGCACCCCGCGGCCTTCCAGAATCTGACAAGAGATGAGGGGGTGCTGTCCCTGCTCACTCCTCCCAGCCCTGGCGTGATGCGAGGTGCCACTGCTCCCTGGGACCTTGGCACGCCTGCACACAAATTCTAGGAGGGCATCTGCCCTGCGTCTCTGCCCACAGGGCTGGGGCTGCCTTGTTGTTCCGTCAGTCTGTCCCACCCAAAGGCATCCGAAAAACAGAGAGGAACCCGTGCAGCTGAGGTGAGCCTCAACTGGACACCCATCCGCGCATAGTAGGTGCTCATCTAAATCTTACTCAGCGAGTGAACTGAAGAGACAGCTTCAAACACTCAAGTGGATGTGAAAGTCAGTGGAAACCCTCAGGTCTCCCCACTTTTGAGTTACTGCCAAACGTGGGTGCTATATCCTGTATATATATATTTTTTGAAGGTTTATTGTTTTGAAGAGGATGAGAGAGAGAGCGAGCGAGAGAGAGAGAGAGAGAGAGAGAGAGAGAGAGAGAGAGAGATAAAAGCCTGTTTCACTTTCCTTCCTGGTCTGATGTCCTGTCATGACACCACCGCCACCTTTACGACCACTGACACCTAGGAGTCTGGGTGCCACTCATTGGAGCCCCCAGGATTGGGTCATCGAGATGACAAAAGGCAGAGGGGCTGCCCAGTTCTTTTTTTTTTTTTCTTTTTAAAGATTTATTTTATTGTTTTTGACAGAGACAGAGAGAAGGGGGAGGGCCCAGAGCAGTCTCCATAGTTGTGCATCATCAGTGTTCGACATGGTTTCATTCCACACAGGTGGGCGGGGCCATGCAGGGTGGGAACTGGGCTGGGGGCTTCCTGCATGGGAGGCACAACCTCTCGAGCCAGGGGCCAAGCCTGGGGGTGCAAGAACTGAATTGGGGGGCCTGCCACATGAGAAGCACACCCCAGTTCAGCATATGGGTCCACACAGGTCAGGGCTGGGATTCGATCCTTGGTCCCCAGGGCTGCAAGCTGAGCGCTTAACCCGCTGAGCCATCCCAGCTTCCCTGGGGCTGCCCCCGTTCTGACAGCAACCCTACCGCATAATAGCCATACGTTTTTGCACAGCTTCCTGATTCCTGGGCCGTCCCCACCCCGTGGTCTGACAAATGCCACCGGCAGAGCTGCAGGTACTTACTGTGTGCCAGGAATGATGCTAAGCAACTTCTTTCTATTTACTCATAGAATTCTCACGACAGTCTTAGGAAGTGGGTGTCAGCGGTGTCCCCTGTTTTAGAGACTTGCTAAGCGCTCTGCTGACCCGACGTACCACCACAGTGACACTGTCTGTCAGGCACGGAGTGTTCTCATTAAACGCTCCCTCACGTGGGGCAGGCACGCAGCCTTCTTTTCAAGAAGTGCACACACACACCATCTGTCTCAATCATTGACTCGCCCGCCGGTTGCACCAGGGGTCGACAGCAGGCGGAGGCTGCAAGCCCGGGACCTGCACATGTATCCAGTTGGGAAACTGGAACCCGCTCTCAGCCTTCTGGCTCTTCTCTCATTGGCCATGATGTCATAGACCCCATCAGCAGAGCCTTGGAGGTGACATGTGTAGTGTTCGATAGCATCTTGGATTGGTTTTCCTCCTGGAATGGGGCTTTGGCCGCTTCTAAGAAAACGATGTTGATAACAGTGATCATAAAAATGACATATTTCGCACTTTCTGTGTGCCAGGAAAGGTCCTAAGCAACTTCTATTAACTCATATAATTCTCACGACAGCCTTAGGAAGTGGGGGTTAGCGGTGTCCCCCGTTTTACAGACTGAGAAGCCTGGCCGAGGTCCCCCCGGGGCCACTGTGAAGCTGGGAAGGGAACCCAGCAGCTGCGCCCTTGCGCTTGAACTTGGACACACACGGATTCGTGGGGCTCATGTTCGGCACCTTCTCGGTGTCGTGCTTGGCTGCCATGTTCTGTGGGCTTCCTCGGTCCCAGTTCCAACCCCGGTCTCCTTGTTGACAAGCAGCAGTGGGCTGGAGCAGCATCTTGGCCTCACCGTCCCCAGTTTTCCTTCCTTTGGAGGGTACTTTCACGAACAACTAAAAGCCATCTTATAAGCAGGGCTCAGCTTGCGGGCTTCTGCCTGCCTGCTGAGGTTCCCAATCGTCCTCTGGGTGACCTATACACAGGCCCCTTTCCCTGGTGGCCTTGTGCCTTCGGCCCGCTGGGCCTGCGTTTGTCTCCTCTCATGTCTTATTGGGTCGGTCCATGATGACGAGGTGAGAATAGAACCTTCCAGAATGACCGACCTGCTGAGCTATCTCAACACTTCCTTGAGCCATGGAATCAGAATGAGCTCTACTTTATTTATTTATTTATTTTCTGTTTTCTAAGAGCAGAGGGATCCGCGCTAAACCTTGCCCAGAGTTCCCTTTGCTGGCGAACCAAAAATGATACGGGCATAGTGTCTGTCCCCAGGTTTTTGTCAACGTCATTCCAGCGACTCCTCCTTCCTGGTTTGCAAGAATTCAAGTCGGAAGAATGGCCCCTCTCACAGCATCCTTCGTCTTCTGAGAGAAGAACAGCGGCGGATGCTTTGTCTATAAACCTGGGTGACCACTGCCTGAGCCCCCCTCTCCAGAGGCCCTCTCTCCCCGCTAAGGTCTGGGCTCTGGGCCTTCTAGCTCCTCAGCCTTCCGAAGATGACAGAACTCCCCCGTGACCCTATGGGGTGGCTTTCACTGTGGCGACTGGACCAGCGTCACCCGAGAACTTGTGCCGATGTTCAGGCGCCTCCCTAGATCTATGGAATCCGAAACTCAGGGCGTGGGCCCAGCCAGCTGTCGGTTAGCAAGACCCCAGCCAGAGGCTTCAGGGGCAGGGGAGCACGGCCTAAGCTATGACAGTCGTCACCCGAGGCCCACGTCCTGGTGCTGACTCGCTCTCTCAGCATGGCTGGCCCTCAGCTCACTCTTTATTCTCCTTGACACCCCCTGGGCAGGTGCCGTTGAAATTGCTTTCCCTCCTTGCTCTCAAGAAACAGGTAAAGCTCTCTTCAAGCATCCGGAACATTCCTTTCCCAGGACGAGGGGTAGGAGTGTCAGAAGGAAAACAACAACTAGCCACTGTGTATGTTGTAGGCCAGAATACCTTCATTATCCCCACGGTGCTCACTTCCGCTCTTAATGCCACCAGGCAAGCTTGTGCAACACAAATTCGTCCGCTTTCTTAAAACATGATGAGAATCCCTGGCAACCTTTCGTTTTAGCTCCATGGCTATCGGTAGTGTGAGTGTCTTTGACGTGTGGCCCAAGACCACTCTTCTTCTTCCAGTGTGGCCCAGGGAAGCCACAAGGTGGGACAGCCCTGTGAGAAATTCTTCTTGGAAATCATGTGTTTCTATTTCAACAGGCTCCTTCCTTCAATGGCATTTAATTCCAAACACAGGTTAGCAGGCAAAAGGCAGGCAGGACCCAGCATGCCACAGACATCCCCGTCAAGCACAACGTCACTACTCTGACTTCCCGCCATCTTTGTGACCGGGTGTGACACCTCTGCAAAGCTTCTAGTCACACAGCCAGCCCGTAACCCAATCTCAGGATTTGAATGACATCAACTCCCTTTCATAATCCTTTTTTCCTCCCCATTCCTGCTGATAGTATTATGTGAAATTCAAATACTGAGCTCAAAAACATTCAGGAGGTTAGACATGAATCACTTGAGGCCTCCCGGCTGTTTCAATTTACCCTGAAATAAGTAATAAATTATATAAACTTGTGCTCAGGAGAAAGGGACTAGCATATACAAGGGCCTTCTGCTCATCTTTTATTCCCTGGAAAATACCAGCACAGGTTATTTAATTACGTAGACGTTGTATTAAAAGTGTGTGTATCTCTGTGTGTGTCGTATCTTAAGAAATGATGAATGACCCCTACAATGCCAGGGTCCAACAGCTGGCTGATGCTGTCATTCATGCAGTGTTGTTGCTGAGCAGTGACGATAGCCTAGACTAGCATTCCTCGAGTGCTTATTTGGGACTGAGCATTTCTAGGCATTACTTCACCTAATCTTCTCAAGACTTCCATGAGCGAGGTTCTAACTTCCGATCTATAGACGGTGAGATCAGGCAACTGCCTGGGAGTTGGCCGGTGGCTCGTGGTGAGATCAGGTGAGTAGGAGAATGGGGCATGGGGGTCATATTAGTTTTGGTCCAAAACTGCTGAGCGCTCAGTGCAGTGAGGGCAGGAGCGTTGTCATGCCGCACGTTGTTCGTGTCAATCACCCATCCTGAAATGGGCAAATGTGTTGCGAGGGTCTTCAAAACAGTTCGCTGAAGCTGAACGCAGCCTCTCACAACACCACCAGCCGGTACACGGATACAGATGAGTTCCTAGAATATCCACTTAGTGGCAGAAGCCTCTCCAAAAGATAATTCTAATTTTTTGGGGGGTGGGGGGAGTACCCCTTCATACATTACTCCAGAAAAAATAATCCCATCTTTGTATGAAGGGGTCCTGGCCACAGACCTGTCAAGTTCTTATTTTACCTATCTTAAGCTTGACTCATTCTTATCCTGATGCTTCTGTTTTGGGGTTTAGGGGAGAGCTCCCATGGGTGAGAAGGAAGGGAGATGGCGATTTCGTAAAGGTTGGATCCGAGTCCCTGGAGTGAGCTGGGGCTACTACATCCACCTGTGTGGAATGAAGCCACGTCACCGCTAATGACGTACAGCTACGGAGACGGCTCTGGGTCCAGATATTTAGAGGGTGGCTGTCATTGTTGACCTGTAGGAATGCACACCCCCAGGCTTTGCCCTCCCCAACCCTGAGTGGTCCTGAGGCTACTGTCCCACCACACGGTGTGGGGGACAGAAGTTCAGAGGGCGGCCTTCTCTAGCCTCCCCTATCCATGGCATGGTCGACAGAGGAGTGACACTTAGATTTGCCTTTTTTATTGTAAAGGACTGAAAAGCTTTACATTTCAGACTCGTTAGAAATGGGTGAAGCAATGGGATCTTTTCAGATTTGGGGCCGTACCGAGAGGTCCACATGTTCTAGGCTTCATTCTTTAGTCCCGATCACACACATACACATCTCCACAGAACATGCTTTCATACAGACATGAGGGATTCCATTCGATGTTAACCCCCAACAAGGCAAACCTGATGAAGATATTTGAGCCAAGAGGACACATTTAAAATCCAAATATGCTTCCTTATAGATGACTACTCAATCCGGTTGCCCATAAGATATTTAATATTCTTTTCTGAATCCCCCTAATGCAGGGGTCTCCAAACTTTTCAGCCCGAGGGCCGCATTAACTAGCAAACAGCAGTTATATCATCTCATTGACTGTGAACAGAAGTAGAAAAAGTAAGCGCCTGATCTTGGCAGGATACACGTAAATTTCCGTAATTTTTTTCCTTAAATAAAAAGGTCTCCACGGGCTGGATGAGAGGGCCTCGGGCCCGCGGGCTGTAGTTTGGAGACCCCTGCCCTAATGCAATATATAGTACAGTAGGTGCCGCCTGGAGGGAGTTCAAATCATAAATACTATAGAGAAATATCTAATAGCTTGGAATGGACTTTTCAAGTGGCCAATAAGCTCTAAAAGGCTGCAAAACTATTAAAGCGGGTGAAGTGTGAGCTGTATGTTCCAGAACAGGCCCCTGTCCCTGTCACTCAGGGTGACTCTTCCGATGCCCGATGATGGTGGAGCCTGTTCCCTGTAGACTGGTCAGCCAGGTGAAGGCTGTTGGCCGCAGTCATCACAGCTGAGCTGATCTGTGATTTCTGCGTCCCCTGCCAACGTTGGGGGCCCGCCTTGTCGATGTGTTTGCATTGGTGTGCAAGACGCTGGAGAGAGGCCATCCGCTCCGTGTGTCAGATGCCAGACTCCAGATGGTTAGGGCAGGGCCTGGGAGAAGTATCCACAGAGCTTGGAGGAGGATTTGAAGAAAGAGGTGCTAATGGCGTGCAATTGGGAAGGTAAAGGCAACTGCTGGGAAGTCGATGGAAAAAGAGGGTTGAAGAAAATTAAAGAGCAATCAGGGGAAATGAACGGGAAACATAAGGGGAAACATAAGGGGAAACGATAAAGATCGCTGTCGTTTTAAAGGTCGAAGAGTAACAATAACATAGGAAGGCTCTTTCCCACTTCCAGATTCAACAGGGAGCTGCATTACGGCTTCTTTAATAAAGTTTGCACTATTGGGGGCTTGCGTTTTTCTTTCAGGTTCCGGGCTCTGTGTCCTGAGCAGCCCACCTCCGGCCCCCATACCCTTACTCAAGTTCAGTTTTTACTTATGGATTAAATTTCCCTCTGATTACCTAGAACTCATTTTCCAAGGTCAGCCTCTTCACTGTCCTTCGCTGCCCAGCCTAAGTCCACAATTCTTAAGTGGGACTCATGACAACTAGATCCTGCTACACAAAAATTTAAGTTTTATTGTCCAAATGTGTGTGTAGATAGATAGATAGATCAATAGATACAGACTATCTGTACATAATGTATATACACATCTGTGTATTGTGCATGTATATGTGTGGGTATAAATAAATAAAACTAGGGTTTTTGAGAGTTTTAAAATCTATCAGATCACACATTTCTGTGGCCAAATAATAAATACCCTTAGAGGAGCCATCTGGCCCTTCATTTTCACATGTCACTTTGGGGGGAATCCCTTCATAGGTTATCTAAATATCTAACCACTGTGTGATACACATGAAACTATGACTACTATTGAATGTCCATAGAAAATGAAAATGTAAAAAAAAAAAAAGAAATTAAAGAAAAGAAAGAGAGAAACTGTACAAAACCAGACAGTTCATGATAAACAAACCAATGGACAAGACCAGCCTCGAGAAGGCACCAGGCCTTTCCTTCCTAGGCGCTGAGGCAACTCTCAGGGACTATCTTCTCTTTTACTGATGTCACATTCTCCGCTGCTTTTGGAAATGTCGCTCATTCCTTAAGTCTGATTTATATGATTTGACAGAGTCGGGAAGGGCATGGAAGGCAGAGGGACAGAAAGAAGAGTGGTGGGAGGGAGAAACCTACTGTGTTATCAGGTTTGCACAAGAGCAAAGGCTTGTCCTTCTCACCCCTCAATACCTTGTGCCTAGAACAGGGCCTGACAAAGCGCAACGTGCTCAATGAAGACACATGGAAGAAATGACATTACTGACCTCCTGTGTAACCAGGGCCAGCTGGATGCTTTTAAAAACAGTACTGAACAAGTGGGCAATAGAAACGAATTCTATAGAGCAACGTGCCCTCCTTCCTGTAATAAGAGAATGCATTCCGTGAGGTGGTGCCTTCGGACCTTAGGCTCAAGGCGAAATTGTGGTCCCAGGGTGTCAGCCGGCAAAACGAGAGCCAGTAATGACCTAAGGCAAGGCTGGCAAACCTGTTGTTCCAGGGCTGAGGCCAGCCTAAAGGTTGTTTTTCTGCAGCACAGGGGCTAAGGATGGCTTTGACGTTTTTAAAAGGGTTACAAAACCAAGAAAAATAGACTTCAGAGACTGGATGTGGTCTGCGGAGCCCCAAATAATTATTTCCCATTCTAGCCCTTTACAGAAAAAGTTTGCTGACCCTTTTCCTAAGGAGACACTAAGAATGTGCTCTGAAGTTACTTTTACTCTAAGGTGTGTTTCGCTTGAACTTGTGTTCAGACATAATGAGACCACAGGACTGAGGTCTGTCCATGAGCATTCTAGGGCCACACACACACTCTCGATGTTCTTCACCTAAACTTAGAGCAGATCCATAGCCCTGGCTTATAGACACCATGCCTTTGTTACCTCATGCGTGCGTGTGTGACTTCTCTTCTAGGCATTTTCCTACATGATTTTTGTATTAAGAATTTTTTTCAGTGCAACCAAGTTTCCTCCTAGAAGATCTGTGTGTGGCCAAATCATAAACGTGCTACATTGGCCCACTTCAGGTCATGATCACAGGGCTTTGCTATGGCGCTTTGATTCATCTGGAACCTAGTTGAAATACTCAAGACCTGATACGTCTATCTTTCCCTAAATCTGGAAAATGTTTGGTCATTGTTTCTTCAATGATTATTTTCTGTTCCAATCTTCTTTTTTTTCTCCTTCTGTGACTCCAATTACCTAATCTTTTCTTTTCATTTTCCAGATTGGATGATTCCTATTCTTCTATCTTCAAGTTCACTGATCTTTTTTTCATTCTCTCCAATCTGCTGTTAGACCGACTGAGTGAATTTTTTCTTTTTTAATTTCACATACTGTATTTTTCAAACTAAAATCTGGTTCTCTTTCACAGTGTCTTATTGTTTTCTGCTTAGATTTCCTATGTGTTTACTGATTATAACCTATTTTTCTTTCCGTCTTTGAGAATAATTATAACAAACACTTTGAAATTCATGTCTACTGACCCCAACATAAATGTCATCTTGGAGTCAGTTTCCATTAACTGCCTTTTCTTGTGAGTATGGGTCACATTTTTCCATTTCCTTGGATGTCTAATAATTTTGGATTTTATCCTGAACTTTGTAACACTATATTGATCTACAGCAGTACTTTCAATAGAAATAAAATGTGAGCCACACATGTAACTTTAATTTTCTACTATCCATGTGAAAAAAAGCAAAACAGGTAAAAATTTAACTTTAGTAATATTGTATTTGACCAACGTATAGACCAAAACATTATTTTAACATGTAGTTGATAGTAAAATGTACTAATAAATTTTACGATCCCTTTCCGTACTAAATCTTTGAAATCTGGTATTAGCATATGTCAGTTTGGACTAGCTAGTGGCTACTACGTTATCAGTACAGCTCTAAAGTCGCATTCTAGAGGAATATTGAGGGTGGGCCCAATACCAGCTACTCCATCATTATGGAAAGTAGCACCCTTGACTGGCAGTTGGTAAACTTGGTGTTCTACTATGACATGAGGGAGAGGGGCTGAGTGTACTGGGCTCTGTTTCCCAGGATATTTGCACCTCAGTTCAATCAAAGCAACGCTGACTTCATGTGTCATGTATTTGGCTTCTGTGCATGCATAAAGAAAATCATTTTGATACTAAAAATAGTTTGAAAGCACTGATGACTTTAGAGTATGATTCCTGGGGAAGCCGGGATGGCTCAGTGGGTTAAGTGCTCACTTTGTAGCGCTGGGGACCAAGGATCGAATCCTGGCCCCAGCTCGTGCGGACCCACATGCTGAACTGGGAGCTCCCCCAGTTCAGTTTTCTCTCTGTCTCTGTATCTCTCTCTCTCTCTCTCTCTGTCAAAAAAATAAAATAAAATAAAATAATTAAAGTATGATTCCTGAATGGATCCCTTAGATCTTTCTTGCTCAGTCAGACCCTTGAACTTACGTTGACCTTTCCTTTTCTTGATTCACTTATTCAACTATAGCCTGTCTGAGCTTTGAGTCTACACAGTGGGAAGTCTTTCCTTTAGTCTTGTATGTGTGATTAATTGATGGATCAATCAATCAATGGATGAGTCTGTCGGATGGCTGCTCATACCCAAGGAGCCCAAGAAGACTTGCAAAAGTGAGTGGTTCTTCATGGCCTTCAGAGTGAGGGTTGAATCGCATTCTTAATTTGCCAAGGACCATGCACAATCAAAGAAACAGGTCTCACCTTGCTTCCCCTCCCCTCTTCCCTCTCTCACACATATGTCACCAGTTTGACAAAGCAAAGGGGGTTGGCACAGAAAAACCAAATGCGTGGTGAAAGTGTCTGCACTGGGCCAGTGGCCCACATTGAGCTTCAGAGACTGCAGAACCGCCACATCAAAAGTCCAGCCCCTTTACGAAAAGTAGACATGCCTCAGCCTGATACACAGAACCACAAAACAAAAACCAAGCACCTCCAACCCAGAGCAGAGTGGGAGACTGGAAATAAGGAGGCTTAACTGATGAGCATGTTCCCCACAATTGATCACAGCTAACAGCCCAGGAGATTTCGCTTCATGGCAAGGGGCTGCGAACAGAAGGTCAGATGGAGGCTGCCCACAGCCCTAACCTGTGTGCAGTTAACTCTGGCACAAATTTCCTTTTCCTTCAAGACAAAGTAACTCGGGAAACATGCAGGACGATGGTTATTTTCTCTCCATGAGATGTTCTTACTCTTCTAGGATTACCTCTTAATCCCATAAGATGCCTTCCAGCTGGGATTGTACGTTTCCATCGGGGTTCTGGCTTAGTAGCCAGAGATGCAGTGTTTTGAGCGGGCGCGATTCATTCAGCAACGACGGAACATGGCCTAAAGCAGTACTGTGGTATTAATTGTGTATCACCCTCCATGCCATGCCCTGCTCATGGGTGTGCCTGTTCGCACCCTGCAGGGGCCAAGCTTGAGAGCACAGCTCCTTACCGTGACTGGCATGGGTGGGAGTTGCACCTGCGGGCCTGGGGCTCTGGGCGGCTTGCTGGAGGGCAGTCACTGTCGTTCACCAGAGTCGTGGTCTTGTTCACAATTCGTGTGCAGGACACGATGGTTCTGCGTTCCCCTGGAAACCAAACCACAGGAAACTCAGAGGCTGGAGCTGCACACACCTGGAAAGGTCCCTCATTTATGCGTATAGAGGGTTGTCAGGCACATCTTTCAAGCCGGTTGTGATTTAAATGACTGTTGTAATGCCTAATTACTTGTCAGGGAGGGGAAACCATAATCTTAGCAATGAGGGGGCGTAAGACATGGTAAGGGCAATGTAGGGCAGGAGAATTCTAGAATAGTACCAGAAAGAGGCAACACCTCAGATCTTCCGTGTCCTTGGATAGCCAGGGATTCACTGAGGACAAAGTTCTGATTTGGGTCTTTAATTTCCAATGATCATGAGTCTCTTTATCTGCTCATTTGACGTTTAAAGTCAATGGAGCTCTGAAGTCAATACCCATATATCAGCCCTCACCAGAGCTCACGGCTTCCTGTTAAGGAATTTCTACTTGCTGGAGGGAAGTGAGAAATCAGGAGACTGGTCTGAGGGACATACAGGAACCCAAGTCCTCCACGTAGAGGAATTCTAGGGCTGATCTGAGAAGCTGTCTAGCCAGCTGACTGCTACCTGTGCCTCTCCATCTCCCGCTCTTGGGAAGCTGCACTGACCTGTTACCCTAGCTGGGTACAGTCATTTCCTTGGGTGTTCCCAAAGCACCCTACACACTGCTGGGCCCTGACTTTGTCAGGGAGGCAAATGATTGGGAATTGGGTGGGTGGCCTCTGGAGCCAGGCTGCCGAGGTTCAGACTTGGCTCAGTCACCATCGCAGTGATGGTAGTATCAATAGTAAGCCACCATGCTTCTGTTCATCCCCAGGGTCACCTGTCAGACACACCTGTGGCATCACGTGACATCAGCCAAATCCCCACTCACAGGTCAGAGCTGGAAGTCCCCAGGCTCAGGGAGCTCCAACGTGTCGTTGGAATCTGGAAGACTCCACCCAATCATTTTGCACAGATTGGCAGTGGGGCGTGGCGAAGTTCCCGTGGGCACACGGGTTACATAACAGCCTGCCCTGTGCTCTGTGCACTGGCTGGGAGTGACCCGGCTGTGCTTCTTCTTTGAACAAAACCCCATACACCGCGAGCCCTGTGCTCACCTCCTCCGCACTGCACACTGCACCCCTCCCAGCCGCTGTGCGTCCAGATGAACAGCGAGTCCTGCGCTTTTTCCGGCTCACTCTGATTCTCAGCCGTGTAGTTCACAGGGATGGTGTATTCGTAATGGATCCCATAGTTCTGGTCATGAAATAGCAGCACCTGCATGAGCAGCGAAAGAAAACGCCACCGTGAAACCGCGCGACAGCTCCCAGGGCTGATGAAGCTGCAGGCCGAACCTACCCGAGCCACCCTTCTGGGTTTCCAAACAGTGCCGGACTCGGGGAAGCTCTTTTATTTCAGTGTTGGGGTCCACAGACATTCAGCTCGGGGCCAGAGCATATGCCAATGGTCAGCGTGGAATGCCACTCTTCCCACTGGAGAGAGGACCGGGTTCACAGGAGGAACGTGGGGATGGGCGAGTTTGTGGGTTCTAACTGCACTTAACATGGAGAGTTGTTCCACTCCGAGAACAGTCCCCACTCCCCCAAACTCCCCCACGAAGCTGCCTTTGCAGACAAGACACAGATAATACCGCTGTTCCCCTGAAGGTGACCTCAGCAAGTAGTAGTACCGTGTCTTCAGAAATGAACACCCCTCTTCCGGCACCAATCATGGCTACATCGAAAGCAAGCTCAAGGGCAAACACTGCCCACTGCCGGGGGACCTTGTGGACATCTGTCTGGGAGTTCAGGGTGTGTGAGCCTTCCCACAGCAAGGGACCTAGGATAATGGTGATGCCCACAGGGCGACAGAGGCCTGGCCATCCTTCAGCTCCGGGACTGTGAGGTCTGAAATCCTGGGGAGTGAGCAGATGGATGGTTCCACTCTTTGATGATGCATGTGACAAGCCCTATAAGGACAGAAGTCTGATTGCTCTATACAAATGGCACAAAGCCAGCCCTCATGTGGGTGCTGACAGTGGCGTGGCTGTGGGCGATATATCCTCAGGCTAGGCTGAGAACCAGGGGTTCCTCCTGGGTCTAAGGAGCTATGAGTAGCAAGTTCACTTCCAGGCTGGGAGGTCCGAGAGGTTTGGGAGAGCAAGCCAGCAGGGTGAACGGCAGAACGGGCAGAGCCCACCTGCCTGGACTTGCAGAAAGTGAGCCATAGACTAGAGCCACCTACCCTCCCAAGCATCTCCCAGCCTCCAAGGGCTCGGGCTTCGGGGTGGGGGTAGGGTGCTAAGAGCAGCCCAAATGGCATGCACAACCACTTTTCCAAGCAACAGGCTTGCAATAACGCATTTGGAAAAATGCCTTCCGATTTAAAGGGGGAAAAAAACCTCTGTAGAAGTGACCTTGATGATCTCAGTATATGGGAATAAGGCCAGTGCATTGAGAAGCCATCTGAAACCAATTTCATGCCATTTCGCAGCCACATATAATTGGTGTGCGTGTGCATAATGGATGTCAAATGCAGGTCTCCGTAGCGCTACAGGCGTTCGCTACCCTGCAGGCCATGCATACGCCCTGGGCTGGGGACAATGGAACTCTATGTACAGGCCGAGGGGCACCTCTCGTCTCTAGGTTTAAAGACTTGAAGTCACAATCGTATTTCAAAGGAGAACAGCGATGAGTATTAAAGAGGGCCAGGACTTCAGCGGCTGCTTTCTCTGGCTTTTGGTCTGCATGAATCCAGGCTGTGTGTTCGCTTTCGTGGGCTGCCGATTTGCTCACAGCGTATGAAAGCTGTTACAAAAGACGGGAAATGTACCCAGCTTGGCATTAGCTAGAGAACGCGAACACAGGGGCCAACAGGTGACGTTGAGGTGTGCGAGTCACCTTGTCCTTTGCTTTCTCTCTACGCCCGTCTGAGTAACTGCTTTTACAGGAGGACAGAAGCATTTGTTCGAATGACTTATTCGTAGACTAGTCACACAGAGGTGGCTGGGGTACAGGTTCTTGGGTCTCCGTAACCAACTTGCAAAGCTCTGTCGGCATTAGGTTCAATGGCTGAGGGTTACAATGACAGATTTCCAGACAGTTTATGTCTGGCCTAGAAGCCAGCATGCTTTGCTCGCCTCAGAAACTATAATTTTGTGTCACCATCATGGGTGACATCCCATCAGGTACTGGGGCTCATGGGCAGAGCTGTCTGCTCAGGGGAGGTGGCCAGGGAATTCTTTGAGTGTCACCTACCCTTGGAAGTACTGCAGGTTGCCAGAAACCACAAACTCATGGGGAAAAAAAGGACTTCCAAGCTGAGACTTCGCCAAGTGCTTGGGACAAAATGTGCTTTGATTACAGACGCATAAGCTGTCACAATCCCATTCTTTGGAGGGAGACACAATCAATCCTTGTGAGCGATCAGAAGTTAGCCATGACAACTTCTGGAGGCTGAGAAGCAAGCAGTGGCATCTCTTCCCTGGAGAGCTTGGCTATTCTTAAAAGGATGCCAAGCCGGGTGTGTTGGTGGTTTGCACGGGGTCTTCCCTGACAGGCAGGATGCGGGGCATGCGGACCTGGCCTGACTACACAGGTTTTTTGAGACCACCCAGCGAGTAATTATCCCCACAGAACCTGGTTCTCCGTCCCACTTCCCAAACGCTTATTGCAAACAGAGTCTGGAAAATCTGAGCGATGTTGCTTTGGAAGGAAATAGAGTCAATAGCTCATTTCCAAAAGGTAATTTCCAATGTGGATATACACACACGGCAGGGCGGATCCGTGCCATCTGATACGAACACCCAGACTTGGAGCGGGGCTTTCTCCTTAATGAGGCTGTTAAGTCTCCCTGGAAGCCACAGGGCTGAGCATTTCCTTTTGAAACAAGACTGGAACTCCGCCACCGAAGGGGTGAGAAGAGATCAAGAGAGCAGCTTGCGTCGCAGGTGGCCAGGTAAGCCACCAGGAACCAGGTGAATCCCACCCCATCCCCCACCCCCGAGGCCCGAGGGAAAACATAAACCGGGGGAACTCCCAGCCTCAGTCTCAAGACACATGCACGATCACAGCGGGTACCATCAAGTGCAGTGGTATTTTGGTTGGTCCTTTGGCAGAAATTTTCTCCCACAGGCCCCTTCGAACGTAGCGGACAGTCGTGCCTGCGATCTGGAACTCTCCGGGGAGCTCGATCTTCCAGTCGCTGTTGATGGATTTCTTACTGGAGTCTTTGAGGGCTGGAAGGAGAATGGAACACCCTATAATCAAGGGGGCTCAAGTCTGTCTTTCAAGGGAGTCCGGGTTAGGCTGACCCGACGACCCGCGTTCAACGGGGCAGGAAACAACAGTCCTGTCCCGTTTCAAATGGTACATCTGGTCAGCGTACTAACAGCTTGAATTTAGCCCAGGAGCTAGGGTGACCCGGTGTACCGTCTGAAACGGGACAGCACCATTGTTTTCTGCCCCGGTCAGCCTACTCTGGGTGTCCTGCACAGGGGACAAGAGCGGGGCCTGGAAGGAGAGAAGGTGAGCTTCCTGGATGCCTAAAACAGCAGCCTGGCTCATGGGAGCAGCCAGTTCAGGGTCCATAGGCCCCTCTGTCCCGATGGCCACACTCTCTCTGCCCATCTCAGCATGGACTCACAGCATGGGAAGCGGACAGGACCACAGGTGCTGCGGACAACCACAGGCCAGTCACAGGCCGCGCACCTTAGAGGAGGCGGCCTTGTACTGTCTCTAGGCCTCTTCGCTCCCGCGGCGACACTGAGGCTTCCGACCCCGTGGCTGTCCCCCACCGGCCTTGTTTGTGCTTTATAGTGACTGAGTGAATTACAGGCTGGAATCAGCCCCGCCTCCACGCCAAGCATCCGTCATCTGAGAGGGCAGGAGTGGGAGAAGGGGACAGAAGAGGCATTCCACATGGGATGTGAGAGGCCAGCTGTGGCTACCCGGCCATTCTAAACATTTATTTATTTTTAATTGTTTTTTGACAGAGAGAGAGAGAGAGAGATACAGAGACACAGAGAGAACTGAACTGGGGGAGCTCCCAGCTCAGCACATGGTTCCGCACGGGCCAGGCCGGGATTCGATCCTCGGTCCCCCGCAATGCAAAGTGATACTCGGCCATTCTAGAACGAGGCCAGCAGCTGAAAGAGGGGGGACACATGTCCGACCATGGAGCGTGGTGACAAGCTCTCTGAGGACAGAAGTCTAATAGCAGTGCCATTCTCCACGGTGTACATTTCCCACCACGGCCGATTTCAAGTTACCCACGTGGCCTCGGTGGACGCAGAGCTGAGAAGACAGGGGAACAAATGGCTCTTCCAGCCACCCCCCCGCTGCCAGGCTCCTCCCAGAGTTCTGAAGGCGCCTGGCTGTTTTGGAGGTGCTGCTGAGCTGGTGAAATCTCACACTGTTGCAGCTTCGGGGGGTGTTGAGGGGGAAGCTCTTAAGGCCCCAGGAAGAATAAACTTTACACACTCATCTCCAGGGAGGCTGCAAGCTTCTGAGCATTGCAACAGCAGCTCCTCTCAGCTGTGCTTTGGCCCCCTGCTTGGAGCTGGGACCTCTTCCTTAGGACCGTTTGATCGTGAGGACAATCCTTCAGGCATTTTGCAGGGGGAGGAAAACAGAGGCAGTTTAAGAATCAGAAGTCAGCAGTTCCTAGAAGTACGGGGATCACTTCAAACCTCTGGCTTTGGTGTGAGCATTCAGTCAGCAGGATTCAAACTTTGCAGGTTGCTGTGATCCACACACGGGGGGCAGGGAGGGATCACAATTCCCTGTTAAACGGGGTGCAGTACCTGAATTCCTTCAAAAGGGTGAGACTTCAGCCTCAGAGTCAGCTGGGACATCAAGATCATTATTAACAGTGAATAAATAAAAATGTGGAGCCCAGCGAGGAAACCATCTGCTGGGGGGTCCTCCACCCCCACCCACACCCCCACCCCCAGTGACAGCCCGTGAGGTGGGGTTTCAGAGCCCCTCATAGGTGTGAGTCCTTTCCAAGGCCCTGTACACAATGCGGTGTTCCTTTCTTAAAGAAGGCTCCCAAATGAAATAAGTTTGGGGCCCCCCAAGTCCGCAGCCCTCTCCACTCTTGGGCACCCATGGGTATATGAATATGTAAGCTCCCTTCATCTGCAAGCATTTTTCAGATGAGTTTGCATTGGAATTGGGATCTTTAGACCCACAAACTCAACTGGAGCTATTCAGAGAGTGACAAACGCTTTGACTTCATAGGCAAATCAATCGAGTTCTGAACAAAGGGCATTGCGGAGTGACTGGATGCGCTCGCTCCATGACGGCTGAGGTCTGACCTGCTGGGGAGGACAATGTCGTGGGCTGGTTCCGCCTGGGTCGGAGGTTGGACACTGTCAACAACTCCCTGAAATATAACTGCACTTGCTTCTGCGTATCTTTCTGGAAGGGAAGCCTCCATGAGAAGCCTCTCAATAGCTACCGAGACTTCCACAGGGACGAGGGTGGGTACCTCCTCCACCCTGGCAACTATGGCAGATAAAACTTCCTTAATGGCCCGGACTGTCGGGTCACGTGAGGAATGTCCACTTCCGTCCCAGCCCTTCTTTCTCCCTGTGGAGATTTACAGATTGGCTGTGGACTTCCGGGCACTGTGGGAAAAGATCGTGAGCCGTTCTGGAGAGCAGGGAGGGGGCATTCCTGATGAAAGGGGGGCATAGCTCCTCTTTAGAACTGGTCGGAGGCCGATGCAAGGGGCCCACCCTGTCCACACGCCCTCCGGCATGGGCAGAAGCGGCTTCATTTCCTCTCTCCCTCTCGGATTCCACTGAAATACTTGACCCACAGTCAACCTACTTCTAATCCTGGCCTGGAGTCAGCTCCTTTTATTTCCACTCGGAGTCCTGCCAGCTCTGTTCTTAGCTGTGGAAGCAAACTACAGAGGCATTTCCTGTTCCAGGTGGCTTCGAGCAGAAAGCCAGGCAGCGTGGGCAGGAGGGAGGTGGGGTGCAACTCTTCGGGCGCTGCTCTCAGCCAATGTGAGAGTAATTCAAAGTTACATGGGGTTGACTTCCAAAGCCCCCAGCCCCGAGTGGAAACAAGGCTTGTTTGAACTCACTTTAGACACATCATCAGCGTGGACCCCCACCAGGTTTGCCCTCCTGCACAGCCCAGGCCCTGGAATTCTGCAACTATGATTGGCAGATAAGGAGACCAAGGCGGGCTCCAAGCTCTCATGGAGGTCCCTGATTCTGGGGAGCTGAGAAGTCGTCTGGACACACTGAACTGATCTTCTTGGTGGAGGTTTGTATCTGTGAAGTCCACATGAGGAAGGAGTAGCAATGGGCAGGTTTGCTCATAATCTGCATTCTCCAATGAAAAACCATCTTCATCTGTCAATCTCTGGCAATTCAAGAGGCGGTCGCTAAGCCCCCTGCAGCATGTGGGAGCCACGAGCTACTAAATGGATTCCCCTGGCTGTTTGCTTCCATCAGGTTAGGAGTGTGGGAGACAGTGACTGTGAGTCTTACTGTTATTTCTACCATAGTTCTGCCCATAGAGATTCTTTCTGCCCCCACATTCTGTTGGAGTCAGACTTTTTAGACTCATAGTTTGGCTCAACAGGCTGCTAGCTAGTTTTCTATTGCAGCGGAACTCTCCAATGGGACATCAGCATATACCAGCTTATGATAGCAGTCGGGTGTTCATTCCTTTTTCTTCTCTTTGGTATATTTGGTAAGACTGAAATTTGCTGCATAAGATTATTTAATTGCAGAAATATTCATGTGGCGAAATACTGTCCCCCACCTATGTCTACCTAAATTTTTGTATGAGTCTGTCACTGAAGAATAATTAGCTCAATATGTTCACATAATAAAACTTTTGGTATCGTCTTCCGTTTTCATGAATATGGTCTATGACATAACCCCGTTCTGTTGTCTCAAGGAAACATGGTCAGCCTATTGGGAAGCAAACGCTGGTGGAGTTGACCCAAGTTCCTTAGGTGGGCAGGAAGCGAGGGGTGGGCTCTTTGAGAACTTAGTACAAAGGCCGTTGCTCTGAGGAAGCTGCCCAAAGCAGCACAAGGCCTCGTTTTAGAAAGCACCTATAGACCTTGTTCTATTTGCAGGGTGACAGCTGCAACAGCTGCAGAGAAGCACACTAGACTGGGACAGTCACGACACTGAGGTGGGACAAACCATGGGCTGATGAAGACCAATGTGGAGGTCCACCTGAGAGACAGCGAGGGCCCCATTCCCTGACAGTTGGAGCAGCAATGGCTGTTACAGGGAGGATGGCAGGTGAGAAAGTCACAGAGGAGGTGGCAGGCTGACTGGGACACAGCACAGCAGGGACCCCCAGGAGACTGTTTATTGGTGAGCCCTGGTGTGATCACCTAGAAGCAAGAGTTCCTGTCCCCATCCTGCCTTTCTTCAAGGCAGGTGTGTGAGGGTTGTCTTAGAGTCTTAGATAATACGAAAATGGTCTTCATCATAGACTTGCCTAGGAGTGGTTTGTTTTGTGTCCAGCTCCTGAGACTCTGGGTTTCTCAAGCAGAGACCATTTCAAAGAAAGACTCAGACACTTCTGTGTAGTCTACAAAGGCAGGGATGTGGACAAAGACATACTTTTCTAAAATCAGTGACAGGGATAAAAGTTGAAATAAAAGCATTTCATGAGTCACTTCATTTTAGCCAAAATAACTTCAGTTAGAAGTGAGAGATTATGTCTTATATATTTTTAAAACTCTCAACTAGCACCTTGCAACACAGACTGAGAGATTATAATATAAGGAAGCTCAGGAGAGGGTTACCTGGGTAGGGTTGTCAGCCACCACCAGTTTGAAATCTAGCCTAAAACAGGAACGTGGGAGTCGGGCTGGTGGGAGAACACAGGTAATACAGGAGGGGACCCAAACTGGAATTTATTTATAAAAAAATTGTGTACTCATTCTTATATGTTTAAACTTCAGTCACCTTCAAAGTCCTCTTTGTTGGATATAATACAGCTATCAAGACATTTTTTCCACTACTCAAAATGTTTGAACTCATCAATTTTGATGCCTTTCAATGCTTCTGTCGGTTTTTATTTTAGTTCTTCCATATGAGCAAAAAATGTTCCCCTTTCAGGACGTTTTTCATCCAGGAAACAAACAAACAAATCACTTAGGGTGAGATCCGGTGAAAAGGGAGGGTGGGGCATGGGGGTCATGCCATTTTTGGTAAAAAGTGCTGAATACTCAGCACTGTGTGGGCAGATGCATTGTCATGCCGCACATTGTTGGTGTAAATCACCCATCATGAAATGGGCCAACACAGTGAACGAGTCTCCAAAAACAATTCACTGAAGCCAAACACAGCCTCACAGCCAGTTGGTACACTGATGCGATGGGTTCCTAGAATATTCACCTACCGGGGTAAGTCTGCGCTATAAGGGCAGACTAAAAGATAACCCCCCCCTAAAAGATAAACCCATTTTTGGGGTCCCCCTCATAGTATGTTCCATCCCAGTGAAGGAAGAACAGAGGGTGTCGCTGGGCACCCTGCTGGCCACATGACAGCATTAATCACACCTACAAGTCAACAAAGCACTCAAACTACCCTACTGTTGGAATACCAGGCTGACCTTGGTGGGAATCGATAGACAAGCTGGGAACTGAGCTTAGGTTACACTCAGAGGGTTCTATGGCTAAGAAGGGGTTCAGATGAACAACTCCTCTTAGACTTGGAGGCAATGAAGACCAGTGTGGAACGGAACCCAATCCTTTGACAGACAGATATAAGCATTTATGTCAATGGAGTTGACCACTAGGAATTTGGGGTACACAGTACTTAGTAAAAGTCATCGCTCTTTGGGTTTCCATTAGATTTAGGGCTGGTTTTCTTCTTAGGGCAGGATGGGGACAGGAACTCTTGCTTCTAGGTGACCACACCAGGGCTCACCAATAAACAGTCTCCTAGGGGTCCCTGCTCACCCCCAGAACCATCAACAGCCTACAAGTTGGATGGTCACCCACACTACCCAGGCTGAAGCTGCTCTGAGCTCTCCTGGGGTTACTTTGGGGGGACTTATGCCATCCCAAGTCCTCAGAAACTCCTTCACTCTTCCGTCATCTTCCTTCCTGCCCCAAACTGGTGGTTCTTACTGGTTCCCCTCCCCCTCCTTGGGGGTGGACACACATTAGCCAAATATGACAGCACTGTTGGGTCCACGCTCATTCCTTATATCATTACACCTAACAGATAAGTGTACAACCAATGGCCCGGGAGAACCATGCTGAACCGAGTGGCCAGCCTCATCATCCACCTCAACTCTCAGAACATACACTGCCAGTCAATCATCTTTGCTTTACCCAGAAAGCTGTGGGCTGGCTTGTCCTCCACCACGCGGATCCTCCGAGCTCCGGCGGGGATGACAGCAGCTTCGATGTAACCTGTAGTAACAAAGAACACACAGGTGAACCACGCCTCTGCCCTCATCCAGAGCTTCACATAGCATCTGCCACCAAAGTCCCCTCTACCGATACCCCACGGTGACTTCAGAGCCTGCGGGCTGGTGCCGCTACGAGCAATCAAGATAGTCAGCTAACAAGGAGCTTCCTTCCATGATGAGAATCTCCTGAGCATCATTTGCATATGTATGGAGGGTTGAACTATAGCCCCCCAAATTCATTTGTTGGAGCCCCAACCCCCAGTGCCTCAGAATGAGGCGGTATTTGGAAATAGGGTCACTGAAGGTATAATTAGTTAAGATGAGTCACATTGGAGTAGAGTGGGCCCCTCATCCAATAGGATGGTGTTCTTATAAAAAGGGGAAATTAGGATCTAGCCAGCACCCAGGGAGACCAACACAAAAGCAGGGAGTAGAGATGGGGTCAATGCATCCCCAAGCCCAGGTACACCAAAGAAGGCCGGCAAAGCACATATGCTGGGGCAGAGCCTTCCTGGCAGCCTTTGGAGGAAACCAACCCTGCCTACGTGACCTCAGACTCCTGCCTTGCGGAACTGCGAGACAGTAAGTGTCTGATGTTTATTACACCGCCCAGCTCGAGGTAAGTGGTTACAGGAGCCCTAGCACGCTAGATAGCCCGGAAGCTTTGTGACCAGCACCTCTCGGGGAGTGTGGGTACAGTGACGCCCCTGGACACATCCAACTATCGGCGATTCCTTCGCTTTTTGCTGTATTGTGAACGTTCCCTGGATCCCCATGGGATGGCAGCAGGAGCTAAGCCACTTACCTACGCGCTATGCACATTTCCTGCCTCTTCTGCCCTATGGACCTTTCTGTAGCTACCGCAGCGCATACACTTCTGCCACTTTCTTGAGTATTTCCAAGTGCAGAGGGAGCCCCGTAGAGACTATCTATGCTCTGACCCTGAATGTGCACGGGATCGCAGGTGCTTAGGTCAGGTTCAGGGAGGTCATGACAGAGGCCACCTGGCTGATGCGGGGTCCATGGGGCAACTGTGTCAGTAAAGGACCCAAAGGACCAAGATTTTGAAACACAGGCTGGTAAACATTTTGTTTTGATTTTTCATTTGGGTCTCACACAAGGGCAATATGAGTTTGCTTCAGCAATTTAGGTGGTAATCTCAAATTATTAATAGATTATGAAATTGCACCCCGGGGGTTCCCTACTGTGTTCATCAGAATCAGCAGGAGAGCTTCAAAAAGAGGTTTCTGGGACCAGCTCTATAGAGATTGTTGGAAATAGCGATTTTGAGGGGCTGATTTATTTAGTCACATTTTCTTACAGTAAAAATGGCTTTACTTCTATGATAAAAGTGGTGCACTGTAATTCAAACAATGTAAGGGAGCAATCAACCTACTCCCCATTATACTAACAAAATGACCCCTAAGAAAGGAATATTTTGACGACCAGCCTTTTCAGCATCTCAATGCATATAAATATATATACATCATTGTATGTGAATAGGATATACATGGCTTTAAAAGAAGAACAACTTTAAAATGATTAAGAGTATTGTTGGGCACTATGTGCCCAAGGTATAAAAATCAAAAGCTATAAAAGAATATAGTCAGAGTATATGGATCTGATAAGATATAGCCTTTCTATCATTCTCACTATTTAGAATAGTTTGTATCTTGTAGCTGGATTTTGACAAAGCTAAATGAAATACCTGACAATAGAACAGTTTTGTCTCTTCCTTTCTTTATGGCTTTTGTTTCGTCCTCTCCTTTCACGATTCTGGGTGGACCTTACAAAACCACGTAGTTAGTGATCACTAAGCGATCACTTGTCTTAGTCGTGATTGTCGTAGGAACACATTTTCTCCTTTGAACACGATGTTTGTGAGAATGGGATGGGGATCATTTATCAGGTTAAAGAAGTTCTCTTTTATCCTAGTTTGTTAGGAGTTTTTCTCATGAAGAGGTACTGGAGTTACTCAAGTACTCTTTTTTTTTTTGCATCTGAGATCATCATATTGTTTTTCTCCCACACAACTCAAAGACTCGGAGCAATTTAACTGTAGTCATAACACATTGAGACGACAAGATGCGCAGGTGGGTATCTTAGCTTTGGCTTTTCTTCGCCAATACATTCTAGCTAATTGTTATTTATTTTTTATTCTGATGTTTGCCTGAAAACCTTTAACTATATTTCTATTTCTATTATGTGCCTTATCAGCTGCAAGTGGAAGATGTTAATCCTTGGGCAGTAAAAGGAGGAAATCAGAATAGTTACACTGCACTCCACTTTCTAACATCCCACTTCAACTTCTAGTGTGTCCTTCCTACGTCATATGAGTTTAAAACATTTGCCTTTTGCTCTCTGAGATAATCCCTGTGGTTGTCTTAGTCTGAGTCCTAAGAACGACTTTAATGTTCATTACGTGTCCTTTTTCCTATTTCTTCAATAAATTCTTGCGGGCCTCAAGTTTGCTTTCTCTGAGATAAGTCATGGGAATGATATTTTCTGAAATATAATAAAAACTTGTTGCTTGTCCTTCTGCTAGAATGTCAGTTTGGCTGGTATAAAATTCTGGGGTCACACTTTCTTTCTCTGAGGGGTCTGAGTTGCTCCATTGAATATCAGTGTAGAGCACTTGCCTAAAATGTGGATTAGATGCTCAAAAGAATCTTACCTTTAAAATCCAATAACTAGTAGCCTACTCAGTTCTGTATTAAGTGCTTCCTGGGACATAAGGCTATATTATGACTGCACTTAAGTTTATCTTTCTGATCTATTTGTTTGGTTTTCTCTTTTCAGGGACACTAAATGATTTTTGTTTGACTTCCTTTTTCTTCCATAGTACCCATTTAATTTTGTATTGTTTTGATTTTTTTTGTTATTGTTGTTGTTCATTTCCATTTTGCTGTGTTCATTTTCCTCAGGCCTGTCCTTTTTGCCTCTATTGTGTCTTCAGCAGTGTTAATTTCCATGTGAACTTGGTTTCTGTGATTGATTCCGATTTTCTACCTCGTTATCTTCCCTCAGCTCTGCTGAGTCCTGTTTCATCTCCCTTGTTGCTTACTGTCTCACTGAATCTTCTTTCTTGAGGCCTTATATCTTAGCTATGAGTTCTTGTCTTTTGGATGCTATTTTTTAACAAGTGTTTACAACTTAATGCCAGTAACATTTGGCCACAATTTTGCTCTAGGAATGCTTCTCCACTAAAGTGTGGCCACACACAAAAATATCTTTTAGGATTACAGTTCTGGATTTTGTACCACACATTTCTTTTAAAGAAACCCATTCTTTCTGGGGGAGGTGGAAGAATTACTGGATTCCAGGCATACAAGATAGTAAAGTATCAAAAACAGAGACAAAAATTGTCCAGGGTCAATATGTCTAAAACCTTTCTTGGAGAAATCTTCATTTAAATCACAAAACAGACCTGAGAACAGAACTTGCCTGGGGAGCTGAATTATTCTCTGAAGAAAGCTACTCTTATATGGGATCTTCCTGTTTTGTACCGAACACACCTTGATGTTAGTTGAGCATCACCAGGCTGCAGAACCTGAGGCAACAGATACATCCCCTGAGGCCCAGCTTAATTTTCTACCTTCTGCAGCAAGGAACAGTCACAACCAATGCAGGGTCACCACTCCTATTTTTGAGCTTAACTTTGGCACAGGTAGAAACACTGAAAAGGTACATGTTTTCGCTCCTTCTTCACCTACCCTCGGGTGTAGAGATTGATGAGCCATGAAAAGCATAAGGCAGATGCCCAACTCAGGTTAGGTCATCTTCAGGGGACCTCTGAGCAATGGGGCAGGAATGGCATTGTCATGAGTGGGTTCTGCTAACTGATTTTTCCTAAGGTGACTTTCTCTAATCATGACATTTGGGAAACCACAGACCAAGGGAATCATCTCTAACTCACTGCCCTCTTTCCTGGGACCCCGATTCTGACCCAGAGTTCAAAGGCCACCCCAAGGTTGGTGTCAAGAGCAACCAGAAAGAGAAAGGGTCCCCTCACCAAGTCCAAAAGCACTGTGTCGTCCCTCAGACCAGATGTCCCCCAATGCAGACACCAGATACCATCAGGTTGGCTGGATGTGAGCTATAATTAAAGAGACGTATTCTAACAATTCATAAGATAGAGTCTTATTTTAGGTAAGTTAGCAAGACTTTCTCTTTGGAGTAATTTTCCATTCTAGTCTCTGCCGTTAGAGAGAGAAATCCAGTTAGAGGGACATGCTTTGGTTTCATGAGGAAGCCATAAATACAATCCAGCGCCTCTGCCATTGTTTCAGTAGACTATGGTATTTTTGCCTTAAAGACAAGTTCATCAGAAGAAACTTCAAAATGACGTTGACCTTAAACTTGTCTCAAACCTTCTGAATATCAGTATTACCAGGCGATGAGCACATTTCCCTGTGAAAGAATCTTCGTCTCACTTTCCCAAGTAGACTCGCTTTGGGATGATCTGTTAGCAGAGTGAGGATCTCAGTAACACTAAGTTTCTTTAGTGAAAAAAAACACTTTTCTGGGAAGATACCATGATGGAATACAGGTAAAACCCTGGTTAAGTGGGCTGGGACTTTTCCCTCAGGTTATATCAAATACATATATACAGAGAAAAAAAGTCAAAGTTCATTTTTTTTTGGTAATTAATTCATAAAATAGTTGGAGAGGTTTTTTGTGGAAGAGTATATTTTTCCCTTTTTACAAAAGTTGTCTATGAGACTATGACTATCTTTATGTTTCCCCTGGTGGTTGTTTTGGGTCTAATTGAAATAAAACAAAACAAAACAAAAAACAATGTATTGCTTGGACAGCCCGTGAGGCTAAAACGAATAATATTCCTTCAGACTGGGAAGGCAGCGCAGATGGGCCCACACAAAGCCAGGAGGGTGTTCCCAAGTGCCCTCTGCCCTTTGGAAAACCCAAGCCTGTAATCTGGAAACTTCCCTCTGCAGGGAAATGCCCCCTGTGGCTAAATTCTCTGGCACGTCTTAGCGTTTCCTGCCCAAGTGCCAGGTGTGGCTAAGGAGAACAAAGGCACGCCCCTGGCACGCGGACATATTTCTGTCCGGCCTTCAGCCCTGTGACCGTCTTTTCTAGCTGTGAAATTGGTTTTATTCTACAGTTTTACTTTTTGGCAATGGGTCTTCGGCATCAATTACATATAAGCAATAAATGGCCTTTGTGTTTATTCATGGCTTCCTGCACGACTCACTCCCACTGGTCGACTCGGAAAACGTTCAGGCACCAAGCAAGGCGAGAACCCCACACCAGCCATGCCACCAGTAGGACTATGCGCAGCATCCAAACGTCTTACATGAGAAACACTTGGGGACAGCCTTTGCCATCACACACGTGGACACCTTCGTACAAGGATTATTCTTGACTGAGGAAAAGAAACACATTGCGGATGGTTTACGTGCACGTTTCAGGAGCTGATGGTTGTCGTTCTTAATCCCCATGGAGGAAAAGCATCGTTAAGTGTCATTATCAAGTAACGGTAAACTTCCCCGTGGACGCTTCATGCCCCACACCCAGAGACCGGGGCACAGAACCTGGCATGTGACAGGGATTCTAACAGTGATTACAAGGTGTGATCTAAAAATATGGTGAATTTATTATAGTGGAGGCCAGGATAGTTTAGCTGTTGAGTGCTTGCCTTGCAATTGCAAAAGGTCTGGTGTTTGATTCCTGGTCCCGGCCCAGGCAAACCCACATGCTGAACTGCAGCACAATCGGTAACCGCCGGGATGGCTCAGCCGTGAAGGTTCTCACCTCCCATGCGGGAGGTCCTGGGTTCAGTTCCCACTCCATGCAGCCCCACAGCTACTTGTGTGGAATGAAACCATGTCACCACTCATGATGGACAACTACGGAGACTGCTCTGGGCCCTCTCCTCTTTTCTCTGTCTCTCACTGTCTCTCAAAAAATAAATAAATCTTTTTTTAAAATTTTGTTATAGTAAAACAGAGGCACGTTGACATTAGTCCCCCTCAAAATATGCCCCCTCACTTCAGATACACTTATCCCATCATTCGTCTCACTTGCAGAAGTAGTTCTGGAAGGGTCTTAGGTATGCTCTCATGGCTGCCTCAATGTCCTGCATTGATTAAGGTCCCACGTGGCTTCGGTACGGCGATGTCTGTCAAGTGAAAACATGACGGGGCGTCCTCATCCACCATATTCACCGGATCTGGCACTGTGCGACTTCCAGCTCTTCCCCAAGGTCAACATGACCATGGAAGGTCAACATTTTGCATTGATTCAGGACATCGAGGCAGCCATGACAGCATAACTAAAGACCCTCACGAAAGAGGACTTCCAGAACCACCTCAGAAAATGGCAAGAATGGTTGGATAAGTGTGTTCAAAGTGTGTGCGTGTGCGTGTGTGTGTGTGTGTGGGGGGGGTTGAGAGGGATTAATGGTGACGTGGCTTTAACTGTAATACATTTTTTTAACTTAAACATTCACTGTATTTTTGGATCCCACCTCATATGTGCCATGTAGGTCTATCCATATTCAAAAAGGACAGCTCACATCACCCTCTCTTTTCAGAACCGACTGTTGGACAAGGGTCTCTTTAAGAACAAAGTGCAAAGGGATGGAAGCCCATGAGGCACCAGGTGCATCCTGAATGTCCGTGGGCAGCAGTCACCTTTCTGGGGCCGAGGACAGCTTGGAATAAAGATGATTCTGCTAAAATGACACCTGAATGAATGAAGGGAAAGCATGCTACCAAGAACTTCCAAATGGCCACATTCAAAACACAGAGCTGTTGCCACTTCACTGAAGGCTGGGGCCCGTGAAGCGAATCCATCCTTAAAGCAGCAGGCTCACCGACCTGAGTGGGTTCTGTTCAAAGTTAGGACGCAACAGGCTGGAGGGTAATACACAGCGACATTCACCATGCTTCCCCGCAGTCACCGCCCTGGAATTTGTCAAGGACGTGAGCGGGGGACATGCTGGGGGCCATGGACACTGTCCCTGGGTGAGTCTGCTCTGTATTTCCAGCTCCAGTTTTAGGTAAAAGGACCCGGAAGAGTTCAGGCAAGGGTTTGGACTTTATACAACTGGGCACAAAGCCCGCATTGCATTGCTTTTTTATCTTCCTGGGATGGTATTTCTCTTTGATATTCACCCTTAAGGATGATAAGGCATTCCTCCTTTGGAGCTGGGCAGAGATGAAAGTTACCTTCCTATCGAATCTGACAGAGTTAGTGCATGCAGCCAGCCACACCCGGAGTTAACCTAGAGGCTATGTGACCCGGGGTCTTCAGTCCATTTCTAAGTTGGGTTTCCCCTCCAGCCCGAAATGCCCCTCCTCCACTCCCAGTGCATTACAATGCACAAGAGGTACCCCACCAGAATTTGGGGGCTCCCCCGCCCAACACTCCCGCTCAGCTGCCTCTGCCTCACACATGGACTCAAGCTGTTTGCCTGGGGTCCCCTCCCTGGACTGTGA
Organism: Craseonycteris thonglongyai; assembly: GCA_004027555.1. Classification (NCBI taxonomy): domain Eukaryota; kingdom Metazoa; phylum Chordata; class Mammalia; order Chiroptera; family Craseonycteridae; genus Craseonycteris; species Craseonycteris thonglongyai. The sequence continues at coordinate 255,350 of PVKE010000016.1, read as the reverse complement.
CTGACTTGGTGACAGTTCAGTTTGAATCCTGCATACCTCATGCTTAAAATGCAGTCGCACCGAATTAAGGTTTAGGGGGCAAACAGCTGCATAGACGGCTGTTTGTCAGTCTCTGTGTACACAGACTTTCAAGAGTGAGCCAGGCCAGGATCACAGCTCTGACTCGGGGCGGCTCTAGAGATGACATAGGCAGCCAGTGGCTCGTTCACGGGTGAGCATCCCACGGACATCTTCAAAAAACAGAACCCACAACGATGTGATCCTCGGGAGTGGATCCACCCACGCCAAGATCAGTGGCCACACAAGGGAAAGGAGAGAAGGCTTCAGCCCGATCGGCATTCTCTCGTAAGTGAGATGCTTTGTTTGCAAACAGTGGAGGCTTTCCGAGATGTGTGCTGGAACCTTCCCTAATGTTCCATCTAGCTGCCCAGGGGCCCACAGTGGGCCTGGCTGTGTGCTCCCTGCCTCCCACAGAATGGAGCGATTATAGTCTACTCCGTTTATCAGAGCTCAGCACAGCATGCCGTTTTGTAAGTAAAGGGTTACGATGCCTCTCCTTTAAAATACATGTTTCAAGTCAGCAGTAAGCCCTTGCCAACTGCAGAGGTTTTGCTCTTGACGGCCCCTGCGAACACTACTGTAGGAGGCAAGGTCAAAGTCTCACACAGCTGGAGCTGGGGTCTAAACAGAAAAAAATGTCTTCTGAGACAGGACACATACATACAATGGAATAGTACTCAGCCACCAAAAAAGAATGACATCTTGCCATCCACAACCCTCTGTTTGGACCTAAAGGGTATTGGGCTAAGGGTAGTGAGTCAGGCAAAGAAAGACAAATGTCATATGACTCCATTTAACCGTGGGCTCTAAAGAACAAAATAAGTGAACATGCAAAACAGAACAGACCCAAAGACACAGACAGCATGTTGATGGTTGCCAGATAGGAGAGGGGGTTGGAAGGGTGAGGTGAACAAGGGGAAGAGGTTAAGACGTACAACTTCATGGTTAGAGAAGAGTCATGAGCATGTACAGCACAACATAGAGCATGCAGTCAGTCATAGTGTAACAGCTATGGTCTCCGACGGGTGCCAGACTTATCAGGGTGATGATTTCATGTTATATAAGTCAGAGGCCCCCAGCCCTCAGGCCACACAGCAGGTGAGTGGCAGGCGAGCGAGAGAAGCTTCCTCTGTAGTTACAGCTGCTCCCCATGGCTCTCATGACCTCCTGAGCTCCACCTCCTGTCAGATCAGTGGGGGCGTTAGATTCTCACAGGAGTGCCTCCTATGGTGACCTGCACATGCAAGGCATCTAGAGATCATAGAGGGGTCTAGAGATCACAGAGGGGTCTAGAGATCATAGAGAGATCTAGAGATCATAGAGGGGTCTAGAGATCATAGAAGGATCTAGAGATCACAGAGGAGTCTAGAGATCATAGAGGGGTCTAGAGATCATAGAGGGATGTAGAGATCACAGAGGGGTCCTGAGATCATAGAGGGGTCTAGAGATTATAGAGGGATGTAGAGATCACAGAGGGGTCTAGAGATCATAGAGGGGTCTAGAGATCATAGAGGGGTCTACAGATCACAGAGGGGTTTAGAGATCACAGAGGGGTCTAGAGATCATAGAGGGGTCTAGAGATCATAGAAGGATCTAGAGATCACACAGGGATCTAGAGATCACACAGGGGTCTAGAGATCACAGAGGGGTCTAGAGATCATAGAGGGGTCTAGAGATCATAGAGGGGTTTAGAGATCATAGAGGGATGTAGAGATCACAGAGGGGTCTAGAGATCACAGTGGGGTCTAGAGATCACAGGGGGGTCTAGAGATCATAGAGGGGTCTAGATGGGACCATCAGGTTGCATGAAAACAAGCTCAGAAATGCCCCTGATTCTGCATTACGGTGCGTTGTATAATGATTTCATTACAGATGACAACGTAAGAATAATAGAAATGAAGTGCGCAGTAAACGTCATGTGCTTGAATCATCCCTGAAACTATCCACCCCCAACCCACATCTGGGGAAACACCGTCTTCCACAAAATCGGCCCCTGGTGCCAAAATGGTTGAGGACCGCTGATATAAATGTCTCATCACTACGCTGTACATCTGAAACTAATAGGACATTGTATGTCAGATGTAATTGAAAAAAAATTATATAAAAAAACAGATATGTCCAAACAAATAGCAGAAATCACCCAAGTTCTGGAGCAGCGTTGTCCCAGAGAACTTCTCCCAAAGACAGAAGCCTTCCCTCTCTGTGCTGTCCACCCTGGGAGCCACGAGCCACACGTGACACCTGAAATGTGGCTCATGGGACCGAGGGCTGAATGTTTAAGTTTGTTTAATTTTAATGAAGTTGTGAATAGACTCCGTGGCCAGTGGCTACTACAACAGACAGTGCAGTTTCAGCATCTTCTCCTCACTTGACGTGAGGAGCCAGGGGGCCGGGCATAGCTCATCCCACCAGCATCCTGTCAAAAATCCTGCAGGCAGCCCTCCTTGGGCTGGAGATGCAACTTAAAATTGTACTTTGGCACTTGCCTAGGACTTTGCTTTCACGAGCTCCTGCTAAACGTTTGTGCACCGGCTGCTCTTTCCACCGGGCTTTGGGGCAAAGGAAATAAAGCGGACAACGCACGTCTGGAGTCTGGGAGCTGCGGCCGCCCCGGGGCCTCGCACGCACTCACCCGTGCCCCGCGAGTGGCTGAAGTCGCCTTTCACCACGCGACAGGTCTTGCCGTCCCCGCTGCACACCCCACAGCGGTCTTCTTTGGCCGCTGACCCGATGATGCCATCGCAGCCGATTTTCTAAACAAGCAGAGAGCCGCGTTATTCTGCGCGTAAGACTCACGAGGGGTTTTGAACGTGGGCGCCCCGCAGGGCGGACTTCTCCAACGGCCTGGGGTCCACGATGCTCCCCGAGGCCCGAGGAGCTATTCATCTTAAACCCAGAAGACAGAAAACGAGATAAGAGCGGAATCCATCTTGTATTACCGCTGTCCACATTTGTTTAGTATCTGTGACAGAGGGGGCCCATGAAGGCACACGTGCCCCCGGAAGTCACTCGGAGCTGAACATACCCGTCTCACTCCTGCTGCCTTATACCTGCAGCATTCTGCCCCTCCGTCGGTGCCCGGATGGCTCTTGAGAAACCCACCGTGTACTCATCGTCCTCAGCTCAGAGCCCCCTCAATCTATGACACCGTTTCCTTCCTCACAGCTCCCCGTCCCCAGAGCAATCCTGTGTGTGAGGGTCTGTGTTTTGTCCTGGGGACAGGGACCCTCTTAGCCTGCTCACTGCTGAACGCCCAACACACATGACAGTGAATGTGAAGAAAGCATCTGATGAATGAGTAGATCAAGTCACCCCTATACCTCCTGCCATGTCTAAACCAACTCCCATCAGCTCCCTACCCGGCCTTCGCCGTTGATCATTAGGGTTTCGTGTTAAGTCTAACCTTCCCAGCACATGGACAACAGTACCTTCAAATTCTTTGTATTCTTGTCCCCCACAGTAGCCGGCATGCTTTTATAGCACATAATACACGTTCACTAAATGCCCAAACATGGTGACCTCTGAACAAGCCGGGCCCTGGGCAAACGTGCACGTGGGAAACTTTTGGGGCCTCCTAACGGTGCATTTTAGTCCTTTCACATTTGAACAGGGACTTTCTCATACAGGTTGTGATGGTCTTTTGTTTGGTTTTGTTCTTGGCTGGGAGGAGCAGTGCTTGCTTTCTTCAACTTACTAGCTGTCTTCCAACCACGGCCTCGTTCTCTCCTGTTGGAGGGAAGCCACTGGCTTCTCGTTTTAATTTGAGCTGAGCACTTCCAGCCAGCTTTGCCGCGTTCACCCCGGCCTTTCCTGGGCTCCTGCTTCTTCCCGCCACTACCCGCGGCCCCTGCCTGCCTCTTCCCTGCCTCCCCACCTTGGTGTGCTAACCTCCACGTCATTTCTTCAGTGTGGGTGCCTTAAAAATAAAACGTCTTGAGTCTCCCGTATCTCCAAGTCACTACGTCTTGCTCGCCTGCTCGCTTGATGAGTTGGCTGCCCAATTCTGTAACTCTGCAGAGTTCTATAATTATCTCCACTTCCTGCCAGGGTCAGGTGTGCTGTTCGTTGTTTCTGGGTCCTTCTCATCCCTGCTGCTAGTTTTCTTCCAGCAGCGGGTCATCTCTGGTTGACCCCTCCTATTTGAGAAGCAGGTACCAAAAGGCTGACCCAGAGTATGGCGTGGTAGGCTTCTGTTCAGGACCGAGGGGAGGGGAGCCGGGGTCTACCCCAGAAGTGCGAGCACTGTGCCCAAGCCCGGAGGTCACACACTTGACCCTGTTGTCCCTGAACGGTTTGCTACACAGCTTTGGACGGGAGCCTGCTGACATTTTTGCCTGCAGATAATTGAAAGTGCTCAGCTGGGCATGGACCCCCTGCGGCATGAGCCCGACTCATCTCCTTAGGTTCAGCCAGCTCCTCACTCCCACCCTCCATCCCCCAAATCCCGGACCTCCCTCAGGCACTGTGCTTTCTTGTTGGTTGACAATTTGTGCCAGGTCTGGCTTCTGTGGCCTTGTTCCTGCCCTGACACTCTGCCAACTTCCAGCCACGTCTGTCCTCCGGAAAGAGCTGGTGCCATTCTTCGGTCAAAGAGCAACCTCTGCGTCTCCTCCCCACGTGGTCAGTGCTTCTCTGCCTTTATCACCATGGAGTCAAGTCCAGGGGTGGAAGACATGCTGGCTTCACCCCGAGGTGCCAGACAGACCTCTGCCCACAAAAACGGGAGGCCAATAAATTCCGGACGATGGAAATGGTGTGCTGACAGGCGCTCCAGATTCCAGACGCACTCAAGGCCTCACTAAGAACATGGGACCCGGCTTCCCAGGCCTCTGCTCGTTTTTTAGGATAATGATTTTTCTTTTCCCCTCTTTGCGTTATGCAATCGAAAGCTGTCCCCCATGCCGGCTCCTGGGGGAACCCAGATAATCAGACGTACAGGCCCTGAAGGTGTTTCATTTTGGTCTGCTGTCCCTACGCCCGGGGTATGCACACAAGCGAGGGTCCCAAAGACGTGTGACCCTCGTCAGAGCTGCCCTGGCTGCAAGTGGAGGTAAGCTGCAAAGGCCTGGAAGCCAAGCCAAGTGTTTCCTGGTTCCAGGTACGTTCAGATTTGTCCACCTGCGTGACTCACCCACGCAAGGTCAGTAGCTCGGAGGCAAGTTGGCTGTCCATGAGAGGCGTAGGAACTTGATTTTTTTTGCTTCTGGAGGTCAACAGTGGGAATCATTAATGACGGGGCTCCTGATTTATAGGGACTTGCTGAAAAATAGACAATGTTTGTGTTTCTTCCCCACCGACTCGCTCCCACTTTTATGAGCGCTGTTCGGTTTCATTTCAGCCTATGTTAAGTAATTTGTGACTCACTGAAATGAAACTTAACTCAGGCCTCATAAAAACAGAATAAAATGGTATTTCCATGTTTTATGTGATGGTTTGAATCAGCCTGCTCTTTGGAGCTTCCTGGAATCTGCTCAAAAGGCCATTTTGGAGCCCTTGGTTCCCTCTATTCCCTACTGACGAGTCGCCTTGTTTCTCAAAATTTCCCAGAACGCCTTCTGCTACCCCCCAAATAGCTAAACTCATGGCTGAAGGAAACAGAAGGAAAAGCTAGGAAGTGAACACGGCAAGATTTCTGTAAGTGCTGTCCTGCGTAAAATGTGCATGATTTCTACTCTTTCATCATTACGATTGCATGATTCTATCGATGGCTAGGGACACATCCCTGGCTCAGAAACCCCAGAGATTTCTTTTTATGACTCTTCTCATTTGTCTCTTGAACCAGTCTGCCTTACCTTACTCATTCACAAGTACCCAGGAGTCCGGCACACGCTACCTTAGCAGTCACTATAACTACACCTACATACTGCATTTGGTGTCTTATCATCTTACTTACGTGTGCTCGGCTTTATTATAAAAATTCATGAACTACGATGTAACCAATTTGGATGTTTATGACCACTGAACTTCACAGGGGGCTAAGGTGAAGCTTTATAGCTACTCTCTGAAGAAGGAACATTGTTAGAAAAATTACAGATGGCGTTGTTAACTGCCTTCCGAAAGCACATTCTCCATGCCCTCATCTTGTGAGGGGCGCATGCCTGCAGAGGAGACAGCACTCGCGAGAACCGGGGAGACGGGGGTCCCTCCGTCAGCAGGGTGAGGTGTCCAGTGATCAAGAGCCCTCCCACCCACCACAGAGCACTGTGAGTGGGGCCACGTCTGCTCCACAGTGCTCCGGGGTCCCTGCCTTGGGGCCTCATGCTTGGCTCATGCTAGTCTCAGTGAAGTAGTGGAGAAATATAACAGCAGTGGAGACATTAGAGCCCGGATGGTGGAGATGGGGTGACATCTGGGAATGGGAGGAGACAAGGGCACCCATGACATTCCCATCCCGCCAAGACTCTGGGGCGCCAAGCACCTATCACTCTCACATATCTGCAGGCGGTAAGAAAGCCAGGCAGTGCCAAGGGCGCCCAGACAGTGCAAAGCTCGTCCCTGTAAACTCACAACTTGGGATGAGTTTGGATTTGGCTGCGGGAAAATAAATCCAGGAGAGTTGAAATGGTTGGCCATAGGCTCACCCTAGAAGTCAGCATTGCGTCTTCCTGCCTGTCCCCGTTTTACTGTCACTCACTTACCGATATGGCCTTGGCCGGGAATGGAGAAAGGGAGAGAACAAAGCAGATCTGCTGTCTGTCCTTGGGGAGGGCGAGTGGGGCCCAGGCTTGGGGCACAACTGCCATTAAGGGAGGACAACAGTTTCTCTCTCCCGTAACCCCTAGCATTTACAATTTCTTCAAAAGTTTGCAGTATCTCGCTGGAACTGAGCCTTAGAGATGGGGGTCAGCTTCAGGAGGGGAGTGGGGGGAGCTTGAAACAGTCATAGCCGCACGACCCACAAAAGGCAGTTTCTCTTTACCCGGTGAACATCGGAAGGCCCCTTGGTGGCCTGTGGTGAGCGGAGGACTCCTTGCTTAGTCTCATGCAAGTCACTAGACACCAAACATGGAAAAGTGAAAATTGGAGGAAAGACCTGCTTTTCCTTTCAGTGACAATCCTGATACCCATCTGCCTGCTCAGGGTTTGGGGGACCACTGCCTCCCCCAATTCTGAGGGAGATTGGCTGCAGGATGATGAGAGCATGGGTCCCAGGCTGAAGGGAGGGGGCTTTCTGGAGCTCCCACACAGTGGGCACCGGGAAATGAGAGGGACCCACGCAGGATGGCTCAGCAGCCGGGCGCTTGCCTCATGGTAGTGGAGTCGGGGTTGGATCCCCAGCCCCAGTCCCTGCAAACCCACGTGCTGAACTGTGGTGCAACTGGTGGCCGCCAGGATGGCTCAGCATCGAAGGTTCTCGCCTCCCATGGAGGAGGCCCCTGGTTCGATTTCCACCCCACGGGGCCCCACACCCACCTGTGTGGAACGAAACCATGTCACCACTCATGACGTGCAACGATGGAGACGGCTCTGGGCCGTCCCCGCCCACCCCTCTCTCACACTGTCTCTGCCCCACGCCCAGCACCTCTGGGGAGAGGGAGCCCCTCCAAGGACACAAGGAAAGCAAGCCACCTGGCAGCTGCCGTGCACGCAGAGGTCTGTCTCGTAGGGCCCGCAGGGCGTACCATCCAGGACCCTGTCGGCCACCAGCAGCGGGGACTCCTTCCCTAGCGGCGAGCAGTACAGTTCACACGGCTTATCTGAGGAGGGAAAGGACAGGGGAAGGCTGGTGTGAGAAGGGGTGCATGAGCCATGCTGGGCACACAGTTTGCAAAGGAACCTGAAAACAGGGAGGCCCCAACACCTTTGGGCTGCCTCCTCTGGGGCCCTTGTCCACCACGAGTCCCTGCCGTGGTCCTGGATGAGCCAGGGCAGGGGCAGAGAAAACGTTTGGGAGCTGACACGGCCTCAGAGGACCTTGACCGTCCCCGCTTGAAAGGTGTTAGGAGGGCAGGTGTCGCCCAGGGCCTGGGACTTTTGGGACGGGATGGCAGCTTCCCACTGCTCCCCTCCCGGGGAGCTCCACCGATCCACACGCACCGGGGAGTCCTGTCTCAGAACACGGGAGAGACGTGTCCTCAGGTGGTAAGGGAGAGTCCCTTGGCCACGGCAGTTAGGAAACGGCGGCTTTTCATCACGTCTCCACGGAAGGGTTGCCTCCATACTTGGAAGAACTGAGCTTAGAGGTCCTTGTTCAGTAGCAGTCATACATCCGGTGACGGGGACAAAATCCTAAACATATCTGACCTAGCACGTGCCCGGCGGCAGGCTAAGGGAGTGCCTACGCGTTTCCGGTGGGTGCAGTCATGGTTCGATTTTACAGAGGAGCACACGCGGCTCAGAGGACTACGTCACTGCCCTGAGGCCCCTGGCGGGCAGGGCCAGACCCCGGCCTCTTCCCCCCATCCTAACTCTCTTCCCACCACCACTGCTTTCTCTCGGGACAGAGAGTTTGGGGGGCCAGCAGTCCTCAAGGGCAGAATGGTGTTGTGCAAAGAAACCGCTCGTTGCACGGATGCGGAGGCCCCTGAGTATACACTCTGGTGTGAGCAGAGATGGAGACGGGATGGGGGTAGGAAGCGGAAGGATCTTTCGAGGCGGGTCCGAAAGCCCGGGCTTGGAAGGGATGGCGATTGGTCACCTGGACTCAGGTGTGGGCATCAGCCAAGTGCAGCTACGCCAAAGCTGGGGGCCGCACATCGATTGGGGGCTTGTGGGCACGGCTCCAGGCAGAAAGCCACACTCAACTGCACCTGCAGACACGGTTCTGCAGGGCGGTGGCCGCCTGCGGACACCCAGGTTCCAGAGCAGAGTCGTGGCATGTCTGCTGCTCAGCTGACACTTCCTCCATTGGCCTCGGCTCAGGTTCAGGGTGCCCCCACACCACTGGGTAGGCATGGCATTCCCTTCCAAAAGGACTCAGCAGAAAACACGTAGTGGGTCTCAACGGCCCTCCCAGTTCTCTATGTACGTCCAGGATGCCTGAGGAGGGTAATTCATCTCCAGGACACAAGACCCGGCTCAATAACTGGAGGTGCTGGGGTCCGGCTTCAGGCAGTGCCAACATTCTGACGTCCTTGGTAGCATAGCAGGGGGTCGAATCTTGCTGTGAGTGACACAACCACGCACTGCAAGGGGCGATGCTTGGAGCCTCCCTCCTGCCCAGAGGAAACTGAGTGAGGCTGGGCCGTCGGGAGTGGGTTCTGGCTTCTCACGGGCTCACATGCTGTCAGGACTGACGCTTGAATGGGGAGGTCACAGACAGGGCTGGGGACATAGACTTGGGCTTCAGAGGCACATGGTGAAGGCCTGGCGGATTTCCCTGGGGAGAAGGCCCCTGGCGGCCCCTTAGCACTCGGACTGTTCTCTCTCTGCCAGTAGTTACAAGGTCTTCCTAAGGTGGAGACACCATGGAATTTGGGGGCCAGCTCACCTCAGGCCTGTTTGGCCATCTGTCGGGGACACATGCTGAGGGGGCTGCTCAAGCCCCTACCCCCAAATCCGTCTGTCATGACGGGGTGGCCCGGCCGCAGTTGATTGGACCAGCAGTGATCGCCTGACCAGAGCTGGGCCCATCCAGAGCTTCCCTGCTTGGAAATCAGCCCTTTCTTTGGGGGAGGTTGTGTCTGCTCCTGTTTGGAGAGACTCCAAGGAAACCTCCAGGACGCGGGCCCCACTCAGAAATCACGGAAGCACAGGGAAGGGCTAGCGTTGGTTTCCACGGGTGGCAAACACACGTGGCATGCGGCTGTTGGTGGCGTTCGGAATCCCACTTGGCTGTCCATGAATTTACCTGGTAGAAACGTCTGATGTGTCTGGTTGTGTGGTGTCCCCACGGCGGGGAGGGGTTCGTACCTGGTGGCTGTCCTGCTGTTACTTGACACCCACAACGTTCTGAATTCTGAACCACATCCGGCCCCGAAGGATTTGGCTCTAAGCCCTCACACTGTCCCCTGGGACCTGGAAGACGCCCGGTGGCAACAACTTCCCTCTTTTTTTTTGTTAAGCAACCGCAGCTGGCTTGGCTGAGTGGCAATTAGGAGAGCCCTCACCCTCATACCCTCCCCAGCCCCTGGAAGGCTCCGCTGGGAAGAGGCTCAGCCCTGCCCGGGAGAAGGAGCCGGGAATGCACTTCTACGTCCAGACATGGCCTCCGCCAAGCCCTCCACACTTCAGTGGGCACGTGGCCTGCTGGCCTGGCCACCGGGGCCTGAACTCTTGAAGGCTTCCATTTAAATGAGGTTTCATGGGGAAAGCTGAAAGGGGGTGAGTTTGGCAACAGGCCACCTCAATGGCTTTCTGTCTACAGCAGCGGTGCCTAACCTCTTGGCCACGTTTGAAGAAGAATGGTCTTGGGCCACACATACCATACGCGAACACTAACGATCGCTGATGAGTTAAAAAAAAGAAAAAACAGGTCGCAAAAAAATCTCATCATGTTTTAAGAATTTGTGTTGGGCCGCATTCAAAGCCGTCCCGGGCTGCAGGTTGGACAGGCCTGGTCTCAGGGCTTTTTCCACGTAGAATTATTTTCTAAGGAGAGTCTTTGTCTTCAGCTGGAGGTAGTATGGATTTGTGGTCCTGAGTCCTCCCTTGGAAAATCTACCTCTGCAAAAATTCTTTTTTTTTCTTCTTCTTCTTCAAGAAGAGAGAAAAAAGGGAAAATATAGCTTCCCCTTCCTTGAACCGTGCCCACTTGCCACAGAATTCCGCAGTGATAGCAATGCTATGAATAGGGCAGTCATAGTGGGTTTCTCAAGGGCCGGGGCCTGACCACAGGCATCCTGCCTATCACAGCCGAGTTTGTAACTGAGTTTCCAGAGGAATACTTATCATCTGTCTTCGCCCCCTGCCCTCTGAACAGGTCATTTCGTAGTTCTTCTCTATCACTCTGAAATGCTTCTTAAAAAAAAAAAAAGAAAATGCTGGCATCTGTGGATATGTGAGAGGGAAATGAAACCAACTATGCGAGAGGTCCTGACATTGCCGCCCCAGAGGGGACGTGTCCAGCGACCCTCGGCAAAGGCCCGAACTTGGGGTCTGTCCTTCAAAGGTAAAACGCTTGACAGCCTCTTGGCTGTCCTTACCAAACAGGGTAGCCTTTTCAGGTCAAAGGCGGGGGCACTATTCTGGCTCTCTCTCCCTCCTCTGGCCTTGGCAGGAAGACCCGAAGGGCGGGTGGGTGAAAACACTCAGAACGCAGTGAACTTCCCCAAATAGCTGCCCTGCGAGGCCTCCTGAGAGGAGGGGGGATCCGGGCAGACACCAGTCTCGGCCACTGTGATGATAAGGGAACCCAGGAGCTCAGCCATCCACCCGCGGTTAGAAGGAAAACAGAAGTTTAATCTGGACTTGGAGAAATGGGTGGAAAAACAGACCTTTAAGTGGGAGTTCTGTGTTGAATAAACAAGGCAGGAGAACTGAAAGCCGAAGCAAGAGACGGAGGAAAGAATAACACAAACTCTGAGCATATTAGCTGAGGGGCAAGGAGGGCGGATGCGTCGGTCTGGGACCTGACCGCTTCTTGCTCCCGAGACGTGGGACAGGGCGCGACAGTGGCGCTCAGGCACCTATGGCGCAGGCAGGGAGGGCTGAAGGCTCGGAGACGGGGCAGCTGCAGCCGGGGCTGTCTCCCTCTGGCTTAGGGGTCCGTCTGAGGGTGCCCGAGACCCCAGGAAGCTGCTTGCGGCTTCCTGCATCTGATGAATGGCCAGGCAGACAGCGGCGAGGGTTCTGTGTGCACATCTGCCCCCAAATGCATGGTCCTCTCGGGGCAGGGGTGGGGTGGGGGCTCGTCTCCTCTCCCTCGTCTGCAGGGTACGCTGAGGGTGTGAAGGCCACGCTTCTCTTGAAGTCTGCTGGGGAGCACGCACACAGCTCCCAAAGGTGGAGTTCTCTGTTGAAAAGGAAACTATCGGGGGGAGTCCGCCGATGCTTTAAAACGAGCCCACGGCCAACTGGGTTGGTATGATCTGCTACGATTGAGCACGATCCGTGTCACTTTTTACAAGGCAGTTGAAGACTGATGGGGTTCAGGGCTGCCGGGAGAGCTCAGCAGGTGAGTGCTTGCCTCCCAAGGGCAAGGTTCAGGGTCCGATTCCCGGCCCTGGCCCGTGCAAACCCATATGCTGAACTGAGCGAAGGTTCTCACTCAGTCCAGTTCCCGTCCCGCATGGCCCCCATCTACCTGCGTGGAATGAAACCATCCCAACTAATGATGTGCAACTACAGAAACTGCTCTGGATCTCCCCACAACCCCCTTTTTTCACTCAAACCACAAAATAAATCTTAAAAAAAAACAAGTGATGGGGTAAACCTGCAGGTCTGAGGCTGTTCATGCACTGTGATGTCTGGGGCAGACCATGCACTGGTGATCTCAGAGGTCCTCTGGATCATGAGGGAAGAAGTTCAGACCTGGCACAAGGCCCTCGTTCTCCTGCGAAAGGCTTCAGCAGCGGTGGAACGATCGGGCCCCGTGGCTTTAGTTCTCATGCAAGCGCCCCCACTCAGCCCTCACGAGATCCTGCTTTCTGTCTTCCTGGTTATTTTCTGAGTCAGCTCCTCCGGAACAGGGGCCGGCTCCCTTTCTGCTTTTCATCAGCCCGAGGGTCTCAGGCAGGTCACAGAACCTGTAACCTCTCAGCTTCTGCAGGGCTTGTCGTGCATTGGGAACTGAGGGGGACATACACGGGGCCCGAGAAATGGGACCACACCGGCATCGTTAGAACGCGGTCTTGCTTCCTGAAGAGGAGCAGAACTTCAGGTGTAAAAAAACCCCAAAAAACAAAAAGCAATGAAGCCCTGAACTAGATCCTGCGAGGTCCTTATGGACGATAAACAGACATCGCACATCTTACAGATGGGCTACGCCTCCGAGAATGCTTCCAGCCACTGGAAATGCTTTGCAACAGTGCCTTCGTTTGGGAGGAAGCTTGGGGAAAAAAATGTGACCCGTGCTTTATCGGCTCCACCGAGCTGTCAAGTGTCCTCAAACCTTGTCCCCAGGCACTTCCTTCAAGGAGAAAGAGCCGACTGAAAAGGAACCGGGAGAAGAAGTGCAGGAGAGAGGCAGGAAGGGGAAGCGGCCCGCAGCCCCGCTGCCCTGCCCCCGCCCAGCTGCCCCTCCTTCGCTGCTGGCCCCGGGCCCCTGGGCACATGGCAGTCCGCGGCAGGCTGCCTGCACACGGGCCCGCGGGAGGGACCTGGGCCGCTGCCCGCCTCACAGCTGCTTTGGGGAAATCTCAGCGCTGGGTCATCCAAGTTCAACCCCATGGCGGCGCAGGGAGTGGGCCCAAGGCGGACGCGGACGGGAGGCCTTGCCACGGCCCCTTGGGTGGACTGCAGGGTGGGGTGGGCCCGCTGGGTTGTCCCGGGAGGTGACTCTGCTCTGGGGACAGGAGCGAGGTGCCATAAGCCTTTACCATCCAGCACCACTGCCGTGAGCAGGCCCTTCTTGCTGCTCAGCCGCTCGTGCGCCTGGCACTGCTGGTCCCGGAAGCTGGGCAGGCCCTTGGGGCAGGGCAGGTTCTCACAGACCGCATGCTCCACGCTGGCACCGCGGCAATGCGTGCCTCCCGGCCCTGGGCTGGAGGGAAGAGAACGGTCCGTGTTAACTCGTCCGGTGCTGTGGGAAATCACGGCACGCGCAGCGGGAGGGGCCCGGCCAGGTTTCAAAGCCTCCCCCACCCCCCACTCTTCCACATCAGACCCCAGCAACCCAGCCCCGCTCACTGACAAATGAGCCATCAGAAAGTGCACCCAGAGACTGTCGACCTCGGTCACCTGGACATTAAATATGGCGAGGATCCGTCAGGCAAGGTCCACAAATTCTATCTTTCATCTGAACTTAAAACTTGCCCGTTGGGGTTGTCGGTAACACCGGCAACCCCAACGGTTTGCGCGTGCGCATGTGTGTGCGTGCATGTGTGTGAGTGGCTCTTGGTTTCTTGGTCTTCTATAAAGTGAAGACCTTTCGATGGCTCCTAGGCCTCCTAGGGACCCCCCTCCTGAGGTCCCTGAGTTATAGGACGAGTAAATAACTATTTACTTATTTTCTTAAATAACTTATTTTCTTGAGAATGAAAAGAATCGGAATGATTCATTCCCTTGGTCACAGGCTTTGGGTAGACACAAGTCCGACCTCCGCTCCGCAGACCTGACCCGGGGGAGGGTGAGATCACAAATGGGCAATGACGTGGCCTAGGGTCCTAGACACGCTGTGCTGAGGCTGAGGTTTTGAGCAACTCGGGAAACCCAACTGCGTTGTCTGGTCAAGGCAACGTGGATGAGGAGGAGGGGTCTCGTGGAGAAGCAGCCGGGCACTGCCCGGCTCTGCCAGGAGGCCCCTGGGTGACCTGGGCCAGCTCAGCGGGTCATTTCTGCTCCATGATGCCAAGATCCCATCTGCACTTCGTGGTGAAATTCAGTCCACGCGAGACAAGAACACAAACCTCAACAATTCTGCTCAATGTACTCCACACACAGCCCTGACCTCCTGGTTGGATGACACTTTTGACCCATGAGCCGTTTCATTTTGAGTCTTCCTTCTGCCACCCTGTGATCACTGCCTTAGGTGAGAGATGTGACAGTAGGAAGTGGTAGAGGTCTTTAGGCTTTGGTGTCACAAGAATCTACGATAGGGATTACACAAACTTTTTCTGAAAGGGGCCAGACAGTGAATATTTTTGGCTTGGTGGGTCCTGCAGTCTCTGTTGCAACTACTCAACTCATCCACGGCAGCAGCAAAGCAGCCAAAGACAGGGCCATGTGTCAATAAAACTTTATTTACAAAACCAGGTGAAGGGTGGCCCACGGACCACAGTTTGGCAGCTCCTGGTCTACTTAAATGTGCTGGAGGGAACATCTGGAATGGGAGCAAAGGCTCCGCTCAGACCTCTGTGTGCACCTTACACAGACACCACACAACTCCCTTGCCTGGGACCAGAGGCAGTCTGGGGAGAT
The DNA here is from genome assembly GCA_004027555.1 of Craseonycteris thonglongyai. Classification (NCBI taxonomy): domain Eukaryota; kingdom Metazoa; phylum Chordata; class Mammalia; order Chiroptera; family Craseonycteridae; genus Craseonycteris; species Craseonycteris thonglongyai. The sequence goes on along the minus strand of PVKE010000016.1, from coordinate 240,332 downwards.
TAGACACACTGGTGACCTCAGAGGGGCCCGGAGTTTTGATCTCCAACTTCGGAACCAGTAAAGCCTCTCTAAGGATTGTGGGATCTGAGACCAGAGGGACCTTATGTGCTTTCTCCTGCCCAGAGCCCTGGCAAGGCAGTGACCTCAGAGAAATGGTTGTGCGGGGTAAAGTGAGAAGCCATGCACTGAAGGTGTCCTTCCTAAAATTCTTACTCTCCAGTCCTAACCCTGCGTGCCTCAGAACATGACCTTATTTGGAAATAGGGCCATTGCAGATGTAATTAGCTAAGATGAGGTCATTCTGCAGTAGGGTGGGCCCCTCATCCAATATGACTAGTGCTGTTATAAAAAGGAAAACTCCCGGAAACAGACTTTGCCTTTCTATAACAACACCAGTCCACACAGGGAGGTTGCCATGTGGCGAGAATCAGGGTGACGCTTCTACACGCTAAGGAACACCAAACATGGACACACAGAGGCCTGGAACAGGGTCTCCCACATGGCCTTGGGAGGGGCCAACCCTCCAACAGCTCGATCTTGAACTTCCAGCCTCTGGACCTTGGAGAGAATACATTTCCGATGTTTATACCACCCATTAGAGCTAGTCTGTGGTGGCCGCCCTGGGAGATGAATACAAGGACCATCCTCCCTGAACTATGATGCAGACTCGGGGGAAAGAGGAAGAAAACGGTATCTATTAGGAATCCCACATGGACTAAAGTTGAACAATACAAATCAGGTTGGTTTCTAGACAAATAAGGTTCCTGTACCTCTGTGGACTGCGATTGGAGTATAGGTCGTGTAATGGACTTCCTAAGTGGACAGGGAAGTTTATTTTAGCTTCCATTGCCCCCATGTCCATCAGTGGAATTTTCCAGATGTATGTCTGACTGACCTTCATACACCAACGCCCTTTATGGTTCACAGCAGGTGGGTGGAAAGGAGATCAGACGCAACACAGGACAGGACTGGGAGGGGGCTGCCCGTGGGATCGCCCGTGGGATCGCCCATGCCCCGGGGCGCTTCCCTTTCGAATTCTATTTCCCCTGTTTCTTCTCCTGGTCCAACCTCCCGCAGGCTGCCCCATGGAGGTCATGCCTCGTCTTCCCATCTCCACCCCTAACTCTCTGCCCATCCTGTGGGGTTACCTCCCTGCTGCGGCCTCTTGTTCTCTCCTCCCCAGACCCCTTCCTGACCTGCTCAGTCTCTGCGACACTGTTTGTCATCAACCTTATGGAATGATGTGCTAGACTCCTCCCCTCTTCCTCTTCCTCTGTGGCTTTGAGGAGAACACCTTGCCCAGGTTGGTTTTTCATAGACTCAACTGAACTACCTTCACAGATATTATCTTGACATGACCAGCAGAGAGAGGGACGTCAGAGGAGACAGAGCGATGCCAGGAATCCATCTCCCCGCCCAGACGGCAATCGTAGTGGCAAAAACGGTCCGAAGTCACTACTCTAACGTGGGCGTCTGAAAGCTTGCAGCCTCCAGGACAAAGCTTGGCTGGTAAGTTGTGGCTCATTTCGGTCAATTATGGTTTGATCGTGGGGGTGGTTAGCTGTCCCCTGCATCCTAGCCCCATGGCGGGCAGCTAGACCCGCATTCCTGTTGTGGCTTGCTAAGGACAGGGTGGGCAGTGAGGACCTTATCCTCCACGTATCAGAATGCACAGGGGGCAGCAAGCTGAAACCTTATCATGAAGCGAGGTGAGGTCACCTCAGGACACGGATCAGACATTATAAAGACAAGATCATTTTCACATAAATAGCGACCGGAGGCTAATGTACCCAGAAGGTTTAGGCTTTGCCTGTTCTTTGGAGCCATGACCTCATTACGTCTGCACAAAGAATCATAGGGGTCCCCTGACTGCACCCCTCAGATGAGAAGACGAAGCTCCAACACCTTAAACAGCTGCTTGTCACCAGTGCAAATAAGAAAACGTGTGAGTTACAAGAGTTCCGGTTGTGGCAGGAGCTGCCCTTCAGCTGTTGTGAGACCGGAAGGTCCCCCGCTCCTCCTCACCCCCAATATGGTCCCCTGGGGTGTGGTGGATTGCTCAAGGTGCTTCTCCAACATCAACCCCCCATTTCTATGTGGACCCTATTACCATAGGACTTTCTAAAGGCGAATGAAGTACAAGTTCAGAGAGAAGACCAAATGACCTGAACAGGCACTTCCCAGGCAAACAGACACACAGATGCTCAGCCTCATGGCTTATGAAGGACACGCCAACAAAAACCTCAGCAATGTGCCACTGCACACCCCCCAGAATGGCCCAGACAGGTGGCCGGCCACACCGAGTGCTGCCAAGGACGGGAGTGGGTGTTTGCTGCTGCTCAGGGCAGCCGCTCTGTGAAACCGGGCTCCCACTCGGATACACATGCACACACGCACGCACACGCACGGATGGATGTGTAGGCATGGAGGTGGATGTGAGCAGGGAGGCATGCCGGACTTTGTTTGCTCTGCTCTAGTCCCTGAAGGGAAGTCAGAGGAGAAAGTTGCCAGAGTGGTTCAGCTCTGCTCCCTAGCAGAGCCCAGCGGAGAGCCTGAGGCTCAGCCTCCCGGCCCAGCCCCGGAGCTCCGATGACGGAGCAGGGCAGTCACAGGGGACAGCCTAGTGTTAAGGTGTCCTCTGAAAGGTAACTAACTTAGGCTACCAGGGCAGACGCCTAGGATTTAAAAAAACCACCCAGGTGAACATCGGTCCCTGCCACCCGAAAAACACACCTATGGGGGTTTCACTGTGGAAGCCAAAGCAATTACAGGCATCTCACTTCACCCCCCAGCGTCCCGCCAGGAATTAGAAAGCAGGCTGCTTTGCCTGCTGATGCCCATGGGGGGAGCTCCCAAGGGGTCCTGAGGCCTTTCTGGTTCTGTGCTCCTCACAGCAGAACATCTGAGTCTTTGGGTAGGAACTCCCACCAACGGCGATATGGCAGGAAAGCACGAGTTTAGGAAGCTGGATTAAATACACGGATGGTCCCCGAGGCCTTGATGTCAGCTGGCTGGAAATAAAAATTCCAAGAGCTGTAAAGACCAAGGCTAGAGAAAAATAAATGGGGGTGGGAGCGAGGGGGAGACCCTCCTGCCAGTATTTTTGGACCGTGAGTAAACCAGCTGCAGACCATGGGAAAGCGGCCAGGAATAGAAAGCGGAGGGGGTGGGCAGAGGGGGTGGGAGCGCTCCAGTGAGATTTGGACATCCCTGGCAAAGCTCACGGCAGCGAGCCCGGTGATCGGGGAGCCACCGGGGTGGGGAGGATGCTGTTTCGGTCAGAGCTTGGCTGCGGGTTTCGATCAGCTGTGTTGTGTAACCATCACCACAGCAGGTCACTGCAAACGCACACTGTCTGCATCCTGTATCTCCGGAGGGTGGAAGGGGGCACCCGGGACTGTGGCTAAACCCCCCACGCAAGGCTAGCCCTGTCTCCCTCCCATTCACCTGGGGTGGCCCCGTGAAGGCGAGAACCCCCACAGAAAACTACAAGGGAGAAAGAACAGGAAGTGGAGCCGCAGGGTTATGGAGACAGAGCAGACAGACTACCAAGGTGTGCACATGTAAGGAGCAAAAGCAGCGCTTCTCCCGCTCAGGATCAGCCAGTGTTATGCTTCAGAGCCTCTCCTTGAAGGGGCGCTGAGGGAGCCCCCCAGCTGTGAGCTACAGTCCTGCCAGGACAGGGGGCGCACCAGTGAACATGGCTGCTCATGGCATCCGGGCCTCAGTGAGGCCGGCTGGCACAAGGCAGGGGCCTTCCTAATCCACCTTTTTGGCATAATCGTTTCCCATCACCTTTGTGTTGTTGGGTGCGTGTTTAGGGCATGGAACATGCACAGCCTAAGGTTCTCAGCAACCACGCATCCACGCAAGGCGGTCAGCAGCATCACGCAGGACCGCTTCGCTGGAGGCATGAGAGGTAGGGGTAGAGCGGTGCCCACACAGGTGTGGCCGTCATGGGGTTCAAAGCGAAAGCAAGCAAACAGTGCTTACAAAGGGTTACAACACCTGTCGAAAAGGGTACAGAGAGAGTGTGAAGCAGGCACCTCACCTTATGCAAGGGGATCAGGGAAGGAGGCCTGTCTGAGACAACCTCTACCTAGAGACCTAGTGAGGGGCGAAGGTGAGTTAGGGACAGGGAGAGGAGGCTGATGAAGACCTGGGGGTTAGAGCGCGAGTCAGAACTGAAAGGAGGCTTCTGGCCATAGTGGGGTGAATGGTGGCCTTTCCATCCAAAGATACACCCACCCCAAACCTGCCAATGGGAAGTTAAATGGAAAAAGGGTCTTGGTAAATGTAATTACGGAACTCTAAATTATAAGAAGAGGTCATTCTGAATTTAGGGTGGGCCCTAAATCCAATGATAAGTGTCCTTAGAAGAGACGAGAAGGTGAGAAGACACACACAGAGGAGACCATGTGACGATGGAGTCAGACACCGGAGTGACACATCTGCAAGGCGAAGACCCCAGAACATGCCAGCAGCCACCAGAAGCTGGGGGAACACATGCCGTGGATTCTTCTTCAGAGTTCCGAGAACGTATCCATGATCACACCTCAAGTTCAGACTTCTGGTTTCCAGAACTGTGAGAGAATAGCTTTCTGTTGTCTTAAGACAGCAGGTTGTGGTCCTTGATGTGGAGCCACAGGAAACTAACACACAGGTCATGGTCAAGAGTGCGGATTTTATACTAAGTGCAGCGGGAAATGACGGAGAAGGCTAAGGCAGGATGAGATATAACTGGATTTTGTGGACAACAAATCTGGGGGAAGGGAGCAAATGGGAAGCAGGGAGGTGTGTGCTAAAGGTCTGAAAGGGCCAGTTGCTTGAGTTCCAATTAATGGAGAGTCTACTGTATCCATCATCTAGCTATCATCTATCACCAACCTATCATTTATCATATCTATCATCTATCTTACCTGTTGATCTTATAGATCTATTACCTACTACTTATCTATTATCTATCGTTCTATCTTCCTATCTATGTATCTGTCTTCCTATCTTATCTATTTTATTGATCTACCTACCTACCTATCTCCTCTTGATTCTGTTTCTCTAGAGAATCCTAACTAATACACCATGTATGCTTCTAATTAAGAAGTTACTCCTAAAATATTAAATACCTCCTTGGTATTGGACACTCTACTGGATGCTACAGGAAAATGTTTTAAGAAGACAAAATATGTGACACTGATTCTGACCACACTACTGGGAAAAATGGTGCTCCTGGCAGCGACTGAATTGTGAGCATAAATTTTCCTCTAATCCAAAGTTTCTCAACATTGGCTGCCACTGGAATCACCCGGAGAGATTGAAAACATCCGACTTCTGGGTCGCTCCCCCTTGTTTGGGATTTATTTCGTCTGGGATGTAGTTTAGACATCAAGAGTTTTGAACACCAGACGGATTTGCTAATTGCACATCAATGTGATTTCATTATGGACATGAAGCATTTCTATTTAGTCTTAATTTATAGCCTGCTCATTTTCAACTTTAATGCGATGTATCTGATAGCACCCAAGACCTAAAACAGACCATTAAAGACATAGTAAAAGTGGGAAATGTCAAGGGAAGAAGAGAAAAGCCTTTGATGAAGGGACGAGAATTGAGTCTAAAACCTAGCTTTCCGGAACCAACGTGCCCAGGTGAGCAAGAAGGGTCGAGAAAAGGAAGCCCATGAGAAAGAAAAACAATACTACCTTCGGTCAAATTATTCTAAGAGGACAGCGGGAAAGTCTGTGGGTGAACAAGACTGCTGACCCCACAGATGCTTCGTGACTCATGAACAGCCAGGCTGCCTCCTAGATCAGCCGACAGCCCGTTTGAAGGCTGGCCTCGCTCTCCCGAATCTCTACAGGCTCTCCTGGAATGACCCACGACTAAGGAAGTCCGTGAGGCAGCCAGGAGGGGCTATCTCTGGAATCCTTTCGACTAAGGCCCAGGCGAGAAAACAGAGCCAGCTCATCGGAGGACTTACGGTGACCGTGTTCACAGAGCGCGCTGTGTTTAGGTGGCGATGCCATTGGACATGCACGATGCCCCTGCCTCTGGGCCCTGGGTGCGATTTCATTGGCCCTACGCTCAAAGCCTCGGCCAGAGACAGAGCCGGCGTTGCCTAAGGCCGGGACCGAGTGAGGGCTGCAGGTAGAGCCGGACCCAGGCGCCTTGGAGCAGGCCTGGCGGGGGGACTTACGGGGGGTTGTCACATTTCCGCTGCCGGAAGCGGGCTCCCGTCCCACACGTCCGGCTGCACATGCTCCAGGCGCCCCACGGGCTCCAGTCTCCGTCCACGTGCTCCGGGATGGGCGTCTTGCTCACGCACTCCCCCGCACGGCACCACTGAAACACAGCGATGCCCAGGTGAGAGCAAGCGAACACACGCCGCGCCACCCCCGAGGTGCTCTGTGGGGCTCCCACACCAGGAGACCATTGCGGGGTGCGAGTGCTTGCCGCGTCTCGTGACAGTCCTTCCTCACTCAGCCTGACACCTCTGTATGTCCCTCCGGGGCTTGGATCCTGCCCTAAATTTCCACACGGAACGTGCTCCACGGGGGTTTCTGAATCCTCCCCTGCCCAAAGGCCTCATCCACACGGCTCACGAGGACACCTGAGCCTCCGCAAACTTGACCGAAGGTGCGTGTGTCTCACTGCGGTGGCAGCGTTTCCTGGCTCTGTGGTTGTGAGCTTCAGAGTTGGGCTTGGTGCTGGGAGAGGGCACAGCTGTCACCACGTGGGTGGACCCTGGCTCTTTCTGGGGATCAGCGAAAGCCAACCCTCTCAAACAGAATTTCCCCACGTGTGTGACACAGCCCCGGGGCACGAGAGGGGACTGAGTGGTTTGCAACCGGGGCGTCGCCTTGAATCATTGCAGTGGCACTAAGGAGACAGTGGGGCGGTTGTCCGCGGGGACTCCCCTAGCACATGTCACTCTCTCGTGGGCATGAAGCTCAGGCGGCAGGCTCGCTCTCTTCACCTCTAGCTGGGTACTGCTGTTCCCACCCTTTTTATATGGAGAGGGATCCTGTTGTCCCACTGATGGCCTCCCGGTAGACAAGTTTTCCTTGTAAGTCAATCCACGTACGTGACAACAGGGGTCACTTGTGTGCCAATGTTAAGTCAATGGTTTTTGTGCTTTATAAGTTGGGGCCCCTCTGTAGGCTCGGTGAGCATTTCTGGGGTGGGCCAGGGGGCGCATCAGGGCTCCTGAGTCAGTTGGATGGCCTCTCCAGAGACAAGGCCAATGGCAGGGGTCAGGGGGCATGGGAGGAGGGTTACCTTGTCCGCCCCACACTCAGTGCCGTCCAGGGGAGGGTCCAGCTTGGTCTTGCAGGAAGCATCGCCTTCCACGAGACACCACAGTCCAGCGCACATCAGATGCTGTTGACAAGGGAAGACACGTGACTGCAGGTCCCAGCCGGGGTCCCGGGGGGCAGGGGCTTAGGGAACCAGGGCCGGTTAGGACTAGGATTTGAGATAAGAGGGGAGGAAGGATCTCGAATCTGGACGTGAGGGGAAAACAAGATGCATCGTTTCAACCGGTGCGTTTAGCGCAACAAAATTCCGTGCATTTACTCCTGGGAGGGCTTGTCTTGCCGGCCACTCGTTCAACAGTTCCAGCATCGGCTCTGCAGGGCCCAGGAGGTGTCTGATGCGGTGACAAACAAGCACCTTCCACTTAACGTGGGAAGAGAGAAGGCAGGTGCCCATGGGTTGTCCAGCAAGTAGGAGAAGACTCTAACCCAGCCAGCCTCCTCTGGGGGAACTTGCTGGAAGAGGCAGCTCTGAGCTGAGGCCAGAGAGGCTGTTATGCAGACTCAGAACTGAGAGCCTGAAGGGCAAGAAAGGGCTTCGGGCACCCCACGGGGTTCAAGGGACAACCTGCAATAGCTCACCTGTCTTATAATAGCTCAGCTGAGCGGTGCAAAATGGTCATAAAGTAGCTCACCTCAAGAATTTCTGAGACCCTGTCCATGGAGGCAGTTACAATCATTCTACTAAAGCAGAAATAGGCATTTAAAAAGGCAGACTCCCATCTGTATTAACAGGAAACAGGGATGGGGACAAAGGGCTCAGGATGAAGCAGTTGATGAAAATGACTGAAACAGACAGCCGGCGTCCGTCCCCGTCGGCCTCAGTCACCCCCGCATCAGACCGCGCTGGAAACACATGGCCTGCCCCTTCCCCGAGTTCCCCTGCTGGGCGTCATATTGGCCGCGGAGCAACCCTGGACCTTGAAGGCTGGGAGCTGGCGTGGGATGGCTCGAAGGCAAGTTCCACACGTGTCTCAGGGAGTCCCAGTGGGATGGCCCCGGTGTCCACATGGTCACCTGCCCATCTGTGCACCTCCTTTGACCCCCGCCCCCCTACTTCCCTGGCCCCTCACAGTGCTTCCTGGGATCACTTCCCAGATAGACAGCTTGCACCCAAATCCTCGCCTCTTGGCCTGAAAATTGAGACCAGATGTCCTGAAGGCTCGTTTAAAGATGCTGTATTTCCATGATGCCAAACCCAATCCTGGCGGGTAGGCCGGAACTGGAGCGGGGAGATGTCCCCCTCCAGGGCAGGGCCTGGGGGACCTGTGTGTGCACTTTGGGCAGGGTGAGGGTCCAGGTTTCCCGGGCACAGCCCAGGGCCGTCACAGCAGGCTCACCAAGGGTGTGTCGTGTTCGTTTCGAGGTCCGCTGTGCCAAGTAATCTCAGACATCTGCACACAGGGACGTGCAACTGCACTGTCTAGCAACGAGAAATGTTTGCAAGTTCCAGGGAGAAAAATAGAGGCACGAGAGCAGGGCTGGAGGGGCTTTGGAAAGAGCTACGGAAAGCCCACCTCTCCATCTCAGTTTTCAAGTCCGCCGGAGAGGCGCTGGGTCTGACCGAAGTCGACGCGTCTTCGCGTTGGATCCTGTGCGCTTGGGTTCGGAAAAGCCCCTACGTTCCCGTTATTGCTCACCCCTCACTAGCATGGTAAAATGACGAGAGCCTGGAGCAGAGCACCAGCTGGTCCCGTAAAGACGGACAGCACCTCATTAAGTGTCTGATCCCACGCACTTGAACCCAAGAGACCTTCGAGAGGGTGCTGTCAGCGTAGGGACGCGTGTTCCAGAGACAAGGCTGACCCAGGAGGTGGATTTATGGGGTAGGATTGCATGCGATTAGGAGACCTAACTGCCCCTACGGGAGAGAGAGAGGAAGAAGGGGCCATAAACGGTTCATTGTGCATTTTATAGACAGCGCTTTCCCATAAAACGTTTCTAATCATCAAAGGAAAGGAGACTGAGGTCAGGCAAAGGTTTCTTAAACAGAACACAAAAAGTACTAACCGTCAGGGGGAAAAAAAAAAAGAAGTATATGCCATATCAAAACGAAGACCTTCTGTTTCTCAAAAACTAGCTGTAAGAAAATGTGTGAGCATATTTGCAATACATGGGAGAAATATCTGCAATGCACAGGACCAACAAAATATTTGTATCCAGACACACACACACACACACACACACATACACATACACACAGGGTGTGTACGTTATCTGAGTATTACATAAATGCTGATGGTCGCCACTTTGAGCACCTCTTGTCATTGCAGAAGTCAGACATGACTCATATTCACCTTTCCTTATCGCTATATATGGAGTATTACAATTTTAGCATAGTTTTTTCCTTTCTTAAAATGTGCATACAGGGGAAGCCAGATGGCTCAGTGGGTTAAGCACTCACTTTGCAGAGCCGGGGACCAGGGATTGAGTCCTGGCCCCGGCCTGTGCGGAACCATATGCTAAACTGGGAGCTTCCCCAGTTCAGTTCTCTCTCTGTCTCTGTCTCTGTCTCTCTCTCTCTCTCTCTCTGTCCAAAATAAATAAATAAATAAAAATATATTTTAAAAAAATGTGCACACATTTTTTGCATCCTCTGTGTGTGTATGTATGTATGTATGTATGTATGTGTGTGTATGTAAATGTGTGTGTGTGTGTGTATATATATATACACACACACACACATGACAGCTGTCTGGAAAAAATCCAGCCATTGTCAATATAATGACAATGGTTACATGGCTGGATATTTTCTGAACAGCCCACACACTATATGTTTCTACAGATAAATTAAGTAAATAAAAACAGTAAAAAATAGGCAAATGACTTGAACAGACTCCTCACAAAAGAGGATATCTAAACATATAAGATGACCAGGTTTCACCAATCATCGGGGAAAGGCCAATTAAAATCACCCCTAGGGGGGAAGCCGGGATGGCTCAGTGGGTTCAGCGCTCACTTTGCAGCACTGGGGACCTAGGATTGAATCCTGGCCCCGGCCCGTGCGGAACCATATGCTGAACTGGGAGCTCCCCTGGTTCAGTTCTCTCTCTGTCTCTCTCTATCTCTGTCAAAAATAAATAAATAAAAAAAAATATATTAAAATAAAAATAAATAAATAAAATAAAATAAAATCACCCCTAGATATCACCCCACGCCCATCAGAAAGAAGGACCAGAATGAAAGATATGGACAATGCCAAGCGTTGGCCAGGACATGGTGTAATAAGAACTCTCCTAACCCATTTTCCATTTAGGAAAAAAAAGTGCAGCTCACTGCCGCGTTCTTTAATTTTACATAAACACGCTCTTTGAAGCTGAAGCAAATCTGACTGGTTTTCAATGTGAAAAGAAGATATAGAAATTGTTCTTGGAGTTATTTCTAAACAGAACTTGTCTCTAATCCGAATGTAACAGAAATGTATAAGATGATAAATATGTACAAGCCTTTTTTCATGCATAGGAACGCTACATGTTCTAGGATTTCACATTTTCAGCATTACTACACTTTGTAAATGGAAATACCACCACTAAAAACAGAATGCTGTAAACAGAAGGATGTCAGTGATTTCCAAAGACTATCGATATACTAGAGAGATGAAAAACCATAACAAAAGCGAGATATTTCATGGCCAACTACAGGGGTAAGGTTAGGACTATAATACACAAGTTATCTCAGGGTAAACGCTGCTGCAGCATGTATTTTGCAAGAATGCTGCTGCTGGTGAGTATTCTCGGGGCAGACGGGAAATGGGTTAAACTGAAGATAATGTTCTAACTCACTTCCACAACCTGGGGAAACTCTATGGCAATAATGGCTAAAGCTGAAGACAAGCACATTCTAATGGCCAGCAATTCTTCCCCTGGGTATATGTCCAACAGAAATATGTGTATATGCTCACCAAAAAAAACAGTCAAAAATGTTCACAGTAAAAATTTTAAAAAGAAAGTAAACTATCCTTTTAAAAAATAGTCATGGGGATATATAGTACAGCACAGGAAATATAGTCAATAATATTGTAATAACTGTACACAGTGTCAGATGAGGGTCATATACTTATTGGGGTTATCACTTTGAGGGATATACAAATGTCTAATCAATGTGGGCTTTTTTTTAAGAATTATTTTATTGTGTTGAGAGAAGGTGAGAAAGAGGGAGGGAGGGAAGAAGGACCCAGAGCCGTCTCCATAGTTGCACATGATTAGTTGTGACATGGTTTCATTCCACACAGGTGGATGTGGGCCACCTGGGGTGGACACTGAACTGGGGGCCTCCCGCATGGAGGCCATCCTGGCGGTTACCAGTTGTGCTGCAGTTCAGCATATGGGGTTTGCAGGGGCCGGGGCCCGATTCAATCCCCAGACCTCGTGATTGCAAGGCAAGCGCTCAACTTGCTGAGCTATCCCAGCCTCCCTCACTATTGTTTTGCACACCTGAAACTAATACCTTTTTTTAAATGTTCACAGCAATAGTATTTGTGTTCATCCCGAACTTGAAAATGACCCCAATTCCCATCGACGGCAGAACAGATCATTTGTGGTCTGTTTGAGCAATACTATATGATCCTACTGATATGAAGTTCAAAAACAAGTAAGGAAAAAACAGAGTGGTGGAAATCAGGACAGTGGTTTCCTTTCTGCTCAGTATAAAAGCAAAGATACGGGGGAAGGGCAGAAGAGGGGACCCGAGAGCTACAGCCTGTAACCCAAACTCAGCCACCAGCATTGCTCCGTGTGGTCCAGCCAAGCAACAGCCCCTCCTGCGATTCCTTTTCACCATTGGACAAATGGGCTGGACTCTACTGGTGCTTGTCACTGTGTTGCCTTCTAGATGGATAGCTGGCATGTGTACCATGCTTTACCAGTGACAAAGTGCTCTGACATGTCATCATGAGGCTCCCAGCAGCTGTGGGAGACAGGTAGGATGGAGCTTTCTCTTTTTTTCTTTTTTCATACTTTTCCAATGAGGAGGCAGAAGTTTGCAGAGGTCAGACTGGGAGTTCACTTGCCAAGGTCATATCCTGGTTCTTGACCCATGTGGTGGTGAATACAAGTATGCTCACTTTATAAAAGCTAGTCAGGTCTAAACTTCTGATTTGTGCATTCCTCTGTATGCATATTATACTTCAATAAAACTGTTTGTTAAAGAAAGAAAGAGGAGACAGAGGAAGGGAGGGAAGGAGGAAAAAAGAACAGAAAAGAAAAAGAAATGCATTCTTAGATTGGTGATGGCAGATTCTGGACCCACTTGTCACAAGGTAGAATCAGGGACATGAAGAGGGTACAAGGAAATTACAATTTACACCATATGTGTAGGAAGCCATATTTTAGAGTAAGGAAGAGACTGTGTGGTGGAGAGCTGCTTCAGGAACACACACACACACACACACACACACACAAAATAAATACACAAAAACGGAGGGAAAAGATGGTCAGGTCCAAGGAGATAACATTCGAACCAGCAGAACTTGGGTAGAGAAATGTCCAAGAGAGTAACATCAGACCCATGAAGACGACACTGAAAGCTGTGTGACAGAGAAGAGACACCACTGAGCACACAGGGTGGTGCGTGGAGCTGACGATGGAGAACAAGTAACAAGAATAAAATGGAAATGAACAAATTATTCCCTGAAAGGATGAGGCAATGACCAATATGAAAGACACACACAGGACATCAGACAGCTGCATAAGTGGGAGGCAGGCAGGATGGGGCTTTTTCTACGTTTGTCCTCTTTTCCAGTGAAGAGGCAGTTGTTTGTGAGGTCAAGGGCTCCAAGGTCAGAGGCCTTGACGAGCAGGGAAAGCCACCGAGCGGTCCAGCGCAAGGAGCAAGAAAAACGAAACAGCTCCCTGGTTCTAGCATCTGAACCTCACTGGCTACACCGAAGGTTTGGCAGAAGTCATGCCAAGTGTATCTGGCTGCACAATTCCTCAAGGTGCTGCGTAACAAATAAGCCAGCACCAAGCTTTTTCCCTGAGTTACTGCGGAAATACAGGGAAGGCCTGCGTTCCTCGGAAGAAAGACACCATTGTGCATGCGTTCAAGGCCTTCCTCTTCTCCTTCAACTGGTGCTATTCCTTTTAAGCACCCTGAAGGTTATTTGGCGCCTCTTCCTCACGGGACACCCAGCGAGCGTTCAGAGAGCAGTTCTGATTCACAACAATACTGAAGGGAAGGGTTATGCAAAAAACCCTCAGAAATGGGCTGCTCATAACACCAGCCAAAAGGGAGATACAATAAAATGCTAAGAGCTGGATGAAAACGTTACCCATCCAAGTTTCCCATTCATGTTCGTGCCGTTGGAAGCCTTTCCTCAGCTCCACGTCTGGAAGGTTCTGTGAATCCCAGATTTGGTCACTCCTTCCATGTTCCTGGGGGTTCTAGTGACTGTCACCTGGATGGGGCTACCCAAGGTGGGTGAGGGCAGGGCCAGGGCCCCCTGGCATTCAGCTGGCAAGGGGTGGGGGTAGATAAGAAACGAAGGGTAACACACAACTTGCAGAGAGCTGGAGAGCTCTCTGAAGAGGCAGTCTACTGTAAACGTTCAAACACTTCTGGAAAATTGGGGGCATCTCCTGCCAAAGTCCCAACAGTTCTGAGAGAGGCTGCAGCTGCTGGGCAGGAAGCTGAGACGGAGGCAGGGAAGACGGCGTCCAACCCGGCGTCCTACCACCTAGCCCCGTCTGCCTGAGACGGGTAGGGCGAGGCTCCGGTCCGGACAGCCGCCCACGCGGGCCAGACACGCGGGCATTAAGGGGGCAGCTTGCCTTCAGATCAGCAGTTCCCAGACCCAGCTGAGCGTGACAATCCCAGGGACGCGGTTGTGAAAGGAAACACCTGAGACCTGGTCCCCAGGGACTCTACCACGGCAGCTCTAAAGTGGGCCACAGAAACTTCGGACATTCTGTATGGAGAGTCTAACGAAGCAACAGGTTTAGAAGCATCCAACATCAGAGACAAGGGCACGGTTCTAGGCACCACTCTGACACCCTGAGGCCCCTGGACCTCACAGGGATCTCCATCAAGAGGTCCATGGGAATCTCCGTGGGTCGTGGGAAGGACAGAAGGCGGCTTTCCAGCCTAGGGACTGGAGAGTGTACCAAGAGAAAGCAATTCCTGGGAGAGATACAGGTGCCCAAGGTGCCAGGAGGAATGGCAGGGCAGCACAGGGAAAGATGCCAACAGAAGAGACTGTCAGCTAAACAGCATCTCCTCTGCCCCTGGCCCTGGGAAATGAGATGGCAGGAGAAACGGTCCCAGCCCACCTTTCTGGAATGTCCACGAGGTGCCAAATGCTCTAATGCAGAGGCCCACAACCCTTTGGGCACCAGAGACAGGTTTTGTGGAAGATGGCTTTTTTTCAGGGACGAGGGGGGTGGAATTGCGCATGGGCAGCTCACAATAGGGTTCGTGCTCCTCTGAGAATCAAAGGTCCCTGCTACTCCGGGGGTCATGCGAGCCCTGGGGAACAGCTGTAAATAGAGATGAAGCTCCCCTTGCTCACCAGCCACTCACCTCCTGCTAATAGGCCACGGACCAGGGGTTGGGGACCCCCGCTCTAATTCATTTGCTATTGAACACTCACAACAACCCTATGATGTATAAGCAGCATTGTTTTTCTCATTTTGCACATGAGTCGACTGCAGCCTAGAGAGACCATGTACTCAAGAGGAAGAGGCAGGACATGACCCTGGGCCGCCTCGCCCAACTTTTTCACCACTGTGCCAGACACAGGCAGTACCTCCAGGCGATCCTGAAAGGCCAAGAGAATTCCATGGAAAAGGGTCAAGGAGCCAGCAGTAGAGAGCCTCGAGGTCTGTTACCATCCTACACAACCTTGCCTTCCTCAACAATTGTCCTCCAGCTTCTGTACTCAACACTTCAAAAAACATAGCAGGAGAGACACGTTGCAGCCCACTGCAGGTGCCAAGACACGTGGGCACACTCGTACCCAAGTCACCTAGCAAGGTGGGCGTCCCTTACTTCTCACGACCGCCCTCTCCACGTGAGGCAGCCATGCCTGGGCTTCAAGGCAACGGTGGCAGGATGTGCGGCCGAGAAGCAGGTAGGGTCAGAGGATGAGTGGTCATTACACGGCAACCTTCCCACTGAGAATCTCCAGGAACCAGGGTGATGGGGGGAGGGGACGGATAAGTGTCTCTTCCACAGTGAAAAGGGGTGAGGGCTTTGACCATTCCCAGAGTGTTGCCCAGCACCCCACTTCTAGCTTCTGTCTCCCAGAGCAAGGCCAAGACCCCGCCTTCCAGCTGACAACACCCACTTTTGGCCTTGGCGCCCCTGATTTCACCTGGCAGAGCAGGGGAGCTTAAAGCGCTATAAACTCTTGTTACAGGATGACTGCTTCACAGGGACCGCTGAGGGAGGCAGGAGGAACTTGTAATCATAAAAAAGATGGATTGGGCTAATTGCGTAAAGTTTGTTTCCCCTTTCTAATAAATATTTACTACCCAATGTTTATAACTTTTGGGTTTGGACTTTCTTGAAACGCTTTATTGAATTAAAAACATCACATTACCATTGGCGAAAAGAGGAGACAGCTATATTTGCCAATAACTCCTGCAACAAATGCCAGCTACGGATGCCAATTTTTTTTCTTTTCTTTTTTGGTAGTTCATATTTCCATGGACAGCTTTGAGCCTTACAATACCGGCATTCTGCAGACAGGCCTGAAAAACGCAGTGGTGATGGTGTGGGGATCTTTAGAGCCTGAGAACTGAACATGGGTAGTCTTAACTTTTCTTGGTTCTCGGGTACGCAAATGTTGAAGAGAGTAAGAACCTGGTTAAATACGTGAAGCTCCCCAAGCCGCTGTAGCAAGGTTTTCCCCAAGTTACTGACCCTGTACCTTGGAGTGAGGAAACAACTTTTAATTTGTGTTGGTCTTAAAATGGCTACACATGGTGAGAGCCAAAAGAAGAACATACATGGAAGTCCGGTCAGGAGGAGGCTGTGTATTGGAAATCCCACTTAACGAAGAGCAATCGCTCACGCCAGCCGGCACTCCCCACTGGGGACAGATGGTAGCCTGCCACTGCCTAACTAGCACCGAGCCCCTGCCCTTGGCCTTGTGCTATGAGGCATCTGGTGAAGACTCCCAGAGTACCATTTGTCTACGTATAATTATAGAGTACATAAGATGACCAAGGAGAGAAATTCCAATATAATTCAAAACACAAAAAAATAAATACAAATGTATAACATAGGAATAGACATGTTTCTGTGTCAACACATTACATAACCCTATCTGGCCCGGGGTTTGCTAACCACTGGAATTTTGAAGTAGTGGTGAATGTAAATGATATTTTGAGATATTGGCTACCCCTGTCAGGCAGGATGAAAAAATCAGTCACCCCTAACCATGTGATAGTCACGGGTGCTGCTAAGACGGCTGGGGCTTAGGCCAACGTTCATAAATGAAAGAAATACTCATGTCAGTGACAGGGGGGAGAAAAACAGAGATAGAATCTCTCTCCTATCCCTGTTCACAAATCCTCTGAAATCTACCCGGGGACCCCCGTTATTCTGCATAACTAAGATGCATCCATGAAAAACGGGATCCCCTGAGACTGTGTGTCTCTACCTCCGACTGGTCATAAGCTTTTGCCATTCACAGGAGGCAGTAGCAGAGGGGATGCTGGGATAGCTCAGCAGTTGAGCATTTGCCTCACAGTCATGAGGTCCAGGGTTCGATTCCTGGCCCCAGCCCGTGCAAACCCCATAAGCTGAACTGTGCCACAACTAGTAACTGCCAGGATGGCTCAGCAGGGAAGGTTCCTGCCTCCCATATGGGAGGCCCCCACTTTGGTTCCCGCCCCGCGTGGCCCCACATCCACCTGTGTGCAATGAAACCACGTCACAACTAATGATGTACAACTACGGAGACTGCTCTGGGCCCTCCCCTCCCCACCAACCTTCTCTCACACAATAAACTAAATCTTTTAATCAAAGACAAAGAGCAGCAGCAGTACAAAGAGGACTCTGCCCACCGGCAGTCATGGTCGTTACTATTTTTCTCAAAACCTAATCTCTCCAGTTTCTTTCCTTCTCCGTTTTTATGGTTTGTATTCCAGAAAAAGAAAAAGAAATGTTTTAACTCCTCAGCACATATGTGTTTCGCGGTTTTATTCCTTTGGCGGTGCCCAACCTCTGTTATGTTTCATTATGATTTTCTTTTCCATAATAGGCTTAACATCCTAGAAAATGCTAAGACAGAGGACTTGCACGCAGACACGATCCCCATTGTCTCATTCACATTTGGGACTTGGGTTCTTCAGAGCGAAGCCAGCTCAGCAGCTTGCCAGCCGAGATCTCAGCATCCACAGACTCTTTGGGGGACCCCAGACTTGGGAACGGGAACAGCACCCCTAAGAGCCATGCCTGAGTGTGGTTTTCAAGAAATGCCTCCAGATTAGTGGAGTTGTAGTGCTTTCACGATATTCATTCCCCTAAAACTCCTGGCTAGGAGCGTCTTCCTTTCTTTGTCATGGCATCTCCTAAGTAGTATTCCCCCCCAATACTAAAGGGGGCTATGAGTGATTTGGAGACTTTTGCAGAGAATCTGGCATCACTTTTCTCTCTGAGATAACTGAAGATGACATGAGATGGCATAATGTCACTAGGGAGGACTGGACGATGCTGTCCATTTGGAGAGATGGGCTGGTCCTGGGAGCCTAAAGGAGGCCCATCTCTAACGGGACTGTACCGTGAACCCTAATGAATGTAAACTGCATCACTTTCGTAGCAAAATGGAGTCTAAAAATCTAGCAAAAAGATGCTGGTGGAGGAAAAGAAAACACCCGGTCACCTTCCTGCCCTGTCAGTCACAGACACACCTGAATTTGGTCTCCAGCCTACCACGTTCTGGATGCAGGACCCTGGGCTGTGGCCTAACCTCTCTTCGCCTCCATCTTCTTATCTGTTCAAAGCCCCTGTCTTGAGGGTCATAGTTAGGGTTTGGGGTGACAGTACAGAGATCCTGAGCCCCCCAAAGACATTCCCTTCCTTCCTTCCCTCCCCCTTCCTACTCCTCTTCCCTGGAGTGCAATGTCCTGGCTCCTGGAGGGCAAAATGGCCCCAGCTCTCAGGGACAAGGCCATCTCTGCCCCGCCCCCACCCCCTCCCCCAATCCCGCCCTTGGAAGGACCAGCTCAGCCTGGCCTGCGACGTGTCCCCAGCCCTGGGCAGTGGCCGCTCTGAGTCCCTAGCTGGGCACTTCCCTCTTCTGCACCTGGGTACCCAGGGCATAAGCCTGGGGTTCCGTCCACGTCCACGCCGTCCGAGGACTCTCTGCGACCTGCTCCCTCTGAGTTCTGTGTGCTTTAGGCCCCTGGAGGCTGAGGCGAGCACACAGGATGCCTCTTGGCTAGCACGTGTGTCCACGCATGAGCGCCTGAACGGTTGGTCAAGCACCGAGCCCTGCAGCAGATTGCGGGGGACACGCAAATCCTGGGGCTCACTGTGTCTTTCCAAGGAGATGTCCTTCAACCCCACTGCCGGGAAGAAGTGCAATGCATCCGGGGTATGAGGTGGGAGCTCCCCGTTACCAAGATCCACAAGGGACCCCTGCTGGAGCCTCTACAGGGGACTGAGACCAGAGGACACTGTTGGGGAGAAACGCCCTTCAGGGAAACAGTGAGTGGGAAGAGCTAGCCTGGCTTAGAGGTACTGCCCTTTTCTGCAACCCCAAATAATGGCAGGCACGCCCCCCCACCTGCAGATTCCACCCCAATTTCCCAAAGCAAGTCGCACGTAGTCAAAAACCCCTCCAGAGGTAGCGTGTGCCTCCTCCTGGGGTCCAGCTGCCCGGTTCTGTGGCTGGGGTCCCGGGGTCTCATTCTGGACCTGGTGTGTCTCTTGTCTGTCCTGGGAGTGGCCTGCTCTGGGAACCCACCCAGCCCCCCAGGATCCTCCCTCAGACCAGACTCTATCCTGAGCCCCAGCACTGAGGTTGCTCCCAGTTCAGTTCTTGTCCCCCAGTTCAGCTCCTGGCTTGAGGGGGGCATGCCTCCCATGCAGGAGGCCCCCAGCCCAGTTCCTGCCCTGCTCGGCCAGGGCCCACCTGTGTGGAACAAAACCATGTTGAAAACTGATGACGTACAACTATGGAGACTGCTCTGGGCCCTCCCCCTTCTCTCTGTCTCTCTCTGTCTCTGTCAAAAGCAATAAAATAAATCTTTTTTAAAAACCTAGGGAAGCTGGGATGGCTCAGTGGGTTAAGCGCTCACTTTGCAGCCCTGAGGACTGAGGATCAAGTCCCGGCCCCGGCCCGTGAGGACCCATATGCTGAGCTGGGGAGTGCCCCCAGTTCAGTTCTCACCGGGGTGAGACCCCAGCCCGGTCCCTGCCCTGTGCAGACCCGCCCACCTGTGGAATGAAACTATGTGGAAAAACTAATGATGTGCAACTATGGAGACTGTTCTGAGCCCTCCCCCTTCTCTCTGTTTCTGTATCTCTCTCTCTCTGTCAAAAACCATAAAAATAAATCTTTAAAAAAAAAACGGAAAAAAAAAGCTAAATACCAGGCTGTGGTGTCGGTAGTAATTCTGAAGCAGTCCCCTGCCGTACTATGTGTGGGTGGGGGGCTTCTTACAGGGCATCTGTGCGAATACCCACGAGGGTGTATGTGTGGGCACGTCTATGGATATGCACGCATGTGTACACATGGATGTGTGTACGCGCACGCGTGTGGAGCGGGAATCCGTGTCCCCCACCCCCGCCCCCTGCAGGTGGCTCACCTCCATGTTCCTGCAGAAGGTGGCATTGGTGCCGAACAGGATCTGGCACTGCTCACTGGCGCTGTAGTGCATGCCGGGCAGCTTGTGCGGAAGGCGGACCGCGTGC
Organism: Craseonycteris thonglongyai; assembly: GCA_004027555.1. Lineage (NCBI taxonomy): Eukaryota > Metazoa > Chordata > Mammalia > Chiroptera > Craseonycteridae > Craseonycteris > Craseonycteris thonglongyai. The sequence continues at coordinate 220,161 of PVKE010000016.1, read as the reverse complement.
CGGCTCCGGGGGTCCGTGACCAGCAAGCACGCGCTGACTTTGGACCTGAAACAGCCGAGAGCCCAGTCACCTGGGCGGCAAAGGGACTGCCCTTGTGTTGCGTTTCAGTCACGGAGGAAGATGCACCCCCAAATTATTCATGGGGCGGCGGCCCAGGCCCCAAACACATGGACTGCGCTGTTCTGCCTTTTGCTCGTTAGTTTTTTTCACATGGCCAAATGGGAGCCTTTGCACCAACGGCCGTGAAAATGCGGCAGCTATAGCACAGGGCCTGGGAATCACACCCGTGGGGCTCATGCACTTTTCTCGGGGAGTCTTGGATAAAAGTGCCTTTGAAATCGATTCCTATGGTATTTTCTTAGAATACAGCTTCGAGGAAAATTCCTATGAATTAAAAAATACAAGTTAGGGGGTTTTATGGGTTTCTTTTCTGTTTCTTTTTCTTTCTTTCTTTCTCTGTCTCTTTCTTCTTCTTCTTCTTCTTCTTCTTCTTCTTCTTCTTCCTCCTCCTCCTCCCCCTCCCCCCCTCCTTCTTCTTCTTCTTTTTGCTTTATTTTAAATAAAAACAAAGTGCTTACAAGGAGGGACCCCCTAAAAACTTGGAATGATTCTCTGGAGGCAGGCCCCTTGTAGGACAGGCTTCCTTGGCTAGGGGAATCTTCTAGAACCTACCTGCCTCCGTGGACCAGTTGGCCGTGTTGTGAGAGGCTGCATGTAGCTGCAGTGAATAATTTTTGAAGGTTGTTTCAACACATTTGCCCATTGCAATGAGCGGCATGACAACGCACCTGCCCATAGCACGCTGATTGTTCTGCAGTTTTTGACCCAAAATGGCATGACCCCTCTGTCCCACCCTCCCTGTCCACCCTATCTCACCCCAAGTGGCTTTATGTTGTCTCCCCGGGTGAAAAAAGTCCTCAAAAGGAAACGTTTGCCGCTGTAGAAGAGGTGAAGCAGAACAGCGGCAAAAGCACTAGAAGGCCTCACAATTGACGAGTTCAAAACTGCTGTGAGCTGTGGAAACAGCATCTTGATGGTGTATCGCATCCAATGAAGAGAACTTGGAAGGTGACTGAAGTTGAAACATGTAAGAATAAATGCACAATTTTCTATAAATAAATGCCGGGTGTTCTGGCTTCCCCCGCCTTGTGTTTACAACTTCAGACTCTGTCAGGCTGTCCCACCTAAGCATACCTTCTGTCACCCCTAAATGGTGGCCGGTAGTCCCCTCTGCGAAGGACTTTAGTATTGCAATGAAGAGGGAAATGTTCCGAGAGGCTGAGAACCCCTCTGAACCACTGAACTGGGTCGTGAGGTTGTAGCTCCATGGGGAGGATGAAGGCGTGAGTGCTTTTATTTCTCAGTTCCTGAAAGAAGGCAGACCCTCCCCAGGTGCTTGAAGAAACGAGCTGCACACATGTCAGCCCATACAGGCTGATGCTGGTCCACGGGGCTCGCACACACACAGCACTTGAGCAAAGGCGATGGGACCAGCACCGGGTGTGTGAGCACATGGAGCACACTGCCTTGTTTCACGAACGCTGTCCATACCATGAAGTAACGCCAAGTGGCTGACAACATTTCATGAAGATTCTGTGAGCAGGGTGAATACGCCCTTGTCCCCAGCCCGAGCATCTAGGTTGTGTCTCCTTATGAGCATCTAAGGCCCATGATCTGAGGTGGAGCTGAGGCGGTGATGTTAGCGCTGGGGAGCAGCTGCAAATACAGATTCACATGAGCAGAGAGATTTGAGTGCACAGAGACCATCATATATCAGTTGCTTGCAGACTCCCATCAAAACCCTATCAGTGAGTGGCAGTGACCATTAAGCTGCAAGTGAGTTGTATAATTAGTTGATTATATATTACAATGTATTAACAATAATAGAAATACAGTGCAGAATAAATGCAATGCGCTTGAATTATCCCCAAAGCATCCCATAACCCCCCTCCCCGGTCCATGAAAACATTGTCTTCCACAAACCCAGTCCCTGGTGCCCCAAAGGCTGGGGACTGCTGGTACACAACAAGTCAAAGACTTACTTGAGGAAGTTTTCAAGGTCGTCTCGACTGCAGGAGGACCAAGAGAGGTCGCTGGGGTTCCGGCCTTTCACCCACTCTCCCGACATGATGTGGGATCGGCCCGCACAGGACGAGTGCTCATCATCGTGGTTCATCCCCAAGCTGCCCAAGGGAGAGGAAGAGAGGGGGACACTTAGACTGCAGGCTTGTCCCCTCTAGGTCCAGGTCCTAGCATGCCACACTTAATGGAGTCAAGTCCTAAATAAAGAGGTGACAGAGGAGGATGCCTGGTGCCCTGCTCCTCTCACAGAGCCCATCCACTAGTCACGAGCTGATAAAGAAAGAGGGGGTGGTGACCTGCTTACTTAATGAATGAAGATTGACAGAGGGAAGAGACACCAGCAGCATTTGCTAAACCATGAATAATAAATGAATGAACAAACTATCTGCATTGTGATCATGTATTTCTTGTTTACATTTGATAATATATATATATATTTTTTTTTAATTTTTAAAGATTTTGGAATGCCGGGATAGTTCAGCAGGTTGAGCACTAGCTTTGCAACTGCAAGGTCTGGGGATTGAATCCCGGCCCCAGCCCGTGAAAACTCATAGGCTGAACTGCGGTGCAGCTGGTAATCTCTGGGATGGCAGCGAAGGTTCTCGCCTCCCATGCAGGAGGTCCCATTTGGTTCCCGCCCTGTGCAGCCCCACATCCACTTGTGTGGAAGGAAACCATGTCACAACTAATGATGCACAACTATGGACACTGCCCTGGGCCCTCCCCTTCTCTCTCTCTCTCTCTCTCTCAACAATAAAAAATAAATATTTAAAAAAAAATTTATTTCAAGTACTGTTGAAATACAATATGATATAAGTTTCAGATGGACAAAACAACATAGTGATTAGATATTTATAGACCTCTGGCACTGCACATAGTTATGACAATATTTTTGACTATGTTTCCTATGCTATACCGGTACTTTGCATCCCCGTGACTATTTCGTTTTTCAATTATAGTTGACATTCGATATTAGTATCTATTAGTTTCTGCTGCACAGCATAGTGGTTAGACATTTATATAATTTATGAAGTGATCCCCAATGACTCTAATACCCCCCTGACACTATCTATAGGTTTTACATTATTGCCAACATTCCCCCACTGTACTCTACAACCCCATGACTATTTTGAAATGACCAATGTGTACTTCTTAATCCCTTCACCTTTTCGCCCAGTACCGAGTTCTGAAACGTAAATTGATGATGACTAGATTTGCTTTTCGACACTCAAATATCCCACTGTTAATGATCTGAGTACTTGGTTGCCTTAGAGAGAAGTCACTACGTGAAGGGCTAGTGGGAACAGCCAAGACTTTGACTTACAGAACAGCATGGCTGCAAATCAACAAAGTAAAATGAAAAACGTGGCTTTCCAAGCTTTTCATGTCATTGTCCCTGGGCCCACCAAGACGACATCTGTTGTCTTCCCTGCCCAGTGGTACCCCATAAACAACAGGACGCCCGTCTAGACATGGCTGAGCAGCCACATGCTGTAACGATGATCTGAGTGCACACATGATTGCCAAGGGACAGACTACCTGTGCATAAGAATGCCCATTGTTTGTCAATGGCCCAGTGGATGAAAACAAGTGCTTTCATTCATTCTGAATTAGAGGTTTCCTGAGAGCCAGGTAACGGACTAGAAAGGAAGATGCAATGGTGCACAATCCTGACCTCAGATCACAGCGACCCTGGGAGAGGAGGCAACACAAACAGAGATAATGGTACAAGGAGGTTCTGAGTGCTTCTCTAGAATCACACGTTCCTCATTTTTCTCAAGTGTCTAACCATCTTCCATCAATTCTGCTGCTTGCTGGTCACTCCTAGCATCTCCCAGAGAGAGGCCTGTGGGTATTCTTGCTTTGCACACACTCCAGGTTATTCCACACCCCTTTTCCTATAGATACCCCCCTTCCCCAACACCACACGGACTCTCATTAGCAAAGCTGTCCCCGTCCTTTGTAAAATACACTTCCAGGCCCTCCAGTGCCTGATTTACCCCCACATACAAAGGGAAACCCACCCCAGACAGAATTCCCTTATAAAAAATTGTGTATTTATTAGTACACATTGAAACCTCAGTCGCCTCCAGCATGCTCTCCACTGGATGCAATACGCATCAAGATGCTTTTTCCACGGCTCAAAACAGCTACTGAACTTGTCCATCATGACGCCGTTTCGGGCTTCTCCTGTTTTCTGTTTTACCTCTTCCACATCGGCAAAATGTTTCCCTTTGCGGACTTTTTTCATCAAAGAAACAAAAACAAAGTTGTCTGGGGAGAGATCAGGTGAATAGGGAGGGTGGGGCATGGGGGTCACACCATTTTTGGTCAAAAACTGCTGAACACTCAGCGTGGTGTGGGCAGGTGCGTTTTCAGGCCGCGTGTGGTTCATGTCAATCACCCGTCGTGAAATGAGCAAACACATTGAAAGAGTCTCCAAAAAAAATTCACGGAAGCCAAACGCAGCATCTCACAACCACGCCTGCCAGTACTCAGAGGCAGATGGGTTCCTAGAACCCTCACCGAGTCGGGGACACCTGTCCTACCAGGGGCCCACCCTCCAGAAGGTTATTTGGGTTTTTTGAGGGTTTCCCCTCACATCAGCACCCATCAGCTGAGGGTGGCGTCTGAAGTGTGAATTGTATTTATTTTCAAACCTATTTGTGTCAGTAGTACTTGTTACTTCAATTGATGGACACGGTTACTTGTTGTGTTAACCAATGGGATCTGAGAACCAAAGTAAAGCTGTTTTCATGAAAACTAACTTGACTAGTAGCTAACATAGACTGCTACCAAATTAGGTGCAGGCAAGAGAACTATAAAAGAGGGAAAGACTCATAAAAGTGTGCCCCCAGACTTCATCACAAGGACCTTTTATGTTCTGCCCAATCTAAAAACCAACCAGCAAACTGGAATTTCACACAGGCTGCATTATCGTTGTGGTCTGTGTGAGGACAGACCATAGTCCAATGGCCATACATCCACCCTGAGAGAAAAGACTTTCAGCACCCGCCACCACAAGAGTGGTGAAAAAAAGAACATTTTCATGGCTCAAGTTAAAAACAAAACGTTTACAGCACCTAAGTATAAGTTCTGTGTGTTTCCCCACCTGAAACATGTTTTGGGTTATTTGGTCACTGGACCCACAATTATAATAACCTGTCTGAAAAGAGTGCCCTGTGGAGCCACCTCCATGCTGATGGCACATTGTCCCTCAGTGTAGACCCCCCAATTCCCCAGGGGCTCCTCCAACTTACCAGAGCCCCTCAGGGCAGCTTTCTATCCCAGCTCCTCCACCAGTGACAGGCACAGAGCCAGTCCTCTGCAAATACTCATCAACTGGACTGCCTAATGAATACTGGGGAGCACGCCTCAGCACGGGGGAACCCACACACATAACAGGTGATAGTCCAAGTGCCATGGTAGCTTGACCAATGGAACAATAAAACCCGTCTCTGGTTACATTGTGTTGCTCTCCTACCAAGATGTCAGGTATCCATCCAATTAGAGTTACATGAAAAAGCTAGAAATTATCAGCTCAACCTGACCAGGAAGAATAATGTACATACATAGCTTACTTCACTGAATGAGTCCTATTTTTCAGTGCCTTTACTCAGCTTTTTACTTCTTTTCCTGCTTACTATCTATATCTATAGCCATCCATTCATCCATCTACCACCCATCCCCCATCCACACACCCACCCATCCATCCACCATCCATCCATCTATCCAACTATCCACCATCCATCCATCCTCCCATCCACCATCCACCCATTCATCCATCCTACATCCATCTACCCACCCTCCCATCCACCATCCAGCCTACATCCACCATCACCCATCATCCATTCATCCATCCATTCATCAATCCATCTTTGTTTCATGTTAACTTTTCAGGGAATCATCTGGTTTTTTGAGGGCATTCAGCAAAGGATGGATGGATAGATAGATAGATAGATAGATAGATAGATAGATAGATAGACAGATCTAGCTATAGATCTATGCAGATCTATAGATTGATCTATAGACTGAGCTATCTCTATCCATAGCTATCTCTCTATCTCTTTATCCATATCTATCTATCTATCTATCTACACTTTAAATTGATCGAGGGTTTGATCTCATATAACTGGCGATACAGCTTGCAAATGGGTAGACGTGAACATTTCGGTGGATTTCAGTGAATTAAATGTATAGATGTTACAGAATGAAAATGTCTCCTAAATAAAGTGGCTCCATTCCACCTCTAATGACAAGGTGGAAGCACAGCCTGGGGATCAGCCCGTCACCAACCTGGGAGAATCCAGTCCTATGAGAATCAACACACCCATTGCTTATTCTTGAGCTTCTACAAGCTGCCTCGCCTTCCCTTGGGCTGGGATTTCCTGAGCAGCCACCAGCTGGGCTTTTCCAACAGCAAGGATGTTGTTTGGAAAACCGCCATCGCAGGAGATGTAAGTGCTGGCGCAACGGCCTTGCCACATCTGGAGTGTGACCACTTCCAAGTCTGCTCCAGTGGTCAAGCAGGTTGTAAAATGAAAGAGGCCCCTTCGCCCGCAATGCCAGGCTCTCCTGGCCAGAGAACCTGGTCTCTCAGGAGACAGAACGATGTTTAAAACAGTGCCCAGAAAAGCTGACTGTGCTGTTGACCACCATCTGTCTGCACACTGTGTGATGTCGGCATTTCGCGTTGCTGGCCCCAGACGAGGTCCCTCCTGAGGAATGTTCCAGTCAGCAAGATCACCAAGAGTGGGATTCTTGGGTTTCTGGAGGTTGCCTCTAATCCAGATCACGCCTGATCTGGTTTAAAATGTTCAAATGCTAAGTGCCTCGTAAACCTACAGTTTGATGAACCAGCATTGGGCTGGGAGTCTTGATATTTGAGGTTCACATAAACTACTGTTTAGGCTATTTTTAGCTTAAATTAAGGATTACTTGAACTGAGAAAAATTCATGTTATTGTAGGTTTATGTCCTGGGGCAGCTATTACTTCTCGCAACACTATAGTTAAGAAAAAAAGGAGTAGCGTTAAGCACACACAGTAATTTCCAATTTAAGTGACTGTGGAATTAAGGGTACAAACAGGCCTCATGTCACATGGGGTCCCAATGCATCAGACAGAATAATAAATTAATGGCCTCGAGTTGATCTTCTCTGAAAACAAGTCACATGTTGCTCCTGCGTTTGCTTCAGGAAATCCAACACATACCACGCAGAGAATTCTGGGAGAGTTTCCATAATGCTCAGCCCCTCCTAGCTTCCCCACACCCCTAGGACCATGTGCGAAGGCTACTATGTGTTCTGGGCTTGGTACGTGGGCCATTTTGGAAGCTCAGTTTTACCTGGCTCCCAGCCTGCTTGCCCATCTCTCAGAAGCTTTGGGATTTTGGTGTCAGGTAGAGGAATTAGGGACCTCTTTCCTCCTTCATACAAGCTTGGCTGGGTTTGTGAAGTGAACGCTCAGGGTGGGATGAAGAACCCAGGGGAATGGCTCCTATGAGGGTAACATTTCCACTAATGAAGTTCTCTGCGGTCACTGCCTCTTTGTCAAGAACTAGCCTGTGCCCTCAGCCTTCAGCTACTCAGAAACCTGACCCACCAGGGTTCAAAGTCACTAGGGGTAACAGCCCGCACTAATTTATACAGGTGGACAACTAGGGGTTATCCCTGATCATCAACGACCCCATTTATAGGGAACAAAACAAACAGGCAGCAAGAGCATCAAGATTCTCTCACCCCAGGGAGGTCTGGGTTTCTCTCCAAGAAAATGAGCCCACTGGCTGTTCAGGAATTCGGCAGCATCGCAACTAGCAGACTCAATCGGGGTCTGTACCTTCTACACACACAGGCTGGTCACGGTCCAAACAACCCTCGAACACCATGCAACACTGAATCTCTGATGGGAATATAGCAATCAGCATAGTTTTGGTGTTAAGTGCGTTTTGCTTTCCTGGATAACATTCGAGTAGTGAAAATGGATGACACATACATGTACGAGGGCTATTTGGAAAAATAAAATCCAGCCATTGTCATTATAACAAGAATGGTTCCATGGCTGGATACTTTCCTGACAGCCTCCATATACTGTCTTTGTTAGCTAACCAGAGTACTGAAGTGACCAAAATACTCAGGTTCTTGAAGTTGTACCTAAGGGATTTTAATGTCAGGTCTATAAGTGCGGTCGGGCCTCCCCTCAGTCTTGCCTGAAATTGTATGTGTGTGTGCATGTATGTATATATGTATATGTATGTATACATACTACATGTATGAGGGCTGCCCAGAAAAAATCCAGCTGTTGTCAATATAACAAGAGCGGTTACATAGCTGGATACTTTCTGGACAGCACCCAAATGCATACACAGACAGACACAGAAAATTCCTATCAAAGGGGCTTTGAACTTTCAACAAAAATTCTACGAATTGTGTTGACAGAGAAAGAGAGAAAAGGAAAGTCCCTTACTCCGGTCAGTGAGCATGTTTGCTTGTACATGAGAGTGCACCCCAGAGAGAAGCGTGACAAAGCTACTGTCCTCTTTCAAACAGGGTGTCTGGTCAGCCTACAGACACTTTGAATTCAGCCCAGTGAGCCTAGGCAGACCGTAGGTACCATTTGAAACATTACCATTGTCTTCCGTCCCGTTTAAAATGGGACGTGGGGTCAGCTGAGTTAGTGTCCTTGCTCTCAGCCAGCCTTCTGTCTCTGAAACCCTCTTCCCTGGCCACATCGACCACAGCAGGCACCATGCCTCTCACTGCGGCAGCTTCTCCCCTTCCAGCACCTTCCCCCAGCCCCACCTTCCAGCCACTCTGTTGGCCACCTGTTCATACAGAAGCCGCTCCAGGTTCCAGCCAGTCACCAATGTTCTGGTAGTTTTGATGAAAACATGTGAACAAAGAGGATTTATGAAATCCTCCTTCTCACCAGGAGTAGACAGAGTGATATATAAAGGAGTCTTGGCTCTGGAGACAGACTGACCTGGGGGACAGACAATTCCAGCCCTGCTTCTTGAGCGAACAATGTTACACCTCTGAGCCTCTGTTTCCTCATCTAGAACCCAACAGGGATAATAATAGTCAGCCCTTGAACAACGTGGGGGTTCGGGGTACGGACGCCCCTGCCATCAAAAATCAGCATGTAACTTCTGACTCCCCCAGAATTGACCTACTAATAGTCTACTGTTGACCAGAAGCCTTACTGATCACATAAACAGTCAGTTAACACCTATTTGGTATGTTATAGGTATTATATACTGTATTCTTACAATAAAGTTAGCTCGAGAAAAAATGTTACGAAGAAAATCGTAAGCTTCGCTCTGTTATAGTGAATACCTGGCATTCTGCACGTAGTACTGTACTTTCTATTATTGCGCCACTAGCCTCGAACTGTGACTTCTCCAGTTCCCCCTCACTGCCTTTGTGATTGTCCATTGCTGCAGGTGCCCCTGGCTATTGTAAACCTTTCAACTGTTCCCAGATCAGAATTTGAAATATGCTTTTGGGCTTCTGTACAAACGGTTTTGCTAAACCCAACTAGATAAACAAGATGTAATTTGGGCCTTTATAAACCCCTCACCTTCTGAATTTGGGGCCACGGGTTTTTGAGAAACATTAGTCCTCCATGGTCGCCGGCTTATAATAAACTCACCTTGCTTATGAATTTGGCTCTTCTATGAATTTGCCTCGCCTGGGTTATAACAGCTCGTGAACTTTTCAAATTGTGGTAAACTTCCAAAAAACTCTCCACTATAGTTACTGAAAAAAAGCCACCTGTTTAAAGGGACCAGGCACTTCAAGCCTGTGATGTTCAAGCGGCAACTATACTGAATTTCATTCATTCATTCATTCATTCAGCAAGTATCTGTCAAATCCCTTAACCGGACACTGTCCCAGGTGCAGACACGGGTCAGGCCCCTGCGTTTGTGGAGTTTAGGTGCTAAAAGGAACAGAGGTGAGGCCTACGTGGCAAAAACACACACCAGAGGCCCCAGCAAGTAAGGAGATATGGAAGAGACGATGACCCCCTTTCTTCTAAGCACCTGCCTGAGTGACACAAGGCTATGGCCCCCGCCCTGCAAGTTCAGGGGCTCTCAGAGGGCGGCCACGTCAACAAGGGAAGTGGGGACACGTCATACAGTGGGCTCTTGGTGAACTGAAAAGTTCCCACCCCACTCACATGCCTTGAAGTTCCGTGTTCCATCCACAGTGAGCAGATGAAGCAGATCCTGCCTGTTCGGGCAGATGGAGCCTGGGGACCGTGATTGTGAGACCCCCAAATGGAAGCTTCATGGAAGCCATAAAGGCAACTGCCTAGGACAGCAGACGCCCTCGGATGCCTGCGAAGGGTAGTCACTCATGACCATCGGTCCACCCCATGGGTCGTTGCCCTTCACAGGAGGAGAAGAAAGATGGTGTCGTGTGGTACGGCCGCCTGCTTCTTATCTCTCAGCAGCAGGTTTCAAGGCAGCAGGCCACACTGCTGCCTAGTTCCCTACACACCCAGCAGCCTGGGGCTGCAAAAGGCTTGAGGGACAGGAGTCTATAGGGCTGAGGCTAAGGCCATCTCAGGGGAAAGCGGTGCTCTGGCCCCAAGAGCCCCCGTTGACTCGCCAGCCTCTGTACCCTGGTCCTGCACCCACACGGCAAAGTTGGTCTTGAGTGAGACGGTGTCACCCTGCTCTTCCCCACTGGCACTCGGAGCTGGGCTGGGCACATGGCAGGCCTCAGTCAGTGGTGCAGAATGACGCAGCACGCAAACATCTAGGGCCACAGGACAGGATACAGGCTACCTGTGATGTGCTTCCTGTCACTGCCTCCTTAGCAGGAGGTGACTCCATGATGGGAAGGTCCCCGGCGGGAACACAGGAAGCAGGTGAGTGGCAGCTCCTTGCCTTCCTCCTAGGATACCCTCTGTGCTTTGAGCATTCGGTGACTGCACCCAGAGTCAAGGGGTGTGACATTACTCAGGTGGACCTGGGCCCAGCGATGTATAAAAACAACAATTCTACAGAGCTGTGTTGATTGCTGACCTGGGAAGACATTCTCTAAACGGTGGGAGGGTGGAGGGCAGGCATCTGAAGCTGATGGCAGATAGGTGTTCCAATGAGTTTAGAATGACGGCTCCATTGATGGACTAAGGACACAGCCTCCCCAGATGAGTGGCGACTTCTGAGGCCACCACACTGATTCAGCTGAGAAGGCCGGGGGTGTAAGGAGACTCGGCTTCTGACGAGGCAGAGAACAAGTGGAAAGAATGGGCCTTCCTTCCTCTCCTTCGTCTTTGCTGTTCTAGAATGACCTCACGTCTTTGGAGAACTTTACTCTTCCATATGATTTGGGTTGGTCACGTTCCATAAGAAGTCCTTCCAGCTCAGGGCTGCACTGAATTAACCGACCCGTGTGGGGAGAACACCCCAGAGCTCCCAGGTCCCTGCTGCTGGCTTCAGGGACGATCTCTGTCATCAGTTCTTCCAGAAGCTGTTGTTTTCCTGGGCTTTGGAAAGGAGCCCCCAGCACTTTCTCATCAAAGGCCCTGCAAAGGGGGGTGGGCGGTATTCGCTGACCCGCCCTAGGGAGAGGGCTGCTGAGAGAGCCTGCTGCTTCTCAAAGTTCAAAGAGTCCCCAGGGACTTCAAAGGGCACCGGAAGCTGCTTCCTGCTCCTAATGGCATCACCCCCACTTCCTTTCCTGACAATCCACACAGCAGGAGGGCTTTATGGCCTCATTACTTAGACTCTACCTCTTCCACAGACCAAGGGACTGGGCAGAGGGGGGAGTGTGGAGGTGGGGGAGGTGGGTTGCAAGTGTGGGGGTTGGGGGAGGTGGGTTTAGGTGTGGAGGTGACATGAAGGTAGGCCTGTATATTTCTTCATAGCACCTCACAATGCTGTTTAGTGCATGCCACTAACCAGGCCCAAGAGAAGTGTCACCCCAAGTGACCCCAGCCTCAGCCCCCAAACAGGCACTTGCATGCCCACCCCAGTGCCTTTGCCCCTATGTGGCCACCCCGTCCTACTCTCCCCGCCAGCGGAAATCATCCCCTTCCTATAAGGCCCAGGTTGCAGGTCACTTCCTCCCATGCCCTCTCTGCTTGAGAGGGGTCCCTCCTGCCTGAATTCCCAGGCCCCAGGGCAGGACCTGTTATTTTTTTCTACCTTTCAACACCTGGCATCTCCTTAGAGCCTGACCCCAATGTTTAACCACACAGAGGCGCTGGGAAGTGGTCAGAAACGAACAGATTAGGCTGCACAATACAACACCAGTGTGGTGGCATCTAAGAACTTCTGTCAGAAGGCTTTACCCTCATGGATCTGTGGTTTCTGCCTATTATTTAGATGGCAGGGAGGGCACCCTGTGAACCGTCTCCTGAGTACACAGTGAACGAGAAGCAAGCAGCCACACCTTCCACCAGGAGAAACCGCGATTCACGCAATGTGACACAGGACGATAGGCCAGAATTTCAAAAGCAAACTCTAGAATCTTAAGACCAAGAGGGACCCAGCTCAATTTCTGTAAAGCATGGTTGTCAGACATGGCCACACAATGGAATCTTCTGGAAAGCTCTAGACAACTCTGCTGCCTTGTTAGTTCTCACCATCAGAGGTTACGATTTGATTGTTATGAGAGCTGCACTTAGATTCTTAACAACTCCCAGGGAAGTTAATTCAAGTCTGAGAACCATTGTGCAGTGTGGCCCAGGAGTCTCTGACATCAGCACATGCAGGAGTCCCCTGTGAAAACTCAGATGACTGGGCTCTGCCCAGAGTCTCTGATTCAGTAGGTCTGAGGGGAGGAGACCCGGGAAGGGATGAGAATTTGCATTTCATTTCAGTTCCCAAGGAATGCTGACACACTGGTCCAGAGTGCACACCTGAGAGCCACACTGATGGCTTTACCAGCGCCAAGGATAGATTATGAAGCGTCCTGAACTAAATCACAGTAGGCCGGAGGGTGGAAAGAAGACAGAAGGGAGGTTAATCAGCTTAGACAGAAGCCGAAACCAACGGAAGACTGCTTACAGTCCTGGCTGTGTGTTGAAATTGTGAATGAAATTCCGGTGGCTATTTCATGATTATCTAGAGAAGAATTGACCACCAGATGCCCCCACATCCTGCTGACAGGGAACTTTCTGGACTTTGCCCACAGCCGATCCAAAAATAGCCAACATTTCTTCCTTACTGACAGTGCCCCTACCCAAGAACCGTTTCTACTTCACCTTTTTCTAGAGCAAGCTTGTCCAACCCGTGGCCCGTGGGCTACATGTGGCCCACGACGGCTTTGAAGGGGGCCCAACACAAATTTCTTAAAACATGGTGAGATTCTTTTGCGACTATTTTTAAAGCTCGTCAGCTATTGTTGGTGTTAAGTGTATTTGATGTGTGACCCAAGACAATTCTTCTTCCAATGTGACCCAGGGAAGCCACCAGGTTGGACATTGCTGATCTAGAACCAATGTTAAGTTCTCTCAAAACAACTTACATCTCCCTTCTCCAAATCATTGTATCAAGGGACCTCATCAACCACAGGATGGACACACTGTCCTCTCCATGTAGCCCTTGTGGGTGTTCCATATGGCATGTACCAGGACCGGGTCCTTTTCTGGCGAATGAGTGGCCCAACATGCTCTTTTTTTATTTTAGGACAGCTTTCAGCCTTGCAGGTTTCTGTTTAACACTAGGAAGCATCCCACCTTGGCTGTGCCTCAGACTCAGTAAATCAGGGTTCTTGGGGGAGGCGCTGGGCACCTGCATCTTGCAGGGGCTCCCAGGTGACAGGGCACCTCTGGAAACAGGCAGGCCACCAATGCCCTAGGCGGACACGGCAACTCCTCCCCGAAACCGGCCTTCATGCGGCTTCCATGCGTAGACGACCTTCTGTCTTCATGGCGGGACCCCGTTCGGACATTTGAGGTCTCTTTGGTCCCCCTTTCCTCTTCTCTCCTTCTGCCCACACATTTCAAGGAGACGTCCAAGTTGATAACAAATGACATGCATTCTCATCAAGCTTTGTAGCCAAGCAACAGAAGATACAGGACAATCGCTTCTCAGTTAGTCAAAATAAAAATCCTGACCGTTCTTTATCTTTGCCCGGATTCCCAGTGTTGGGCTGAGTCCAGGTTCAGCGTGACTGTTGGTGGATTCTGGACACACACAAAGTACAAGGCCCACTTGTTTCATCTACAGAGTCTACCCTGATGGCGACTACTGTAAGGGACACACCAAGTTCAGGACTGGTAATCGCCCTACTGCTAAACGCTAAACTATTCTACACTAGATTGTGGGACTTTCCAGGAAGTGTCGGATTTAAAGGCTCACTGCTTCTCTACCACCAAGCATTTGTTTTTGAAATTTCCCCACGACTGAGATGTCGGGGGCTTTCTTACTGCTATTTCTTTTCCCATTTTTTTTTCCCCTGAGGCTCTTTTTAAGCGATACTTTTTATCTTAAAACACACACACACACAAAAAGAACATCTTCAGTTCCCCTAGTATAAATTATAGGCTTCTTGCACAGAAATCACTACTGCTTAGCTGGCGTTCAATTTACAGGATAAAAATATATTTTTCTGGCCGTCGTAATGACTGTGTACACAACGTGTCCTCAAACCCTCTCTGAATGCTGGCGCGGAGCAACTATCATGTTAAGAGGTTGGAATGCGGTTTCAAGCCATGCCAAAAGTGTTGCCTAAGCGATAATTGATATTTTTACTAGCGGCAACTTTGGAGTTGATAATAGGTTATTAACACAGGAAAAAGGGCACCTCCCCCCCGCCACCAGAACCCCATCGGAGATGGAAAAGGAAAAGATGTTCCAGACAAAAAACTTCTCCGTGTCAGTAAAGGGGGTGTTCCAGCAGGTTCCATGATCTTCCAGCAGAAATGAGACACCGCTTGTTTCAGAGTCTCCGTAGCTGAAGCCCCAGCCGGGGCGGCCCGCTGACTGTCCCCTTCGTTGTCCCCTTCCAGCCACATGGGGCCGGCTTGGTGGCGCTCTGCTGCACTTTTGGAGGAAAAGAGGAGGCAGAACTGGCTGGCCAGGGCATTAAGGGCCTTGCTGTCCCAGTTCCTTTATTTAACAAAAAATCATGTTGAGACGGGCCTTTATTGAAATGTCTGCTGTCAGGTTTTGTTTACAGAAGACAGCAGCAGCAAACTGGGCCAGCCGGACGGAGCACAGACGACTCGGCCCCCGGTGCCCGCTGCCAAAGGCGCAGTGGGCTGTCCTCATCTTCGGCCACTCCGGTGACCACAGGCTGTCCCTCCAGGTAGGGTATCCTGGTGACTGCTCTGCATGGAAGGCAGCAGCGGGCCCGTGCACTGCAAACACCATGCGCTCCTCTCCCCCATTGTGAGATACTCAAGAGAACCCTCATTCTTTAGAAAAAAGAAAAAGAAAAAACAAACAAACAAACAAACAAACACAGGCATACTCTAATACTCTGATCCTTAAGAGCAGCTGACGTGCAGGGGGCGGTGACTGCGTGTACCCGGGCAAGATGCAAACTCCAGACCTTTGGGCTGTCCTCAGAGGCCCGGTCACCTCTACGGGGTGGTCTCCTTTTGTCACTTGATTCTCAGTCTCCCGAAAGCACCAGCCCGGAGGCTAGCTCTGGGGCTGACATCCTGCTATGTGAATGGTGGCCTCTGAGTAGGGCTACGTGGTAGACCTGTTGGCTGCTTTGCAAAATTTCCTACCTTTTCTCTCCCTTTGCCTCCCCATCCCCCGCCCTAGCCCCAACACACAGATTCATTCGCGTCGATGTCATTGGCATATAAATATTTAATTTTTGCGGCCAAGGGCTTTTCTTTTTAGGGTTCTGGAAGGAAGACAGCTGGCGGGTAGTGGGGAGAGAGCGTGTCAAAGGCAGTGGAAACAATGATAGAAAGACCTGCCATTACGTAAGCGTCCCCTCAACAAGGCCGCCCTGTCCTCCCAACAAGATAATGGGACTGACTCTCAGACAACGGCCAGCCCTGTGATTTGCCTTCCAGGCCCTGCCACTTGGGCCATGAGGCTAAACAAAGTCAAAGTGACCCACGGCAGGACAGACGTTCTCCGCTTCCACACTGCCGTTTCTTTCTGAGTCAACCTACGTGTCCCCCTGCATGAACACTTCATCTCTGGCTGCCCAAGTCCTGGGAGCCAAGGGTCCTCATCCCTGCTCCCCATGTCCCCTCTGCTCCGTGTGTCCTGCTTCCAGGTGGCACCATAACCCATCAGCATAGACATGTCCAAGCCATAAAGGACGGTCCAGGACAAACTTGTCCAGCCTGCCGCCTGCGGGCCACATGTGGCCCAGGACGGCTTTAAATGTGGCCCCACACAAATCCATCACCAATCTTATTTTTAGCCCATCAGCTCTCATTCGTATTAGTGTCTTGGTTGGGTGGTCCGAGACAATTCTTCTTCTTCCAATGTGGCCCAGGGAAGCCACAAGCTTTGGACACCCCTGGTTTAGCCAAAAATTGACCAGATGTACGCGGCATCAAGCTAAATGTTTAGACTAGAGAGGGAGGGTGGGTGGTGGCGGTAGCAACCATGTCCACACAGAAATCTAGTTTCCCAGCTGTAGAGAAAGCTGAATGACACCTAGCACCAGACTGTGCAAGCCAGCAGAAGACCCCACCAAGCCGCGGGGGAGTAATAAAGCATGGGAGGCAATAAGGGACCAGGAAAGAGAGTGCAAAAGCAGGGCAAGAGGGGCTTCTGAAGATGCCCCCATGGAAACAAACGTCCCCACCAAGTCATTCCTACTTGTATATACACACAGGCACACCTCGTTTTAGGGCACCTTGCTTTAAGGCACATACACCCATATACATATGCACATCAACATACACAGTCACACACACACATATACACCTGTGCATGCATATACATGCACATATACACAGGCACACACATACACATATGCACGCGCATGCATACAGTCACGCACAGACACACACATACTCAGCCATTCAGAGCCACGGGAAGGCTCGCCCTCTGCAGAGACGAGGCTCCGATGACTGTGGACGCCCCTTCCAGCTCCGAGGACCAGGAGAAAAGCCACTGAGGTGAAGCGGCCAGAAGCTCTGGCCGTCCCGTGAGGAAACTGGCTCCCCTCCAGCCCCTGGGATAGTCTGCCATGCATGGAAGTTCTACGGGGACTGCAGAATCTGCTGCTTCCGCCAGACTCAACTCTTCCCACACGCTGTGGGTGGACACTGTTGTAGGTAAGGCCATCCACCCACAGTAAACGCAGAGACTTCCTGGGGTGCAGACACACACCAGCCGCCCCTGTCACCTCCCTTATTACATACAGTGAGGCTGCAGACACCCCAGAGCCAGCTGCATTTCCCATCATGGAGATAACGGCCAGCCAATAGCTGCTCACCCCGGCGGCTCAGCAAGCAGGTGGGGACGGGCTGGCCTGCTGGCCGAAGAGCTTTGAGTGATTTTCCCTTTGTCTGTGTTCCCCTGGTCCAGGCAGATCGGGGGAAGCTGTGGTCAAGGTCCTCTTAAGGACAGCGGCTCTGGGCTCGCCAGGCGACTGCTAGACGTGTTCTGTCCTCACAAAGGAAATCGTGGTCATTTCCCTGCCATTCCTGTTCATTCTAGGCAGTGAGAAATTCCTGCCTAGGGCAGAAAGGCCATTTAAATGGGGCCACCCGGCTCCAGACAAGTTTCCTGCTGCTCTTGGTGGGGGAGGGGAAGACAGAGCTGCTGGGAGAAGCTGTGTGGGGTGCCTTGCAAACCCCCAGCGGTACTTCCTGGGAAGCAAAGCCATGGGGGAGGTGGGCAGACAGGACCAGGCTTGTAAATGGATGTGAAAGACGCTGCAATTTTCAGCAGCAAGTTAAAAAAAAAAATAAAGCAAAAGGACCCGTGGTGTGAATGAGTCCAGCATCATGGATAAGAAAGCCCGGCTCGGGGGATGCTCACATACCAATGCAGACCCAGGGGGCTAAACACAAGCACCTCCACATGCGCCCTGAGCGCCCCGAAACTCGGCCAGCACCCCCAAATGCCCTTTAGTCTGGCAGGGGAGCCAGGAGGGACCTGAAGATGCAGCCTGGGGATTGCTTGCTCTAGAATCAGAACCGAGGCACCTGGGCCTGCCCCGAGACCTCCCGGAGGCCGGCAGCCCCCGTCTTCCCGTTCTGCAAGGAAGGCCAACGCTGTCTGTAACACCACTGCGAGAATTCCAGCGAGAACAAAACCACCCTCCCCCCAGGATTTCTAAACCATTCTAACATCGCCAGAGAGCCTCTCTGTGCTGTCCCTTCCTTATAAGGCCGGCCCATCGGATGCCTGTGCTGTGCCTACCCGGGCTGAGCACCCAGGCCAAGGGTTCGGGCAAGTGCAGAGGCTGCCCCGGGGCCATGGCTGGCGGGCTAGCTGCCTGCTCGCATCTGGCCTGTGTCTCCCCCAGCTCGCTCTTAACACAGATCACAGACACACACTTCCCCTCTTCACACATCTGGATAATGCTTCTCCTTCCTTCCTGTTCTGGGACTGAGGCAATGCTTTTTTCCGTCTGAATTGTGTCGACTCCAGTTATGAGAACATTTTCCCCAGAACTGCTGTCCCCTCCCTTCTCCCCGCCGCTCCCACCAGCCTTCCCCGGTCACCCACCCTCCCTCTGCCCGGAAGCCATGATTCTCAGAGCTCCATGCAGTCCTTGTCCCCAGGCATACAACAGTGGGACATCCTTCCAACATCCCCTGCCCCGAACTCCTGTCTGCAATGTCACATGCTAGGTGGAAACACCCAGACTGCTGGGATCTAGCTGTCGACGGGCGTCCTTATAGGAAGATGCCAAGCTTCACAGGTGGCCTGCCTCGGGCTATGGATGCCACATGTCACTTCAGGACGCGGGCCCTCAGTCCTCATAGTTCTGAGCAAGGGGATAAAGTGCCTGCTGCACTCAGGCCCCTACATACCTCCCAGTCAGGCCGGCACTCCCAAGACAAGGGCACGGTTCTAGGGGCCACGACATTCGGGCAGCTCTGGGGACAGCTGCCTGTCTAAAGCTCAGCCCTGCCCTGATCTACATCTCGGAGTTCGTCCATACTCAGTACCTGGCCCCCCACGGGCAGGCAAGATGCCCGGGGACCCCACCTGTTTCTCTACCTCCACTCCTCTCCTCCCGCCTCCAGGCTTCTTCTGCCGGTCACATTCTTTCCATCATGAGTCACTTGACTCTTTGTTCTGAGCCCTCATCGAGGTCTCCCGGTAGGGGTGAGATGAGGGATGGCGTCTCCCAGGGTGGCCGGGCTTTGGCGGCCTGGTCTCAGCAGCCGTGAGGATGTGTGGGTGGTGCAGCCTCAGGGAAGGGGCAGAGGGCATGGAGTTTGGGTTGCCCGAGGGAGAGGCATGTGAGAGTCAGGGGGGGCAGGATCCGATGCAGCACTGGGCGGCTCAGCTGGGAGGATGGCTCAGAAAGACAAGATGGGGAAAGAGGGGTGAGAGAGGGAAGCAAGAAGGCAACTGAGACCAGAAATCACTAAGGACCCCTATGAAGTCGTGTGTGCAGAGGCCTTCCAGCCTGGCTATAGTGGGGTGTGCTGGAGAAGCCCTTCTGAGCTCAATCACCCCCAAAACGGTGCGCTCTGACTGAGAGCCTATTTGTGCAACCCTAGCCCAGGGGTCACCTCCACCATGTCCCCAAGGTGCCCCAAAGGAAGCAATGTTTCAGAGGCCATAGGCTGAGCCAGACAGCCCAACGAGAGGTCAAGTCCAGAATGGAAAGACCCAAGAAAGGGCGGATGGAAGTTATGGAAGTCCCCAGGCAGAGCGGGTGGGGAGAGTATGTTCCACCAGAGGGCAGGTGACGGGAGCCCAGACACACGGGCATGGCTCCCAGGCCTGTCTGCCAGGCCCTTCGGAGATCTACTGGGCTCAGAGAGGTCTTGTGGCTTGCAGCGACACAAGAGGCAGGCCCTGATCTGCTTCAGGCTCATCACACAGAGCCTCCTAAATCCAACAGCAGCAGGGATTTACTTCCTGCCAGGGAAAGCTCGCGGTTTCTACATATAAAGCTGTGCCCCCTCCCCACCACACACACACTTTTCTCAGTGGGTGGCGAGGGTGCACCCAGCGGATTGTCTCCCCACATCGCTCATCACCCACCTGGAAGGCCCCGCGTCCCGCATTTCTCAGCAGCTCTTAACACGGAGAAGCACGCTGCGCTGTGAGTTTTCCTGGGCTCTGAGTGTCCACGTGAGGGTCAGTTCTGTGCCCTCCTGGCCGCCAGAGGCATTGGGAAGGCGCCTGTCAGTCAGGTGACTCCCCTGGCCTTACATGATCCACTTCTCCCCGAAAGGAAAGACATTCTAAGCAGCTATACAGGACCATTTACTTCCTCTTACATGCCAAAGGCAAGTCCTAGCCAATCATGCATCCTCAAGTCCCAGTAGATGCGCTATGCCCACTCATTTTAATACCCTACTGAAGTTGCCGCTGACCCCTTCCCGGATGGGTGAGGGTGTCGCCTGATTTGGTGTTTGCTCTTTCTCTGGGGTGCGGTTGGCATGCACCTGAGCTTCTAACCCCGATCAGGGGAGAGTCCCTCCCATGACCAAACAGGGGACCCTCAAAAAGCTGGAGCATGCCTGAGAGAAGCAAATGCTTGGTTCTAGCTGTCTCTCCTCTTTAAAACCAAATGCAGTAGACTCTCCGTTAACCAGAACTCAAGCACCCAGTTAACGGAGAGTCTCCTTATATTTATCCAGCATCTACCAGTCCCCGCGTGTGCCGACAAACTGAGAATCTAAGGTATTGATAGAGACCTAGGACACGGAAGTCCACCACAAGGCACCTTGTCCTGGTTTTTTTCCTGGGCAGCGTTGATGTCCAGCTGGGTTGTTTCTCTAAAGGAACTCCCCCTCTACCCCATGGGTTCAGGCATAACCAACAGCCGATGGCAACCTCAGCCCTTTGGGCCAAGCCCGTCCAACCCGCGGCCCGTGGGCTGCATATGGCCCGGGATGGTTTTGAATGCAGCCCAACACAAATCCGTAAACTTCCTTAAAACATGATGACATTTTTTGGCAACCTTATTTTTAGCTCATCAGCTATCACTCATGTGAGTGCCCAAGAGAATTCTTCTTTCCATGTGGCCCAGGGAAGCCATAAGATTGGACACCCCTGTTCCAAGCAGGTACATTGCAGACATCTTCCCCTGCTCAGGAGCCCTCCCTTGTTCATGGTCACCGAGGACAAAGAAAGGCACAAAAGGGCACAGGCTGAAACACCCTCATTGCCACTTGGGCGTTGAAAGCTGTCATGACACGCGGGGGAGACTCACACAATGGCTTTCTCCCGCCAGCTCACAGCGGCTGTGCCCTATCCTTTAGTGTCCCTTCTGCCTTGGCTGGCCACAAACTTGGTTTGGGGGCTCTATCACAAGCTCTCTCCTCTAGTACCTAGCTTTTGTCATTTGGATCATTATTTTAATGGCCCTGATTGATGCCTGGGTGGGTCTATTCATCCTAGAAAGGATCGCAAATCATTTTAGACAGAGTAGAAATTTTTTTTTTACATAAACCTAGCTTTCTAATCGATCAAGTAAAAGCTAACTAGTGTCTACCTCACAGATTCAATCGCATGATGAATGCACCATGTCTAGAAGTGAGAGCTCTGATTTGACTTAAACAGCATTAGACATTATGAATTCATGTCCTAGGAAGCATTATGGACATTACCATGGCAAGAACTTTTCATTTCATCTGTAATTTAGAACCGATTTCATTGCAAAGTGGACGGGAGCCAGGTCACAGTACCAAATACCTTATTTTTGAACTTCCATCTTTCAAATAAAAGCATGCATACAGAGAGACACTCGAAAGGGGGAGAAAAAACAATTCCAGGATTCAGACAAGTTCACTGCTGGAGATGAACCTGAAACCAGCTTTGTTTTCTGACAGCCAACGCAGCAAGGAAATGGCGCTAACTTTCGCAGTTCTCATTGACAAACGGAACAGGTAGCTCCACCTGCAAAGGGAATTTCTGTCTGGACGTGTGGATGTAAAGGTCTCTGCTCACACTCCTATGAGGTCTGCTGGGTAAGTAACAAAAGGGCCGCCCCTACGCGTGCCCATGTGCCAAGACGCATCCCCCACCCTTCAGAAGAGATGTGCCACCTTATCAGTATTCAATGGTTAGGGACCCTGGGGACTTTCTAGGGGTACCAGAGGGGGACTCTTTCATTTTCTAAAACTTTCAACGAGAAACTTTCTTGAGGAGCATGAGCCAGTGGCTGAGGTTCCCTGAGAATACCACCCAGCCGCATCTCAGTTCACGGGTACTAAAGAAACATGGAATTAAACTGCTCCACTCCATTCCTCAATATGGAACAGATTCCACATTTTGTGCCTGTGAAGCAGCCAGGCCAGTGGCCTAGAACTTTTGAAAGTTATACTGGCCTAGAACTTGTCAGGCCTCCACACAGTCTCACCTGCCGCTCTGAGCCTAGCTAACCAGAGGGGTCCAAGGAGGAGTAGAATGTGGCGTCCTCTTTGGAAGACCGGCTTCCCAATGCTTGCGGATAATCAGAAACAGCAAACGTCCCTGGGAAAACCGAAATCGCCCCACGGAGGGCAGGAGCGAAGGCTAGCAGGATTTATTGGCTTTGATGAACAATAAGGTGTTTGTTTTTTGTAGGTAATTAGAGCTCAATAGCAATCTCGAAAGAGTCCTCCAAGAAATTCTGAACAGATTATATAGTGAAAGGCGAGCATCACCCGGCTGAATCTAACCATTCATCTGTGCAGACCTCCTGGGCGAGGACGCCAGTGTTTGATCCAGCACAACTGACATAGGTCATCAAGGAGAAAATGGCCCTCTGTGTGCTTAAATGTCCGAGGAGAAAAGGCCTCTGTGTAGCACATGTGCCCGGGCACTGGGCTGCCACGGGACAATGCAATTCACATAATACGCAGAGGTCCACAGCCAGCTGCATGCCGGGAAATGTGGTGACAACTCTGCATGCTCGCAGCCATTAGGTAGCTGATTCCAAGGAACTATGACGCACTGGGTGGGTCACTTGATAGGGAGATGTCTGCCAAAGCTATACCGATTTGTGCTTTTCTTTCAGCAACCATTCTTGGGTATGGAGGGTGGAGGGTTGTCGTCATTTTGCTTTTTAACAAATCAGAGCTATGAGTATGACTCTGGCTACAATTCATTTCAAAAATCATTTCCTAGTAGTATAGACAAAATAGTGCAGGCAAAGGGCTGCCACCCATCTTGTAAAGCTCCTGTCGAGGTGGAATAACTGTGTACTTGGAGACTGCGGCTGATCTTGCATTTCCTGGCCAATAACTTGTTATTTCCGCCTTCATCCAAGGAAGTACACAGAAGATTACTGTCCCTCACTGTACTCACATCCTCCATCATGGTAACCAACAACGACAGAGAAGTCAATGACCAAACTGCCTACAGGAGTGAGAAATATTAAGATGGGACCAGATGACCACAACAAGGCAAAAAAAAGAAAAAAAAAGCCACAGATCTGGCTAATACTAGAGAAAAAGAATTGCTTTTACTGTCCCTATATATCAGTTTTACTCTTGCAGAAGACTGAATGCACGTTAGGGTGCCCAGCATCTTACTATGTATAATAATAGATCATAAGCAAACTATATATATATAGTAATAGATATCTCTCTATATCTATAATCTAGATTTTCTAACCAAAAACTAGATTTCCATTTCATTACATTCTGTTCAAGCCCACATAACATTTCCCGTTGTTTTGCATGCTCTGGCCGCCTCAGTTTCTTTTGTAAGTTCTTAAGCAGCGGTATCTCAATTTTTCCTTTAGAGAAACATAAAACAGATGCCTGCTCCAGGAGGAAGCAAAGCCTCAGGCCACAGTGTGAGCATCTGCTGCTTCCTGCCACTACAGACTTCCTGCAGGTGACCTCAGCCTTGGGCCAGCCGCTCAAGCCTCTGATTCTACTTCCTCATCTGTAAAACCAGGAGGCAGGGGAAGCTGGGATGGCTCAGCGGGTTAAGTGCTCGCTTTGCAGCCCCGGAGCCTGAGGATCGAATCCCAGCTCTGGCCCGTGTGGACCTATACGCTGAACTGGGATGTGCCCCCAGTTCAGTTCTTGTCGGGGCCTATGCGGGAGGCCCCCTGCCCTGCGCAGATCGCACCCACCTGTGGAGTGAAACTATACGGAAAACTAATGCTGTCAACTATGGAGACTGCTCTGGGCCCTCCCCATTCTCTGTGTCTGTCTCTCTGTTAAAAATACCATTAGAAAAAAAAACACAAAATAACAGGAGGCCGCCTCAGAGTCTCTCTATTACCCATTTAGGCTCAAAGGTTCTGTGGTTATTTCCTCCTGCAGAGAACTTCCAGGGGCAAAAGCAGTAGCAGTTCATTCTTTAAAAAGAACTTTGTTTGAAACTGGCTGGAAAGAAAATAGGGAGTCAACAGTATGAAGATAATCCCCATTATTTGAATAGCATGGGCTTATTATTTATTTATTATTTTTATGTATTCATTTCTACTGACTGGTTATTTTTTAATCTTTTTTTATGAATTGTTACTTCTAGGGGGTGACATTGGTTGGTAAAAATGACAGAGGTTCCAGGTGTACAGCTCTGCATTACATTGTCGGTGTATTGCACTGTGTGCTCACCACCAGAGTCAGTTCCCTTTCCATCACCATAGATGAGTACACTTAGAACAAATCGACAGCGCTGATCCAGGAAAGAGTATGCAATTACAGAAGACCCTTGAGAACAAAACCTTGTCCCCTCACAGTGTGGGCTTTAAGAACAGACATGAACACCTAAGGCACTTTTTAACCCTCAGAGCCTGTCCAGAAAGCCCCTGGATTCCCTGAAGGGCTGGGGCCCAGGCTTGTTGGCTGGGTCCCTCCTGGGAAGGGAGCAGAGGCACAGAACCGCACCGTTTTAGAACTGGAGAGTGCAAGTGTGAAAGCACGTATTCAGAAAGGAACTGACACAGGCAGAACAATACAGTCTGGTACTTACTTGTGGCCCAGCTCATGAGCGATGGTAAAAGCCAAATTGAGACCATTGTCTTCGGCAAGCACACATTTCCTCTTAGTACTGCACACACCTCCTAAGTAAGCAATTCCTGCAGCAGAAACACAAAACATAGCCTCTTCAGAACAGGGCGGCCCTGACCTTGCCGGAAGGTTCGCACGGTCAGCATCACACACAGTTAGCATTGCACACGATCAGCCTCATGCATGGTCAATATCACACACACATGGTCACTGTCATGCATACACTGTCAGCATCACACATACTCAGCATCATGTATGGTCAGCATCGCTCATGGTCAGCATCACTCATGTTCAACATCACACACGCACGGTCACCGTCATGCATACATGGTCAGCATCGCTCATGGTCAGCATCACACATGGTCAGCATCACACATGGTCAGCATCACTCATGGTCAGCCTCACACATGCACAGTCACCGTCATGCATACACGGTCAGCATCACGCATGGTCAGCCTCATACATGGTCAGCCTCACGCATGGTCAGCATTACACACACATGGTGAACATCATGCACACACAGTGAGCCTCATTCACATACAGCCAACATCTCACACAGTCAGCATCGCACACCCTCAGTGTTGTGCACGGTTAACATCACTGCCTGGTCAAGAGAGGGGCAGGCCGGGAAGATGGTGAGCAGGGGGCTGGACTCATCACTGCAGCACTCCTAGAGCGGGGGTGGCAAACCTGTGGCACGCGTGCCCAAAGTGGCACATGGAGCAATTATTTCGGCACACGGAGCTGTGAATACCATTTTAAAAATTATTGTTTATGCTCTTATAGGCATAAAAATAATTGATACCTCTATCTCACTCGATGGGTTGGCACGCGAGTCGAGCGAGTATACTCTTATTTCATAAACTTCGGCACTCAATCGCCAAAAGGTTCGCCACCCCTGAGGGAGGGCTTGGCTTGTGTGTGAGGCTTTTGTACGGGCCTAATAAGAACGACCACCGTAAACATCGATCAAGCGTTTACTATGCATCAGGCCGTGTGCTGAGCCGTTTACACATATGACCTAATTTAGTCCTCGTTCCCCCAGGTGGTGCTGACAGAGGAAAACGAGTTCAGAGAGGCCCAAAGTCCCCTGCTGCTGGGATGCTGTTCAGCCTCAGCACTGGGGGCCGGGGACCGGGTGAGGCCAGTGAGGCACGCCACCCTGTGTGCAGTGTAAGGAGGGTCTCCCTCTGAGAGCTGACCCTGCACGTGTGTGTCCCTGAGAGGGAGGGCGTGCCGCCTCAAATTCTGTACCTGGGGCACCCCCTCGCCCTCATGCCAGGCCTGGCCCTGGCAGCGTCAGTGCCCTCAGGCTGCCGGGGAGCAGGCCAGTCAGCACCAGGTAGGGAAGCCTGTCAAACTGGTCCAGAAACTTCTAGGAGAGACAGACGACATCAGGGCCGGAGGGAGAGCACGCTGATGGGCAAGATCGAGCCCCACGGGCCAGCGCGCTCGTCTCTGCACACACTCGGCTTCCCGGGGACAGGGGATGGGGTGGGTCAGGGCTGAGGACAGAGGGCGCACAGCTACCAGCCTCCAGAAGACACGTGGGCGGCACGTGTCTCCCAGGGGAGAGAGGCTCATCGGGCAGAGGGATGCGTGTCAGCAGCATGGGGGACGTGGCTGGACCAGACCCGTCGGAGGAATGCTGGGCACTCAGCCCGTGCACTGGCCACCGCGCCCCTGACCTGCCAGGGCTCACGTGCCCAGGGTGGCTCTCCATGCTTCCCCTCAGCTTTGGCTACCTCTGCACCCACCAGGACAGACGCTCCTCGCCCCCCGCGGGTACCCCCAGGGCCAATCTCAACAAGCGTGGGAGTCCATGGGCTGTCCCCCACCCCCACCTCACCCCAGGGCCTGGCACAGTACTCAACGAAGGACTGGAAACATCTCCACTCCCAGGTGGGCCACACCGAACGCCTCAGTATGGCCTGGGACATGAGTGAGCAGATGGTGGCATGGGGGGGCTGGTGGGTCACACCACTGAGCAGGTCACAAGGGGTGTGCAGGAGGCAGTGTGCACCGTTCGCCCGGCCAGCCCTGCTTTCTGGGAGGATCTGAGGCCCCAGGACCTAAGGGGCACCAGCCAGTCCCACTGCCAAACCACTGCCCTGTTCAGAGGTCCCTACCCTAGCGTGCACAGGTGTCTTAGGATCTGAAGGTGGGCTCACAGGCGCAGGGGGTGGGGTGTGGACAGAGGGCAGCAGGATGGGGTGGGGGTGGGCGGTGGGCGACTGATTAGTTACAAGTGAACCTTCCGCTCTGCCCTCCAAGAGCTAAGCCCATGTGCTCTCTGTTCACATCCAATTGCAGCCGGGCTGGGCCCAGCCACTCACAGAGCGCCCCCTCCTGCCTGACCCCTCCGAGAGGTGCAGATGGAGCTCGCAAGCCCCCCAACATGGCACAGAGATTGGGCTGGGGGACTCGGCCCACACTGGACACGCAGAGATGGGCACCACACCCCATGCCTTGTGATTTCCAAACACGCAACATGCGTGGCACCAAGGTCGGAGAATTGTTTTCTTAAGAAAGAAAGCGACGAGAAAGGGGGTGAAAAAGGTATTTGGCCTCAAGATGCATTTTGGTGCATGTGGACGTCATAATCCAGCCCTGCGGGCGATTGGAAGGGGACACGTGACCACCAGAAAGGATGCGATCCGGCTCCTCGGTGCCTTCAAGGTCATCATTCTGGTTTTGTTTAAAAATGCTTTGTAGGTTGCTGCAGAAAAACATCCAGCAGTGAGTCGGTGGAATGTTCCCACACAGCACTGCTGGAATGTGTGTGCAGCTCACACACACACGCACATACACACACACACGTACACTCAGCAGCATCCTCCCAGCCCGGCCGGTCCTCCTAGGTCAATAAATCAATCAGAAACCATCGGAGGTGCACGCCCGGGAGAAGTGGTCTGGGAAGGGGGCGTGGGGGACATCTAAGGCCAGCTGCACTGAGCTTGCCGTCCCTGGAGCGTCTGCTGACCCAGCAGACATGTCCCCGGCCTCAGCCACACTCAGCGCCTGGAGCAGGCAGTCCCAAGTGTCCGCTCTAATTAGTTAACACGCAACGCTAAGGAAACAGCCAAGCCAAGAGCCTTCCAATGATCGCATTTCAAGTTTTCCAAGGCCCAGATGATTTCTGAAACTAGAAACAATGGGTCAGCTTGTTTACCCCAAAAGTGCTCTCACACAAAGGTGGATTAAGGTCTAGTCTAGGGCTTTTTTTTTTTTTTTTCTTGAACGATTTATTCCGGCTGTGAGCAACCTGGTTATAAAACCAAGCTAGGCAAAGTGTGGAAAAGAAAAAGGGCCCCAGACAACAGAGTACAGGGGCCAAGTGCCTTTACGAGAGACAGCGTGGAGACACGTAGAACCCAACAAAGTCTGGAGACAATCCCAGGTTGTTGTAAAAGCACTGCATAGAATAGGTGGTCATTAAGCTACGGGTCTCAGAGGGAAACAAAGGCCAGCACTATTCCACGCTTTCTGGAAAAGAACAGGTCTGCAGAGGAGGGGGCGGGGGGAAGGCAGAGAGACCCCAATACCTGTAGTGGCAAAAGCACCCACCTGGACACACACACCCAGCACCCACGGCAAGGCTTGTCAAGAAATGAAGAAAAACCCGTTTTCTCCACAGGGTCGTCTTTTTAGTAAAGAGTGAAGTCTGGAAGCACAGGTTCTCTGAACTAAATCTGGGGAGCCAGGGGGGCCTTCCGAGGTCACTGGAGCTTCCTATACAGACAGCGACCATTTCTCAGACCCCAGAGCAGTGTTCACAGTGGCATCAGCCTCCCACGATTCACAATTCCCCACCGAAGAAATCACAGTAGAATGTATTTCTGAAACGTTGGCAGCCCCCATCCCACAGGTTTGCAGAGCTCCCTGGGGCAAAAGGGAAGCGGGAGGCGAGAGGCATTTCTTAGGACCCTCACCACGGGCAAGCGCTGCTCCCATGCCTGACCCTCCCTTATGGGGCAGGTGGCCCTGGCCCCATTTTACAGATGGGAAGGTGGAGGCTCAGTAAGCAGTTATGCGGCTAATCAAGGCCCGGGCCAGACACAAACGCAGGGCTGTCTTTCTCCAACACCCACGCGGCTCCCAGCAAACCATGCGGCCTCCGTCACCAAAGCTTTGCTAACCAACCACAAGGAATAACCTTTGAAGTGTTGCATGATCTCAATGTGTGCTTATACAGAGACGTGGGCGGGACAGAGCAAAGGTTTCCTGTGTTTAAGGCCAAATGATTTGCAGCCTAAAGACAAAAGGACTCAAGGCAGAGGTGTGACAGTATGAACAGTGGCTACCTTGAAGACATGGTGAAGTCACCATGGATCTCTGTCATTTTCTCTGCTTTCTCTCTCTTATTTTGGCTTAAACCTAACGCAATGAATATGTATGTGCTATGAAAATTACAGTTATTGGTTCCATTTCAGTGACCAATGGTGACCTATAGCCTATGCAGAGGTGAGACACCAAAAAGTAAAACAACAAAAACAAAAAAAAAAACACCTTCTAGATTTTGCTATGGATATGAAAGAAGTTCACAGGCAACACATAATTGAGTGTGTGCTTGTATCCTAACTCCATCTCTATTCTGTAAGGGTCCAGAAACAAAACACATTTTAAATATCTGAAACGCTGAGATGCCAGAATAGCTCAGCAGGTTGAGTGATGGCCTTGCAATCATAAGGTCCAGGGTTCGATTCCAGCCCTGGTGTGTGCAAACCCCACATGCTGAACTGCAGTGCAACTGGTAACCAGCAAGATGGCTCAATGGCAAAGGTTCTCACCTCCCAGGTGGGAGGCCCCCAGTTCGGTTCCTGCCCCACGTGGCCCCACATCCACCTGTGTGGACTGAAACCATGTCACCGCTAATGATGTACAACTATGGAGACTGCTCTGGACGCCCCCTCTCTCTTTCACCTTCTCTCAAACAATAAAAATAAATTAAAAAAAAAGAAGAATCTGAAATGCGGAGGGTAGAAATGAAGGGCTGGAGTTTTTCTGATGCCTGGAGAAATCAATTTAATTCATCCAGACAAGCAGGTCATGTCCTCCAGAGCCTCCCAACCTGTCTGCCCAGCTGGGTCAACTCAGTGTGGACACTCCCTCTTCTCCTTTCTTTCCTCTTTCTTGGGAGGAGCCCAATCCTGGAGAGGAAACGATGAGGAGGTTTAATTATTTTCAGTAGAAAACTGAGTGGTGTAAACACATAATCCTTAAACTCGGACTTGACCGTGTGATCCTTTCTAGACTTAAGAAGTAAACAACACACAACTGTATAAACTCGGGCTTAGCCAGCAAGCTGTCACATGTAAACAGTTTGCAGCTGTTGGCCTTGCTGCTCATGTCTCAGACCTTCCTAGGTTCTGCCTCCGAGACAAATGGTCAAGTTTCCCACTCCAACCGCTTGAGGTACCAGCTCATGGTGGTTTATCACAGGGACACCAGGCTGCCGATGACAAACAAGCAACTTACGTCTATTCACTGGGCAACCACAGGGGTTGACGTTGGGTGGCACATTCCGGCTCAGTGACATGTCCTTGAGCTCTTATAAACTTCACCAAGTGCTTAGAGGCATGATTTGAATTTGCGAACCACATTTGTGAACCACATTTAAAAGCTAATGTCTTAGAGTCTAGCATGTGATCGGTGAAAACTAACTACGGTTGATCCTCAGTGTTCGTGATGGTTAGATTCTAAAAGGTCACTGGGAACACTAAGTTTGAGACTATAGAACCATTGTCCCTACAGGAAATACAGGGTTAGGTTCCTGTGAGCCTCTGGTCACAACATTTTCATCTACTGTCCACTGAGCAATACATGAGCTTGTTTTACGCCTGTTTCTGTTTAAAGACACCTTAGTTCATACATACAGTTGACTTGTTAACATTGAACTTGTGCCTTAAGGAAGCTTACCTAGCACGTGTATTTTCTTCATAAGGCCCTTTGCTCTGGAATATGAGACACTTTCAACCAGGGGTGTCCAACCTTGTGGCATCCCTGGGTTACATTGGAAGAACTGTCTTGGACCGCACATAGAATCCATTTACATTAATGATAGCTGACCAGCTTCAAAATAAAAAAGCCCAAACTCATCTCATCATGTTTTAAGAAAGTTGACTAATTTGTGTTGGGCTGCATGTGAGCTGCAGGCCTCCAGTTTGACAAGCTTGCTTGAACTCATCCTTGGAGGCCATTCTAAATAGCAAAATCACCAACAAAAAGCACAAACGTGTGAAGACCCTAGCACACAGGGACCATGAAATGCACACTTGTTTGCAGGAAGAGAGCGGACACAAAAAGGCAGTGTCGCCTTGTTCAATCTCCTGAGAACATGCCTGTCAGCCAACTCATTTGTCCTCTGTTCACATGTGACCTACATGTGCTAACTTTGGAGTTACCAATACATTCGAGTGAGCGGGCGAATTCACAAATGCAAAATCCACGAATGCTGAAATAGTTGTGATCTAAAAACTCGGGTCCTAGGAAGTCCCCATCAGTTGCAATAAGGAAATTCAGTTCCCGTTCAAGTGCTACCTTCTATTTCCTAATTATAGTAACCTTCATTACTTGACTGACTCAAATGCACTGTCTTCGGCCTTTTGGTTTCCATGTTCCCTCCGAGGTCAGGGGTCTGCAGAGACAGTCACCTGCCCCCTAAGTCACTGACCCCCTAAAGGGTTCTACATGGACTGGACAGAGCCCCATACGTGCTGAAGGACAGGCATAGCTCCCAACAAATCAGAAAGGAACGTTAATGCGAAAGCTCTGCAAGACCTGCAGGCGAGGTGGCCGAGTGGCATGGTCCCTGCTTGGGACTGAAGTGTACTGCCTTCCAGACCTGGCCCTGACCCCATCCTTGGCTTTCTGTCGCAGCTCAGTGTCCGCATCGCCCGGGCACAAACTGGATGACCCCTCCCTGACCTTGTCTTGTCTCAGCAATTTCACTACCAGCCTGTATGTCGGTCTCTCGGCTTCTCTTCTGGGTCCCTTGGGGTTCAGTCCTCGTGGAAGAAAGATGATTTACCCAAGGTTTTTATCCCTATACCACAGACAGGGGGTGGGACAATTGCTCAACGAGGGGTCCATCCTTAAACATGAACATCACAGACGCCACCACTACAGGTCAAAAGTGCCTACACCCAAACGCCTGCTTACTGAGCAGAGCACTGACGACTAGAAAGGCAAGCAGCTTACTCAGCGTTCAGTGCCGTAATACATGCACACAGTTTGACAGTAATACCCTCAGGTGCTCGGTTTTAAACTTTGTGAGGGGGACCAAGAAAAACCGGAATCACCTTCTGCGGGGCGGGTGCCTTGTAGGACAGGTCTTCCCCACTAGGTGAGGGTTCGGGGGACCCGTCTGCATCTGTGGACCAGCTGGTGGTGCTGTGAGAGGCTGTGCTCGGCTTCAGTGACTGGTTTTTGGAGATTATTTCAACATGTTGACCCATTGCAGGACGGGTGATTGACACGAACCACATGCAATAACGCACCTGCCCACACCGCGCTGAGTGCTCAGCAGTTTTTGACCAAAAGCAGCATGAATCCCATGCTCCACCCGCCCTATTCACCCGACATCACCCCGAGAGACTTTTTGTTGTTTCCCGGGATGAAAAACGTCCCCAAAGGAAAATGTTTTACCAATGGGGAAGCGGCGAAACAAAAAATGGCATCAGAATCAGTAAGTTCAAAAACTGTATTGAGCAGTAGAAAAAGTCTCTAGATAGGTGTATTGCATCAAACGGAGAGTATTCTGAAGGTGACCAAAGTTTAAACACGTAAGAATAAATACACATTTTTTATACAGAAATTCCTTTTTTGGGGGGGGGGGAGTGTCCCCCTTGTATAAAAAGCTACAGGACTCCAAACAGCGTGGTACTTGCATATTCATACAGATAGACATTGAGATTAACGGAACAGAATTGAGAGCCCAGAAATAAGCCTTCACGTTGACAGTCCATGGATTCCCGACAAGGGTGCCAAAACCATTAAAAGGGGTGAAGTGTTTTACCAGCAGATGGTGCTGGGACAAGTGGATAACGACATGCAAAGGAGTGCCAGACCCCTTCTTTATATCCCACACAACTAACTCCAAGTGGACCGCAAACTTAAACGTGAGACCTGTAACGAGAACACTCTTAGAAGAAAACGGGGAAGGGAATCTTCCGAACCTTTGGGTGGACAATGCCTCCTTCGATGCACCACCAAGCATGCAAGTGGGAGGGGGAAAGACTGTCAGTGCTCATCAGAGCAGACAGTCTACCCTGGGAGGGGACCGTGGGTGGGCAGGGGCTGGGCATGAGTGGGGGAGTCCCAATCCAGGCATGACTGTGTGACACTTTCCCAAGAAAGCACCCCCATCTCTCCCTGCCCTGTGGCTTCCTACTGACTGGGAGCCACCCCTATAACCTCTATGTCGCTCAGCAAGTCCAGCTGTCACATGAGTTGCTGCTTGGTGACAGCACATCCTGGGTAGGGTCGGAGTCAAGACAGGCCCTGTGCACTGGGTCTCCGTAGATTATACATGACGACCAGACTTAGAACAACCATGTTCTCACTCGGGCTTTCCTGGGCACCTTCAGGATCCAGGGTTTGGGGAAGAGATGCCTCCTGTGGTGAGGACATCACATGGGGTCCCAGGGCTGAAAGTGGGGGCTCCTCTAGGAGAACATTTTGAGGAGTGTAGTTGAGTAAAGTGCAAACAAAGGCGCACATCCCCCCTTGGGATTCACAAGTTGGAAACAAAATACGTTTAGCCCAACAATGTGCTCCACGCTGTGGAAACCAAAACATGCTGAGAGAGGAGGAGTGAAGAGAAAGAAGTAACCTGATAGTCAGACTCCACAGCCAGATTGAGCCAAGTGCCTGCAGACGTCCCACCCACCAGGTAAGAGGGCGCTTGTACCCAGGGGCCCACCATGCGGGAGGCGAGAGCCAGGTGCCTCTCCTTGGGGGACCCCACCGAGGCTCAGAGGCCCCCAGCAGGTTCACGTCGGGACAGATCCCTGAAAATCTTGCATTTTGACACCCCGGGAGTTTCCTGACTGCCGGTATGTGAGGGCATCACGCCAGGTGCAGGATTCTAAGCTGAGCGAGCAGCGCCGGCCTTGGAAGGTGGCCTGGAGAATAGCATCCCAACAAAAAAGGCAGGAGGTGGCTGAAACAGCGAGCAGAGACGTTCTTCACACCAAAAGTCTGTCCAACCCACAGCCCGGGGGCCGCACACAGCTCGAGGTAGTTTTGAATGAGGCCCAACGCAAATTCTCACAACAGTATGAGGGTTTTTTTGCAACCTCCTTCTTTAGCTCATCAGCTATCACTCATGTTAGTGCATTGGATGGGTGGCCTGAGACAATTCTTCTTCTTCCAATGTGGCCCAGGGAAGCCACAGGGTGGAGGCCCCCCGGTCTACCCCAAGCTCACGGCCTGAGGGCGGGCACTGGATTTCTAACAGACAAATGGCCCCAGGGACCCGAGTCCAGATCTAGCCTCCTGTGAGAGGGGACAATGGAGATGGCAGACAGAGCTTGAGACAAGGCCCTAGTTGTTCCCTCCACCCCCCACACCCTTGTCTGGGTTGCCTGTCATAGCTGATGGTCCCCTCTCAGAGCCAGGCCCTCATGCTCACTCGTCACTTAGCCAATGTCCCCAGGCACCTCGGGGTGGGGGAGCATTTGCAGGCAGCATGTGTGAGCATAGAAGGTGATGGAGCTTTCGAGTTGTTTCAAGAGCCCTCTGAACGCTGAGCATTGGGGAGGAACACAGAGCCACCCTCTAGCCAGCTAGCGGTTTCCTCAACCAGCTGCATGTGAGGCACCAAGGTGACATTCCCGTCTTTCGGCAATGAAGGGATGCCATGCGAGCAAGAGCTAGCCATCCCTGTATGGGGAGACGAAGGCTCCCTGGGAGAGAAGTGGGAAGGTGACATTGTGCCAAAGGTAGACCCACGTCACTCACAGCCTCTCGCTGCACTTACAAACTCCCTGTCCCTCTGAAAGGCTCAAAAAAGGCTTATGAACACAGCCTTCAAGAGAGGAGCCGGTTTCAAAACACCCTTGTAAAAGTTGCAAACATATAGCTACAGCTGAAGAAATGGAGGCTGAAACCTCTTCAGATCCCTGGAGAATTCCGGAGAACATCAAGCCAAGGTGACAGGGCTGAGTGAGCGGCAACTCAGGGGGCAGAAAGCTGAGGAGCTCGCCTCTGGGGTCTGTGTGGGAACCCGGAGCCTCACCTGGGTCACAGTAGGCCTGCAAACATTTCTGTCAAGTGAGTACAGGGGAGCATAGCGACTGGTCTAGCTTGAATCACAAAGAAAGCACCAACTATTCCAGATTACATATCAAATGATTGAACTGTACACTGTAAATATCTTACAGTTTCATTTGTCAGTTTTATCTCAATAATACTGGAATAAAAAGAGTTTGTCTTAACAGCATTCCAGGGTCCTAGGTAGATAAAGTCATAGTGGTATTAATTAATTAATTGTCAAAGCAGAATTAGTCATAGTGGCATTCCTTACTCAAGGTCGGCTTGCACCTGCATCACCAGACTTAATCTGCATCGCCTGCATTTCTTGGGCTATATGAACTGCTTTTACTGGATTCCAAGGACCCTTGCAGTGGAATGTTCTTGAAACTTGCCTGAGACAACTTTCACAAACAGCTTCCCTCCCTCTCATACTAACAGCTCTGCTTCTACAGGAAGAATAAGATACAAGGCCAGGCGTGCAAATATGTGCCGAGTGAGCAAGAAGACGAAAAGCTTCCTCAGGGTCATTAAGAAACCACATTGCTTGCTACATGCTTAGCCCAGCAAAGCCATTCTCTTGGGGATGAGATGTGGAGTTTAAGGGAGACCTCGGGACGAGGGTTAACAGCTGTGCCAAGGGTACTTTCAATCTGTGCTTTGTTCTCGGTCTCTCTAGGGTTGGCCTGGCTCTCAGGCATGCACGGGGGTGGGGACGGTCAGGCCTGGCCCCAGGGCAGCTCCACACACCAGCTCCTGGGGGCAAGTCCATAAACGCCCCCTGGCAGGACACGACGCCACCTCCACTCAAGAAGTGACTCTGACACGGAAGCTGGCTGTCCTTTGGATGTTGATGCAGCGTTCATGACGTGCCACCCACCATGACAGACCCTCCCTTCTGAAGGCCTAGGGATGTCTGGATGGGGCCCTGCTATGTCATGTAGACACAAAACAAAAGCTGGCCTCTCAGAAAGGAATGCTGATGATGAGAGCAGTGCGGTGAAGTCAGCACATGGAGAGGAAATAGGCAGCGCTGTGGCAGGACGCATGGCAGACCCCTGAGAATTGTCACCAGGGTATGACAGAGTGGGTGATATGCCTTTGGGTTAGGCTGACCAGAGATGCCATCTGAAACAGGACAGTACCATTGTTTTCTGTTCCATTTCATAGGGCACGTCTGGTGGACCCGCTTTGGGTTGAAGTCTTTTCACTGCTTTAGCCTAACGGACACAGCTCATTAGCAATCCACTACTGTCTTTGTCCCCTCTAGTTGTAAGAAAACACCACCCACTGTGTGGCTTATCAACAACAGAGATGTAGTGCTCTCAGTGCTAAAGGCTGGCAGTCTGAGTTTAGGGCCCCAGCATGGTTGGGGGGTGCTCTCCTCTGGGTCACTCTTCTTGTTGTGTCTTCACATGGCAGAAGGGCCTAGGGAGCTCTCTGGGGTCTCCTTTAGAGGGCACGAATCTCACTCATGCAGGTTCAACACTCATGACGTGATCATCTCCCAAAGGCCCCACCTACTAACCCTGTCATCTTGAAGGTTAGGATTGCACATACGGATTTGGGGGGCATGCAAACATTCAGATCATAGTCTCTCCCTTGGGTTGTAAGCTGATCCCATACTACGGAAATAATGCGAAGGTCAGTGTCTACCTTTAAGATGTCAATGGCAGAATATAAGCACACATTTTTCCTCTTTTAAACAATGTGATACATTTCCATGTCACTTCTGTATAGATGATGGCCCCACACTCTGTCTCCAGGACTAGGCTCCTTACCCCAAACTGAGCCTTCTCAAGATTTCCTCCCATCAAAGTTCAAAGGCTCACAGGCTTGGTCAGCCTCCCCTTCCTTCTGCTCTCTCTTCTCAGTAGTCACCAAGTACAGAGACTTCCTGCTACTCAGAGGCGCAAAGTTCATTCTTTTCTCTCTGGTCCGCAGTCCAGAACTTTGTCATCACTATAAGCTCTGATTAGTGTAGGTCGCTGCAACCAAGAAGGAGAACCTTTTGTACCAGGCAGTTGGGCTGTGGGTCCCGGTCTCGGCCTCAGGGAACTGAAGGCAGGCACAGGGGACAGACACACAGCCAGGTCTGTGCCCATCGCATTCCAGGGGCAGTCCGAGAAGTCTACCTACGACTATCCAAAGCCCAGGCAGTTTTCTGTTAAAGCGTGAACTAAAAAGACACTCACACAGAAGTATTTAACCCTTGAAACGATGCATAATTGGCTACGTATGTGTGTTTCTTTCAAGAAGGTTTATAGGTTTCCTCCAATTTCCAAAGGGGTCCATAACCTCAAAAAAGTTCAAAAACACTAAATACAGGAATCCCAGAATATAACCAAGGACATTTCCTAGAAAAAAAAAAAGAAATGCTCTCTGACAGCCAAGTCAGACCAAAAGATCCTGGGAAAATTATCCCTCAGCTCTCCAAGATCAGCCAAGCATTCTTCTGAAGGTGATAACCAACAATGTTTTGTAGAATGCGCCAGATCTCAACTGACTGACTCATGGAATAAATGAGAAAGGCCTAACTGTCATCAATCACTGATGATGTTACATGTACTTAAAAGAGCATCCAAGGTAATGCAAAAGGGAACGGTGAGCTTTGTCAATTAGGTACATACACTTTATTGAGAAATCCCCTTGAACTAATGATTAAATTGGACACTGAGATAAAGAATGTGAAAAAAAATCAAAGAAAAAAACAGTTGAGGGATATGCATATACACATATTTCTACATGTGTATGATTTACAGATATATAATCCAGAATACGAACATGTGCGTGACTCTGTTCTGAATGTTTCTAAAAAATGAATTTGCCTTGGGTTAATGAGAGTCAAAACAGGATATAAAAGCCATTTGTTGGTTTTGCGCTCCACTTAAGGTTATTGACAAATTGCCATTATTGTTCAGAACATTTAGGTCAATGTCATTCTGTCAGCTTCAAGTGTAAGGTCAAAGGAGCATTTCCGGCTTCACCCCCATCCACAGCACACACCCTACAGCTACTGGCAATGGAAGAGGGCGGTGCTTGGTTTTCCCATAAATGGTTGTCAATCTTGGTCTAACTAAACCACCCAATAAAACGTCAAGACAAGACACGCAGAGTGCTTCTATGGCGGGATCTGGCCTTCAAGACTCTTCTGAGAGAGTCTGGAATTGCACACACATTTTTTTAGCCGTTTCTTAACCACACTGTAGTCTGATCACCGTCCACTTGGCGCAGTACTGGAAAATAAGAACAGTTCTAGATTCATCCGGTCAGCCCACCACCCCGGTAGCATGCTGAACTGCTTCTAATGGCACTTGTATCGCCTCCCTTATGTCGTCACTGCAACTCCAAATATACCACGGACTTCCCCTGAGATGCACCTGAATGATCACTACAGGACAAAGACATAATGAGGAAGTGGAGGTTTGCTGTGACATGGCCCGTGTCAAGTTCATTAACTGGCCCTAAGGGGTACTGAAATACCCCATTCCATTCTATTGTCCCACTGATCTTTTGCACCTCAATTTGGTATCATAAAATAAACATGAATCCCAACCCTCTCAAGATAAGCTCTTCCACTTGGAAACACAGTGACCCAAGAATGTGGACTGCTCTTTCCTGACCTCTGCCCTGTGCTGGGGACAGCCACAGACAGCACCCACAGCAGTGTTTGGAATGCAGGGGCCCTAATCAATCAGATGGACCAGAGAAAGCGGGATTCACACCAGAAGGTGATGGGCCAAACGTCCTACAGCAAGATGGGGACGCGGAGTATTAGCTACTCGTGAGATGATGTGACTATTTTCCTGGATGCTTTTTTTGATCTCATGTCTGGATCTCGTCTGGAATGTCTACCAGATGGACTCAGGCCCAAATATCTGGCATTCCTTTTATAGCTCCAGCCCTGTGACCGTCCCAGGGACATGGCAGTGGGAATCGAACTTCCAGCCTTGGTTTCAGATGATGATAGATAACACTTCTCCTCCATCATCTCACCTCCTCCCACACAGCTACTCCACATGGAGCCTTGACATACCCTCGGAGAGCATGAAGGACGCTAGGAGACCCACTCTGGTCGCTGCCCTTGATTGAACAGCTGTCCCTCAGCACAGATGTCAGACACGTGTGCCACTAGCAAGATGGCCAGTGAACCCCAGAAGAGACCTCAGTTCTTGAGGCTTGGCCTCAAACTCAGAGTTCTTCATTCATGACTAAGGGTGTTGCCTGACTTGTTCCAAGAGAAACAGCGTTGGAAATAAACCAGAAGCCACTGTTTCAAGGGATGCTGGGCCCCCTTGGCCATTCCTGAGGCTGTAAACCACAGTAGAGGTCTCCACGGGCTGGAAGATTCTCAGGGGGTGAGGAGGACAGGCTCTTATTTCAGTTTTGTGTCAAAAATTCTGTCACTCACCACCCTGGGTGCTTATAGCGATCATGTCATCTTCCCAAGTCTGTCCCTCATTTGTAAGACGAGACAAATACCTAGCTCGTGGGGTAGACAATTAAATGAACAATGCAAGGAAAGCACTTTTCACACAGTAATCACTGAACAAATATTATCTATCACGACAATTATTTTGACCAAGTCCACATTAAAAAGAATAAAAGAGGGGGGTTGAACAAAAAGTACTTGTCAAGCAAAAACTCTGCCAAGAAGCTTATAACAGTTTCACAATTATCGGCAGCTTTAGTTGCCAGCATGAAATTGTGCTGAGTTTCTAAATGCCTTTATCAACGTGACACTTGGAAAGCTGAACCCAGGAGGCTAATCTACGGGGGCTCAGAAAGCAAGTCGTAGGGGGATATCAGGGTAGGCTAGCCAGACGTTCAGTTTTAAACAGGACAGAAAACAACGGTACTGTCTCATGTCAAATGGTATGAATGGTTTAGAAGTAGGCAGAAAATGCTATTTGCAAGAGGAAGAGTTGATACTAAATGTATGTCTAGACAATAGGGACTTGTTCTGAAAGTGGATGTTATATTTCAGAAACGTCTTTCTGAAAAGAGGCAAAATAAATGAGATGCCACATAGTGTCCTGGAGAAAATATCTGTCTGGATTTTCCCACCAAGCTGTTATCCAGACCAAGACTATTCAATGGGGGAAAGAATCGTTTTTGGGTTTTTTTCCATAAATGGTGCTGGGCTAACTGGCTACCCACATGCAGTAAAATAAATTGAGACCCCCTACCTCATATCATACATGAAAATTAACTCAAAGTGGATCATAAAGCCTAAATATCTGAGCTAAAATGATTAAACTCTTAGAAGAAAATATAGGAGTAAATCTTGGTGGCCTTGAATTAGGCAACAATTTCTTAGATACTACATCAAAAGTATAAGTGATACGAGAAGCTGGATAAGCCGGTCCTCATTTCATCAAAGTTAAAAACTTATATTCTTCAATATATACCATGAGTAAAGTGAAAAGACAGCCCCCATGTTAGGAGAAGACAATGGAAAACTATATATCGGACAAGGGGCCTGCATTGAGACTATATAAGGAATTATTACAACTCAATAACAGAAAGAGAATAATCCTGTTTAAAAATGGGCAAAGGATTGGAAAAGACATTTCTTTGAAGAAGACATACAAATGGTTCATAAGAGTATGAAAGATGTTCAAGGTCATTAGCCACCTGAGAAATGCAAACGAAAACCACGACAAAATACTACTTCAGATCCACCAGAATGACTGTAACTCCTTTCTTTAACCAGGAGTATGAAACTGATGGACTGGAAGTGTGACCTTGAGGATATTTTCATCATGTACCATAAACATGTGTCAATGTCAGGCCTCTGTACCTCCAGGTCCAGGGCTAGACTGACCCCAAGGACAATGGGAAACATGTGGGTCAACCAGTTCCTCTCCCATGTTTTTTTTTCAACTCAATTATTAACAAATCCTTCCCAAAAGTGATAAGACTGTGGGTACACCAATGTCTGTAACGGAAGTGTACACATTTCTTCTTTCTTTCCTTCTTCTCTCCCTCCCGCCTTTCTTTCTTTTGTTTTCACCCTGAACCATTCATTGTGAAAATACTCAAACATAGAGAAGTTGAAAAAATAGTCACATGGTCATCCCTCCTGCTTCCACTAGAAGCAATAACTGATAACATTTTCTCCTATTGGCTTTATCGGACCTTTTACAGAGGATGCCAAATAAATGTATACAGATTTTAAGAAAGAAAAAAAAACCTGTATTAAAATTGTAATGATATATACCGATAAGAAAAGATGAAGACGAGTCACGTTTGACTTCTGCCATGACAAGAGGTGCTCAAAGTGGTGACCATCAGCCTCCAGACACTTCTGAGAACGACTGCTTGAGCCACGTGGACCACAGTGTCCACTAGTATCGCTGCTCATGCCATGTGCATTGACCACGAGTTTCACACTTATCATGAATGCGTGCAATCGCTAGGTTGGTGGAGGTTCTGTTGCAGACTCACGCCTCCATTGTTGTTGTACTTCCACCATGTTCTCGAATTTTAAATAGCACTTCAAAATAGCCTTGCCCTCAAATGACAACCATGTTTCCACCATTTTCTATGACTGTCCTGCCTGTCACATAATGATGCTAGCTAGTGATGAATGTCATCTTTTGAGCAAACATCATACTACACATTAACCCTATAAATCAGTTCAACTTCGAAAAATAATACATAGATAGCATCTCTTAAAATGTGTATACATTTTTAGCACCCCCTGGATTAATTAACATATAATTCACATAACCGCAAGTTTACCCGTGAAAGTACACCATTCAGTGTACTTCACAAAGTTGTACAACCCTCACCATTATCTAATTCTAAACACACTTTATCGCTCCCAAAAGAATCTCTGCCCTCATGAGAGGTCACTCTTCCCTTCTTCCTCCAGCGTGAGGCAACCACCCATCCACTAACTGTCTCCGAGTTCCCTGTTCTAGACATTTCATCTCAATGGAATCAGACACTATCTGGCCTTTCAGCCTGACTTCTTCCATTTTGCGTAATATTTTCATGATTCATCCACGCTGTCACCTGAATTAGTACTTCTTAGTGCCGCATACTATTCTGTTATAAGGCTATACCGCGATTTGTGTGTTATGTAGGTAGTTTCGATCTTGGGCTATTGATGAATAATGCTGCTCTGAACATTCAAGGACATGTTTTGGTGCTTCCCATTCTCGTGGGCATTTACCTAGGAGTGGAACTGCAGGCTCAGACAGTAACTCTTTATTTTTTTCAAGACACTGAGCATAACCTTCTTAATTTCTAATTTAATCTATTGGCAGTGTGATGGGTGAATGCTTGTGTTTTTCTTACAACAGTGGCCTATGAGATGTCTACTCAATTAAAATAACACCGACAGCTTTTTGATATACGCAAAAATATGCTGACAATGATTTCTGGCCACTCAAACCAATAAACTCTAGTTTGGTTTTTACACCAGGGACACACGTTTGTCTCACTGCCTGAAGACATTTGAGTCCTGAATAAAGTGTGTGTGTGTGTAGAAAATAATAGAGGCTCTTTGGCTGTAGCAATAAATAGTAAAGTTAGTCACATAATCATCTATAACTATTTGCATAAATGCTATGTGAATAAAGCCATTCTCTGAATGGACAGTCATTACCAAATTTTCTTCTACATATTTGATTGTCCTTTAGGCGAAACAGAAGTGCTGCCCTGCGATAACAGACATTCCAGTGTCCTTCCATCTCCCCCTTTAATAGAATAGTAATAGTAATCTTCTCTCGTCCTAAAACCAGGCATAGAATGGGTCCATCGGGACACAGGGCTGAAGATCCTGCATGTGTTCAAGGCTCCGTGTCATTCTCAGGGGATCACAAGTCCTTCCAGAAGTTGTTTCTAAGAGAGGTGGAAAGAATGTCTGTGTGCAGGTCTGAGGGCTGCTCTGGGAGCTGATGGGGAATATGCCGTCTCCTTCTAAGGTCCTCGGCTTCTATGGAAATAAGCCTCCATTGTCGCTGCCTGTGCTGAGGCCTGGCCGGGCCCCTCCACTGGCTGGGGGTCTCCCAGGAGCACCATGCAAGCGCCTTCGGACAGCCTTGCAGATAACTGTGGCCCCACTTCACAGGGGCCCCGTCGAGAGACCCTCACCACCGTGGTCTGTGACCTAGTCGGGCAAGGGGGTCTGCACATGCCCCAAGCTGTCCTGTTCAGTGAAACTGCGCTTAGCCTTAAGAGTGTTTTCGGGGCAGTCCGACCTCACCCCTGCCATCCACCCAACAATGTGCCCTCCTACCAGTTGCTGGTGCCTCCAGACCTAGCCACCCACCCAGAACCATGGGGATTGTGGTATAAGCACCAAAAGAGGCACTGGGAAGGAAGCAGAGCGCCCAGCCACGCTGTGCAGACAGCTCTCTGCTTACGTCTGGGCCTCCGTCCGGCTTTGGATCGCTCTTAATGCCACGCTGGCGAGGGCACCAGGCACCCCTGCCAGCTTGTGTGGATCAAAGGGGGATCGTGGCACGTTGGAACAGAAAGGTGTGATAAGAACAAGGGTGGCTTTGTTCTGCTGCATTGGCTGAAAAGTGGGGCCGTTCCACCCCAGGAGGAGGCAGGTCTGACCTGGGAGTGTGCGGTGCGTGCCTACGGCCATCCTAGGCCACCACCATGCATGCTCTGCCCCTTCCAGGGGATTGGCTCTGGTGGGAAATCTTAGGTCACAATGACAGAGGGATGCCAAAGTCTCTGAAGGACAACCGACAGTCCTACAAGACGAGAAACCACCCTGCCTGGGATGCCCATGTGGCTGCTGCTGAGCAACTGCCCTTTTGGGTTCAAGAGTCGCAAACTCAGAGGCTCGTAGACGCCAGGCAGGTATCTGAAGGGCAAGACTGGCTCCCTGATCCGGGTCTTTGCAGTTGCGTTCTTCTAGCACAGACACGTATGGATGCCTTTTCATCCCAAAGGGCTGTTTTCTGTGATTGAATTCTACGAAGAAACATATCCTTCTGCATTTCCCCCCCTTAAAACCCTCAGCCTTCTTGCCCTAGATTTCATTCTCCCAGTTTTCATAAAGGTATGGGTAAAGGAGTACTGGAGTTTATTCTGAACAGAACCGGAAGGAACGCAATGGCACATGTTTGAGCAGGAATAACATTTGTCACTAAGCACCGGAGAAGAGAGGCAAGAGGGCCCGATGAGGACTGTGGCAGAAGG
The DNA here is from genome assembly GCA_004027555.1 of Craseonycteris thonglongyai. NCBI lineage: Eukaryota > Metazoa > Chordata > Mammalia > Chiroptera > Craseonycteridae > Craseonycteris > Craseonycteris thonglongyai. The sequence goes on along the minus strand of PVKE010000016.1, from coordinate 175,625 downwards.
GGGACTGTTGCAAGGGGACAGCACTGCTTAGCTCCAGCAGACTGCTGCCCTGCAGTCCAGAAAAGCCAGGGTGGGGAAGGGAGAAGCAGGGGCGTCGTTTGTTCATTTGTTTTTTGGTAGATATTGGAAAACGCGTAAGAAAAACTAAACAGAGCATGCTCAAAGCCAGATGCAGCCGCTAGGGAACTAGGTTGTCCTGAGTAGGATACCTGACCCCATTTCACAGTGTTGTCCGCCTCTCATCGGGCCCATGGCTGAATCCTCCCTTCTCACAAGGTCAGGGACAGGGCAGAGGGGGCTGGAACCCAGCTCCAAATGGGAAGACCCACAAAAATGGCAGGGAGCCATGTGTATGGGGTATCCACACTGACCACAGCCCTTGGGTTCTACTCAGCAAGTACACAGCACAGACACATCAAATGCAAGTGTCCATGTGTATGTGTGTGTGTGCGGGGGGGGTGAGCCCTGCGTGGGGAGCACACAGCCCACCTGAGAGGGGGTGTCACCGATGGGCGAGTTTCCGTGGGCAGCGGTGTCTCCCTGGGCAGCCATCTGTGACGTCCGCTGCGGATGCTGAGAAGGGTTAAAGAGCTGACTGAGATGCAGACAGGGTGACTGTCATAAATCACTCACTGGTCACAAATTCCAGGAGGGGACTCAACGGGATCTGAGAGAGAAAACACTCGCCATTGTGCAAAGGCGAAAATGTCTCCTTTCTGACAAGGTCCCCGCCCTTCACCCCAAAAGCGCAAAGGCTGGAAAAGGGCACCGCCTTCCTGGCTCCACACAGATCGACCTTCACCTTCTGCTAGGCCTGCGCTTCCCGAAGCAGCCACAGAAGGACATAGAAAGCTTTGTCTGGCGCTGGCTGCCTTGGGCACGGACATTCTAAGGCCTCCTTTCAGTTCCAGAGAGAGCCCTGGGGTGTCTTTGTCAAAGATGGGGGCCCCCCAGGGGTTTGGGGGACCAGCAAAGGAAGCTCTGAAACTGGGTGGGCAACTTTAAGAGCCCTACAAATATAACCCCCAATGACTGAGTCTGTGGGCCTGAACCCCAGAAATGCAAAACATGGCAACAGCTGTAGTTTGGAGGAACCAGAATACCACTGGAAGCACAAACTTGTATCGCTCGCATCGTCAGGCAAAGAGAAGGCTTTCAGGGCTACTATGTAAGAGCCATGAACTCCTGGTGTGGAGGCACGCACAGGGCAGATGGCATGCCCATGGGAAACCGGGCTCTGAGGAAGCCCTGCAACCCCACTGCCACGTTTGCAAACCTGGCCTCCACCTGCCGGAGAGCAGAGTGCGGGGCTTCCAGCAAAGGTGAGGCTGGGCTTTTCTGCTACGGGCTTGAGAAAAGCAGGGGTGAGTTTAGTGCAGGGGAGTGACATGAGAGCAGCCACTCCTCACTTCACGACCTCTCTGTTGAACTTTCTCAAAATTTGTCTCGGTCTCACAGGGGGTTAGTATTCAGTACACGGAGCATTTGCCATCAGGCACGACTACACACTTCAGTCATCTGTGTGGTGTCGCATGACATCCATTGAAGAATACAGATCCGGTGGCGCCATAGAGACCACAAGATAACCACCTTCGAGCGCCTCGCTTATCCACCACTTCGCTTCCTGAAAGACCTAGTCGTAGGAACGGAGCTCGGCGTTAAGGGAGGAGTACGTGTACATTTAAATCGTGAGCCAGGATACACGCCGGGCTTCTCCTCATGGTGTCGGGCACAGAGCTGGTTCCAAGAATCCAGCGGACCCCTGAACAACATGTGTGTGAACCACGAGGGTCCACTCAAACATGGAGTTTTTTTTTAATAAACATGCTAATGATGTACAACCATGGAGACTGCTCTGGGCCCTCCCCCTTCTCTCTCTCTCCCTCATACACACACACACACACACACACACACACACGTGCACACACACCCCTTCTTTCAGACAGTAAAATAAAATCTTTAAAAAAAAAAAGAAAGAAAAGAAACGCAAGGAAAAGTGACTTAGGGGGTGACGTCCCGAGCTCCGGTGAGCAGGTGCACATGAGGCTAAGACAAAAGGCTCACGAGGGCCACCCAACCAGCATGAGACTTACACAAAGCCAGCTGCATAACCGCCACAGGGAGAAAACATGACTGTGTGGACCTCCACCCCCTCACAAAGGCAGACAGGCTGGCATGCACGTGAACTGACTTGCAGGACTCCCACTCACAGCTCCCACCCAGCCCATGCTGGATGGGGTTCTAGAAGCTTCCCAGTCAGGCCGGCACAGGTGTTTAGGAGAATCAGAGACTATTAATGGAGAGAGCAGCAGCCTAGGGGTGATGGCTGCCCTCCCCGGCCACTGACTTGGGTTACCCACATGGCGTGCACCTTCTACAGAGCCCATCAGACCAGCGCCCAGGGCTGAGGGTCAGCTACACGGTAGCGGAACCTGTGTGTGCTCACCCCCGATATAGGTGCCGACTTGGAGGAACGGTCGTGTGAGCCAGAAACACACAGACAAGGCCTGAGGCCCAGCCAGGGCTTAAGAGGAGGCCCAGGCACGGAGGAAGGGGTCTGAACTCGGCCCCGGCATACTGGTCAGAGGGGACCTGAAAGAAGTGGCTCAGCCTCTCCAGGGACACCTTCAAGCCGAACCCAGGCCTGGCCCTGGGCTGGCACAGGCAAGACCGATGGTGAATGCTTCCGCCGTGTCTCACCCTCTGGCAATAGCTTAGGAAGCGCCGGATTTAATAGAAGCTTCGTTGTTTACATGACGGGGCCTCACAGGTAGCAACAACACCGGGGAGAAAGATAAGTACCCCCAAATCTCAAACCCACACGCACTAATCTTAGCAGAAGCGAAGCTCATTGCTTTTTCTCGAACACCTCCAGATACGGGGGTCCTGACTCTGCCTGGTGACTCCATCAGGAAGCCACCCGTCTGTCTCCCAGCGGTGAGGGGACAAGCATGGTCCTTGGGGAGGAGGGAGGTTTGGCGAGGTAAGTCCTGGAGGGAAGCCACCCCTCCCTCCCGGCGCAGAGTCCTCTGTTGGCACCAAAAGGGATTTCGCAGTTGGAAACCGTTCCCCTCCGAGTCCAGATGCAGAGCCCACACCTCCTGGGGGAGAGAGAATCCAAACCCGTCTTCCAGATAAATACTTCCATCAGGGTAATTTCCCTCGCTTTGTATCTGGTGATGGCGTGCCTCATTATTTCCAGCACTGTGTTGTGTTACGGCCTATGGTGCTTGCAATTCTGAACGCGTGCCATTTATCAAAGACAATAAAATCCCCAAGGCCCAACTACTTATCATCAGATAATCCAATGAAAAGTTTAATTCGGGCTTCAGTGTAATGCCTCTTGGCAGTGACCCCTACAGTCTAACTCTCTGGTAATTCTCATTTTGTGAAAGACATTTCCCAGGGTGCCTTGGCTTCTTACTTCAGCAACCAGCCACTGGAACTGCGCGGACCATGATGGGCCAGGCAGGGATAGGACAAGAGGACCCCGGGCCGCTCCTGTCAGGAGACCTGGCTCCCTCCTCCAGGGACCGTCTGCAAGCAAACTATATTTTTCTAAGTGTTCCACCAGCTGCTCTCTTAGCTGGGATTCCGGGGACTTCCCCAGAGCTGAGGTCACATGGTGAATCATTTCCCAGCATGCCCATGGCTTCCTCAGGGCAGGAGGCATTTGGATCACTCATTGGGCTGTTCAGGGGCTGGCTTTTCCTGAACGCTAGACCTTGTCCAACAGGGGCTTCTATTGTCTGCTGCTTGGTTATACATTTTCTGGCCTTCGATTCACCCATCGTTGTATTATGTAATCTTACAGTAATCCCCCAGAGACCTGAATGATGTATAATCACTCCTCATCATTTTTCTTCTTTTGAGCCCAAATTTGGGCTGAGCACAGACACAGAAAAACTGTTTGGCATCTTTTTCCTTTCTTAATCTTCACATCTAATTCCCGGACCTTCATTTTACTTATAAATGTTACTTACGCTGGAACGTAACAGGGTAACAGAAATGAATCAAGGAGGCCTGCCCCCACTTGGACTGTCTCTAGAGTCAAAGACTTGTTTTGCCTCCGCTGAAGTAATGAAGACATTTACGCTCAGAACAAAACGGGCAGAAAAATCGGGTTGGGCTGGGGACACCAGGGTAGACGGCCGTTCCAATTTTCATGACAAATCTCAGAAGACAAAACATCCCCCCACAGAGCCAACACAATCCCCCAAGCTAGCCTGAGGAGCCAGGCTCCCCAGGTAAGACCCCCCTCCCCACCCCCACCCTGAGTCCTCCCCCAGGTGACGTCCAAGTCCTGGGGGTGGGCACATCATGGGCTCTGAAACCCCGGGGGCATGCATGGCAACAGTGCCAGATACGGAACGAATACTGTGGTCTTCCGGGACCAACATCTAGTCATGCAGAGAGGCTGGACACCTCCCCATTCCCCACAATAAGCTGCTTACTTCTCAATCGGAAACAGGCTGCTAGCACACAGATCAGCCATCAGCCATACCCCTCCATCCCTGTTCCGGGACAACACAGAGGGCCACATCGAACAGTGTCGGACTCCGAGCCACCAGAACGTCGTCCTCCCACTTGCTGGGTACCTGAACAAGTCACCTGACCCCTTCTCCCCGTGAGGCAGGAGAACACAGACTGGGTTTTCAGTGGCTGCCCGACCACATGCCCCGGCTTTATCTCATTTCGTCCTCATGACGGTTCTATGCCCTGGCACTGCTTTATTTGCATTTTATACTCTACATCTGAGGCAGTGCACAACCACTCATTCAACGGCCTAAGGTCCCACCACTTGAGGTGTCACCCCACTGAAGGGACCCCATTCCTCATTTCCAAGGCCTGCTGCCTAACACTATCTCTTAACAGTGGAGTACAGTAGACTCTCCATCAATCAGAACTCAAGCAACCGGCAAAATGTTTTTGCCGGTTGCTTGAGGTTTTGCTGGTTGCTTGAGTTCCAGTTAATGGAGAGTCTACTTACATTTATCTGGCATCTCCCAATCCCCATGGGTGCCAGCTAACTGAGTCTCCTGTATCTAGATATTTAACAACTATGGGTTGAAACGGAAGCCCCTTTCACATCGGCACAAAGCTTCCCTTTGAGGACTTCTTTCATCCAGGGGGAAAAGAAAACAAAAACAAAATGTTGCTCAGGGAAAAATCAGGTGAAATAAAGAGGGTGGGGCACGGGGGTCATGCCGTTTTTGGTCTAAAAATGCTGAACACGACGCACGTTGTTTGTGTAAATCACCCACCATGAAATGGGCAAATGCAGTGAAAGAGCCTCCAAGAAAAAAGATCAGTGACAACGAATGCAGCCTGTCACCACAAGGCCACCTGGTCACAGATACAGATGAGTTCCAACAACACTCACTTAGCAGGGGAAGCCTGCCCTCCAAAGGATAATTTCAGTTTTGGGGGGATCCCTCTTAGTATGTGGATATTTTTCAAAAAGTACACAGTTGGCCCTCAGTATTTTTGACCCATGGTTGGGAACCCACAGGTAAAAGTGCCAACTGTATGCCTTGTTCTACAGCATTTTAGACAAGGGACTTGAGCATCCGCAGATTTTGGTATGCATGGGGGTCCTGGGACCTATCCCCTGACGTTAAAAGTTATACTCAGATTTTCAACTGCACAACCAAGGTCAGCACCGAACCCCCTGTTCTTCAAAGGTCAACTGTATTTTGAAGGCAGCTGGGTGGGAATTGCTGGTGGATTAGAAGTAATCGGGGACCTTCTGGAACAAAGACCATACAACGGTGGCCGGTCAACTTCTAGAAGCAGCTAATAAAAGTCACGGTCACCATGTTCCATGGCTGATAGGAGCTAGGCAAACGCATTATGCACATTTGTTCTCGGACTTAATCTTGACAACACCACCGGCAGGCAGCCGTCCCATCACAATCCATGGAGGAGGATGTGAAGGTCACAAGCCCAAGGTCACAGCCAGGGGCTTCTTGGAGCCCCTCCGACTCCATGACCTGCCTGCTGGCACCCGAGCCAGAACCCTGCAATCTCAACTCCCTCCCACCCTCAAGCGCAAGCTGGGCAAATCTGGGTGTGGAAGCAAAGGACTTCTTGGCCCAACGCTTACTGATTTCTTTTTCCCAGATGCAAACCTCTTGGGGGTTGCACTTGATCGCAAAAGCTGTTTATCTTGGCAGCTGGAGCGCTATGGCAGCGGAAATGCTGCAACCAGCCCTCGAGGCCGGCCCCAGGGGCGCCTGCTGGTCCCCTCGCCTGTCTCCCCGGGAACCCTTCCATTTAATCAGCAGCTCAGCCAATGTGGGAGGAGCGGGTCATCCCACGGCTCCCGCCGCGGCCCGTGCACAGCTGTTTGGTCCTGTTTGACTTAGTAACCATGGGGGACAGGAGACAATAGAAAATATATGAATATTATGAAACCAAACAAGAGAAAAGCGATAGAAACATGGAGGAGTAAGCATTAAGTGAAAGTGGCTTCCTGCCCCCCGCCAAAAAAAACCCCACAAAAACACTAATCATTTTCATGGAGTAAAACCCTGGAGGTTCGTGGGAAAAGGGGACGTGCCGAGTGCTATACAAACAGCACCTTCCAGCAATTTGAGAGGCAGAGGGTCCCAAGAGCCCCATGAGGACACAGGACACCAGAAAGGTCTCAGGTGGAAAATGGAATTCAGGGAGTCTCTTCCATCCACTGACATACTGCACATAATCCCAATTAATGGCAGAGGTGGAAGCTCGATATTCTGAGGAAAATAAAAGCCAGCCCTAGCTCATATGACAGAAAACCGTGCACGCTGGTGCCTGCTACTCAAAACCACTGCAGGAGCTCCTTTACATCCATTCATTCCGTCAACCGTGTGGATCCAGCCTTTCACAGCCTGTTCCAGGTGCCGAAGGAAGTGACACACGGCTTACACACAGAGAATGTTCTGTGTAGTGCACAGCCAGGGGACCAGGGGGATCAGTGCACCCACAGCTTGCATCAAGGAGCAGAGGGCCAGGGAGCAGGGTCCCCTGGACTGAAGTGTGGTGGTCACCAAGCTGACCCACGAACACCGGGAAGGAGCAGCCCTGTCAATGGACAGAGATTCTGTGATCAAAAAATGCAGTGAATATTTAAATTAAAAGAAAACAAAACTGGGGGGATGCCGGGATGGCTCAGTTGGTTGAGTGCTTGTCTTGCAGCCCCGGGGTCTGAGGATTGAATCTCGGCCCTGGCCCGTGTGGATCCGTATGCTGAGCTGGGGTGTGCCCCCAGTTCGGTTCTTGCTGGGGAGGGCTTCCCAGGCGGGAGGCCCCTGGCCCAGCTCCCACCCTGGGTGGGCTTCCCATGTGGGAGGCCCCCAGCGGGGGTCCTGCCCTGTGCAGCCCGTGCCCACCTGTGGAGTGAAACTATAAGGAAAAGTAATGTCATACAACTGTGGAAACTGCTATGCCCCCTCCCCACCCTCCCAATCACAAACAATAAACATAATTCTTAAAAAATATATTTTTTAATTTAAATTACAGTAAAAGACACATTTGCCATTAATCCCCATCAAAACACACACACCCCCGACTTTGAACACGCTTATCCCATCATTCTTGCCACTTTTTTTTTTTAAAGATTTATTTTATTGGGTTGTTGTTTTTTTTGACAGAGAGAGACAGAGAGAAGTCGGAGGGCCCAGAGCCGTCTCCATCATAGTTGACATTAGTTTTCCATATAGTTTCACTCCACAGGTGGCAGGAGCTGGGCCGGGAGTCTTCCACGCAGGCCCCACATTCTTGCCACTTTCTAAACCGGTTCTGGAAGTTCTCTTTCATGAGGGTCTTTAGTTGCGCTGTCATGGCTGCCTCAATGTCCTGAATCGATTCAAAACGTTGACCTTCCTTGTTCACTTTGACTTTGGGGAAGAGAGAGAAGTCACCTGGTGCCGGGTCCAGTGAATACGATGGCTGAGGACACACCGTCATGTTTTCATTGGACAGAAACTGCTGCACCAGAAGCCATGTGTGACTTGAATTGATTCAGGACATCAAGGCAGCCATGACGATGCAATAAAGACACTCATGAAAGAGGACTTCCAGAACTGCTTCAGAAAGTGGCAGGGACGATGGGATACGTGTGTTCGAAGCTGGGGGGGGGGGGTGCGGTTGAGGGGGATTATTGGCAGTGTGTCTTTCACTATAAGAATTTTTTAAATGTAAACATTCACTGTACTTTTTGATCGTACCTCGTAAACTAGTCTTCCACAGCCCCAAGCAGGCTGATGTGTGTCGATGTCAGCGATCCCTCCTTTGAAACCTATTTCACATCGCACTTGTCTAGTCATTCCGTCACAGAGACAGCCCCCCAATACAGAGCCCAGAAGGGTGGTTGCTCTTGGATACCTAGCTCTCATATTTATTTAGACGACTAATGAACTATAACATACAAAAAAATCATTTGTAAACTCGAAAATGTGACATAAATGGTCGTTACCACTAGACTAGATTTTGAAGGGTCTTATAAGCCACCTAGTCCAAAGTGATCACTTCATAGATCATGAAGATTTATCCAAGGCCACCGGCTTGTCTGTGACGGAGCCAATGAGAAAGCCTGACATTACACACAGCTAGGACGCCATGCGAAGGAAACACAGGTTTTGAACATTTGAATTCAACAATCACATGTAGTTTTCAGTCCTCTCCTGTTCTCCTTCAATTGCCTATAACTCTAAGCACGTTAGATTCAGACTTTTGCTCTTGGCGGCACAATAGTTCAGCTTCTTCCGGAATGAAGGTGCGTGCTCTAACAGATAAAGCCAGGAACCCTCTGTTTCCTCTATGAAGCAAGCAGTCTATGCCTATACTCAAAGATAGCTGCAATTTGAAACCTATGAGAAGTCAAGAGCAAGCAGACTGTGCAGACATGGAGAAGGCAGAGGAAGGAGGGAAGGGGAGAAGGAAACTGTTTTCCAGCATTGAGTGCTGGTGGGATCGATAGTGTTTGACCAACAGCAATGAGTCTGGTGCCAAGGGTAGCAAGGAGATGAGTCTCACAACCACAGCCACACTTCACCTATGACACTTGGTTAAGGTCATCCGTGTGCACTGAGAAGAAATCAACCATCATGTAACTCAGTGAGGTCCCCGCTCCTGCACTGGTGATAGTCTCAGAACCAAATGTGCCCACAACTACGGTCACCTTGGGGCAGCCTAGTGGCATCTTCTTGAACTTTTTCTATCTTGCTTATTAACCTTTTGTCTACATGCCTTCTGCCATAAGCAGCTTCAAAACTTTCCAGGAAAAAAAAAATAGTCACATAAAGTCCAAAAATCAATCTGCAAGAAAAGAGGGAACAGAAAACGCAACAATTATCACAAGCTGTATATCTCAGCCCCTTACATGATGATTGGAACTCTAAACTTACCAACAGTGTCACATGGTTCATCTTTGTGTACACAGAAATCTGTCCTAAAAAGAAAAGAAAAAAAAAAAAGGTGTGTATGTAATACTCTCAAGAATGGGGAGATAAAACACTGTCAATTAACCTGGCTTAGTTGTCCTGCTCATAGCAATGTTATTGCTTAGTTGTCACAGGTTACAATAAAGAATAACAACTTGCAGCCTTAGCCAAGAGTAACCCATCCATATTTCCAAATAGAAGGCCCAGTTACCCCACAGACAACCTTCCTTTTAGAGCTAAACTATTCCATATGTAACCCTCCGTCGCTGGAAGGATTCCTTCCAACAGCTGAAAACGTTTTGGAAGATGTTTGCCAAGTCATGTATCAGAGACAGTTATTAGTCAGTATCATCAAATCATAATGACTTCCCCAAGCTACTCTACTTGGGCAACTGGTTTTAGATGTTGGAGTGACCATGTATCACGGCTATGAGACGACCACAAAAAAAGTCCTTTCCAAACATTCTAATGGGGGTGCCCAAAAAAATCGATATACATTTTAAGAGACGTTATCTACGTATTACTTTTCGAAGTTGAATGGAATGCTGGTAGCCATGTGTACTATGACGTTCGCTACTGTCTCCCTGTGACAGGCTGGACAGTCAAAAAAAAAATGGCAGAGGCAGCTCTCCAAGTCCATGCAGGTGTCACCATTTGCTCCCCATGAGAACGGAGGCTCTGAGGATGTACGTGACAGGCCGACCTCATGGGTGTGTAATCCACGCAGTTGTAGAAGTGCCTCCAACACAGTTGTCATGCTCTGCTGTTGCCATCTTGAAGTTCTTGATCCTTTCTGAACGTGGGGTCCCACACTTTCATTCTCCACGGGGCCCCACCAGTTATGGAGCTAGTCCTGTGCACAGCCTATTGCCTGGCATACAGTTGGGGTGTCAGAAAGACTGGCTCCTTTATCAAACAGCTGACAGACATTTCCAGACCACTTTCAACGTGCCCTTGGCTCTCCCCAATGCTGGAAAACCTGGTACCACGCACAACGCAATGAGCTCTCACGGCAAGCAAGGCCTGCAAGAGGCCCTTGGTCAGAAGGTTGACAGGAAGGACGTCCCAGGGCGCTGGGTGGAGTTACATGCTGCTGACAGACAGTCGGCAGTCTCCCAGTGCTCACCCCTGCGTGCTTGCTCCAGGGAGCTCCCTGGAGCACTGACATGGGTTTGGGGGGGGGGCTGGGGGGAGTCCCACTTTCCTGGCTTGCCAAGGGAGATGAAGAGTCACAAGTCAGGCTGTGTCAGGGTATGAAGCCCCATGGAGCGCCCCCATCCTCTGTGTGGGCCCCTCGTGACCCCCCAGACCCAGTCCACTCAGAGACGCTTTCTAGCCCTAGACGTGGCTGCAGCTGCTAAAAGCCCAGCTTCTGCCGCTTCTGGCTCGGAAGCTCCTGCTGGACATGATGTCATCTTCACATTCCGCAGCCGGCCATCTGTAGGGTTGGTGGGAGTCCAGGAGAACACACTCTCGGACCCAGCCACGGCCCGTTAAGAGAGAAAAAGAAAAGACGAGAACACCTCGCATCGGCCACTATCGGCCCCAGGACCCGAGGACGCTGGCCTGCCCACATGGCCAGGCCTGGGTCGCCCTCGGTGTGGGAGGGAAGGACAGTTTTTCCAGAGCAGCAGCTGCCTCACACCCAATTTCCGTGTGAAAACATCAGCCCATTATTACCCCAACCTAGGGAATTGCAGCTCTCGGCCTCTAATTATTAAACAATGCTTCTCAGCCAACTTGGCTTCTAGCCCCCTCTCCAGTCTGTCCTCGTGGGAGGTCTTCAATGGAACAACGTCTGTGAGGACCAGGAGGATGGTTTGGGCACCAATCCATTCTGCTCCACAGAAGCAGGTGGGGGCACTCATGAGGGCTCAGGTCGCTCCTGGGGTGTACGCACACAACAGAGGGACAAAACACCTGGGCTGGCTTCAGGTAACAGCTAGGTGGGAGGCCTTGGCCTTGGTCTCAGCCCCGCCCCCCTCTGAAGGAACCTTGCTTTTCCCAGCTGCCAGTCACCGCCCTCCCCGGCATCCACACCCCAAGCCAGCGTGCTGAGAACCTCCCACATGCAATGAGGATCTCCCCCTAATTTGCTTAGTTACAAAAGAACATTTAAAAAAGGTTTTTGTTGTGGTAACATACATGTAACCTACAATTTACTACCTCAACCATTCTTAAGTAGTAGGCTGACCAGACATTCTGTTTGCAATGGGACAGAAAACAACAGAACTGTCCCATTTCATACGGGACATGTGATCAGCCTACTGACACCATGAACTTGCCCAGTGAGACATCTGGTCAGCCACTTCAGTAGTGTCCTTGTACATTCACACTGCCATGCATCCAATCTCCAAGAGTCTTCATCTTGCAAAAGAAACTCTAAAGCCATAAAATTACTCCCTACTCCCTCCTACCACCAGTTCCTGTCCATTCTATGTGCTGTCTCTATACGTGTGACTGCACTGGGCATCTCACAGAAGCAGAAGCAGAAGCAGGCAGGATTTGTCTTTTTTGTGACTGGCTTATTTCACTCAACATCATGTCCTCACAGTCACCCGTGTTATAGCACGTGACAGGACTCCCTTCCTTATTAAGGCTGAATAATGCTCCAGTGCATAGACAGACCATACGTTGTTTACCCACTCATCCATTGATGGGCATGTTAGCTATTATGAACAATGGGTTTTCTTGGAAATTTTAAGACTCTTGGGTAACTAGGATTTCGGTACATTTAAATGAATAATCACAATAGCAACAATAATGGCTAATACTTATTGCGTCCTTCCTTTGGGCCAGGGATTGGGAGAAGGATCATCCAAATTCATTTAATCCTCATGCCTCAGAAGCAGGTACTATCATTTATCCCCATTTTGCTGATGAGGAAACCGAGCCTCAGACAGGTGGCTCAAGGCCTGATTTCCAAACCCGGATTCCTCTTTCCACCCCAGCGGGAAATGGCTTGTCCCCTCCCACGTTTTTCCGCTACAGGCTGAAGCCACCTTTACCTGGTCACGAATACAGCGGCATCCACGGGGGGCGTATCATCCTTCCCTCCTGGAACCTGATTGTTGCCAAGGTACCGTGCGCCCCCGTATTCCTCATTCTGCCAGTGACAGAAGCTCTCCAGGGACCGCTCGCCATGGTGCCCAATGGACAACTTTGCCTAAAGGAAATCGGGGGCCATTTAGAGAAGCAAAGGCCCAGGGAAGCTAAAGTTTATGCCCAGACTATAGCATCAAAGTGAAGACAGCTGCTCTCTGGGACATTATTCAAGGATACATTCCCTCCAACTACAAACCTAACACTGGTAGAGAGACCCACAGAAATTAGGAGCCTACTTATAAGTTCAAAAGAAAAGTGCTCTTCTTTACAGCAAACTGAGCACCGTGTACCCAACCAAGCATTGGTCCCTCATTGTCACATTCATTGCTTGACTCTGTGGGTAACACTGTCAATCAAAAGACCAGGAAGAGATGCTACAGTAAACCCGAATTTGGACTACAGCTTGAGTGGAGCTTCAGAAGGGTAGCCATGGTTGCAAAGACCTTACCATCAAGCCTGTGCATGTGTGAGAGATGCCTGGAGGAAGGAGGGATGGTTATAGACCCACGCAGATTTTGTACATACCAAACTTACGCTAATAGTACCTACCCTCCTCTCTCAGAACATCCCAGTCCCTGACCCAGGGCACACTGTTGCCATCTGCAAAGCCAGGGAGGGTGGATAAGACCGACACCCCCGCTGGACTCCTCCTCAGCAGCCAATAGCAACTAGGAAGCTTACATTTTCTGTGAGGGCTGCCCATGCAGACTTACAGGACGTTGTCGTAGAAGGACAAGCTTGGTGACTTGAATGTTAATTTTAATTCCAAGGCTCTGGTGCTGAAACATATTGTATACCTATCAAAGGAGAAAAAAAAGATAGAAATAGGTAAAGGTGTGAATATCAAAGTTTTTAAAAATACAATGGCAGCCTGGATGAGATCCTGGAATAGGAAAGAGATGTTAGGAAAAGACCAAGGACATCTGAATAAAACTGTGAACTTTAGATAATCAATTATATTCATTAAAAATTAATATTAAAAAAAAAACGGCTGTGTTCTTTTCAGTACAAAAATATCTAAAGAAAGAATAATTCCATGAAATTCAAATCTCAGTGTTCATATATAAAGTCTTATTGGAACAACAACAGCAAAAAAAAAATATATATATATATATATACACATATATGAAATATAATCCAGATTTTACTTAAGGCATGTACAACCTATGGCCCAACATAAATTCTTAAAACATGAGATTTTGCAACTGTTTTTTTTTTTAACTCATGCTATCGTTAGTGTATTTTACATGTGGCCCAAGACAATTCTTTGTCTTCCAGTGTGGCCCAGGGAAGCCAAAAATGTGAACACCTCTGGTGAATATATATATATTTTTTTAGAAAATACTTTTATTTGTTTCATTATGTCCTGCTTTGGTTCTTTTTTTTTTCTCCCCAGTTTTATGAGCTATAATAGACACATTGCATTGTATTAGTTTTAGCTATACAACATCCTGATTTGATATATGTATATTGTGAAATGACCACCACAATAAGTTAAAATCCATCACCTCCCACAGTTATCATTCTTTTTCCTTGTGAGGAGAGCTTTTTAAGATCTCTCTCAGCGACTTTCAAACATATGATGCACACAGTATCATTAGCTATCGTCACCGACTTGTACATAACATCCCCAGAACCTATCACAGAACTAGACATTTGAATCTTCTGATCACCTTTACCCATGTCACCCATCCCTCACCCCATGCCCCTCTGGTAACTCCCAATCTGTTCTCTGTATCTAAGAGTTTGGATTTCTAGATGCCTCAGGTAAGCAATAACATACAGTATTTGTTTTCCTCAGTCTGATTTATTTCACGTATTTCTGGTTTTAAATACTTCTTTAAGATTTATGTTATTGTTTGAGAGAGAGAAGTGGGGAGGGCCCAGAGTGGTCTCCATTGCGGTACCACATCAGTGGCGATATGGTTTTATTCCACACAGGTGGCTATGAGGCCTTGCAGACCGGGAACCGAACCTGGGGCCTCCCACATGGGAAGCGAGAACCTTACCGCCATCCTCGCGGTTACTAGTAGTGTTACAGTCCAGCATCTGGGGTTGCAAGGCTAGGGCCTGGGGCCTGGGCCGGAGCCAGGACTTGACCCCCCGACCTTGAGGTTACACGGCAAGCTCTCAACCTGCTGAGCTATCCCACACCCCTAAGTACCCTCCTTCTTGTTTGTTTGGATTTTTCTGGTAGGCATAATCCAGAGGGAGACTTTTCCAGCAGGGGCACTCCAACGTCCTCCAGCAGGTGCTGGGGTCGTCAGTACATCAGCAGCAATCAAGCGATGAGCAGTACAGACAGGGTAGCTGCAGTGAACCCAGGCCAAGTGCAGCTGAATCCCACACTTACACACACACACCCTGAAAGCCAGGGAGGTGCACACAGTGACCGAGCATCTGTGCAATGAAGGAATTAGCTGTGTCAGTGTGTGGATTTTCCTCTTTGGAACTACTATTAAAGAAAAAAAAAAAACTTTGTGTCATTTAATATTCTTTCCCACAAGGAAAAATAGAACACATTAAGCTGTTCTGTTTTCACTCCCCCCCACCCAAATTTCCTTTCCTCAAGAACAAAATAGCATTTTTTTTCTTTCAGCCTGGGTCCTCCAGAGACCAATTCTGAAGTCATGTCTTCACTACCTACCCCCAAACCTGGGTGAAGAAGGGAAAAAAAAAAACACAACACACATAACTTTTTCCTTGTTTTGATATTTTGAGAACCACCCAATGGCTATAGTTCAAATTCTTCCAGAAATATTCAGCATTAGGATTGGGCCCAGACTGGAAAACCTCAATTCAAAACATGAAAATCAGGAAGAATGAAAACCTGAGGCTAGGAGGGAGAAAATTCCAGTCGCACAGGGTTTCTTGGTGCCATTTAAACGCTGCCTGCGATGTCAACACCAGCCATAGGCATTAAGTTCTCAGTCAAGCAATTCTCAATTAAAACAAACAAACAAACAAACGAAAAACAATTCTTTTTTTCTGACAGGCCACAGGAAAAAAAAATAAAAGCATAAAGAACCAGCATAGAATGAAGCACATTTCAGGAACAACAAAACCACAGGAACAAACTCCCTCACCGGAATCTTCCATTTTCTCCTCTCTGGGCTGCTGATAGTTCTGAGTCCAGCCACGCCTCATGTCACCACCTACGCATTTCAACACTGCTCGGACTTAGGACCAGTGCTCCAGTCCCAGATGTCCCCTTTCTCAGTCTTCGCCTTGTGCCCGCAGTCCGTTCGTGTTCGCGACATGAAGCGCTCACCATCACGCAAGACTACATGCTTTGTTTGTAAGTGCGGTGTCGCGTGACATCTATTGAAAAGGACATGCCCTATGGAGTCACGACATAGCACAAGACATCAGCCTGTAAGCTCCTCCCTTACGGACCAATTCGCTTAACTACCTAGTTGTAGGAGCCGAACTCGGACGTTAAGTGAGGAGCGCCTCTATTCCATAGAGGACTACCCCAAAGGCTGAGTAGCGTCCATGGGGCAAATGCATACACACACTAAAAAAAATGCAGTGAAGGGAGAGCAAAAGCTTCCTGCTCTAGGGGCCAGGAGGCAGAGGGAATTGGAGAGGTGTTTCATCGAGTTTTGACTTTGCAAGATGGCAGAATTCTAAAGAGAACATGCACAACAACGTGAGTCTACCTAACAATACTGAACTGCAGTTAAAAATCCCTAAGAGGGTATTTTAATCAAATGAAAAATTGTTCATTAATTTAAAAACACGCACACACACACAACAACAACTTCATGCTCTAAACAACACTGCCTAAAGTCTGTAGGAATGCATTTCACCTTGGTGTGTAACGAGGGTGCTCACGTCCAGCAGTGCAAGTGTGGGAGACCTGTTACCGACGTGAGCTGTTCCCACAAAGTGCAGCAGAGCGCAGGGAGGACAGACGCACGGGGTCTCCTCGGAGGCCCTGCACAAGCCAGGCCAGCCAGATGAACATCGGCCCACAGCCATGACACACAGCGCAGCCAGCCGCAAAGACATGGACCGAAGTCTCCCCATGGAAATTCGTGCTCAGGAGGTCTTCGGAGGCAGCAGCCGGCCATCTGATGTTTAGAGAGACACCTGGTTGGGCCGGGAACAGCCCAGCCAATTGTCTGGAAATTCTGTCTCTGGCCTCAAGCTCTGGCTGCGTCCTGGCAAGGGTTCAGAGCGCTGGCTGCATTTGTCACATTTCCTTGGCAGCCTGGACAGGGCTGGTGGACCTCCTGCCGGCAGCGCACAGCGGCTCTCCTGGCCCGGCGACTTAGGGACCCGGTCAAGGAGGGGCAGGCAGGGACCAGGTCACAGGGGCATCCGGGGAAGAGCTATTCCCATGCCAGGCAGAGTTTTCACAGGAGCACACCCTACCTGCAATGACTTGGGGCCACGGGGACAGACAGGGACTGCAGCTGACATTCTGGAATCACGCAGGGGCCCCTTTAGACCCCACACAGGAGGGGCTGTTCTCTAGAGAGCAGCGCCTCTGGACCGAGCCACTGGAGTAGCACACCAACTCCACGTGGGCGCCTGGGAATGCATATATGGAAGCCCACCCAGAACCCCCGAATCAGGGACCCTGGGGGTGGGCCCGGCCAACTGCATGTCATGCGCCCCGCCAGCAGCTGCCCGTGGGTGGCGGCGGGGTGTGAGAACCGGTGGGCGCTCTAACACGGTTTCTCCAGTCACCAGAGTGAGAGAGGCTGCTTGTCTGTGGCACATGGTAAGTGAGTAAAATTGATGTCATTTTCCTGACACTCAGGACTCGCCTGGAACTTCTCAGGGTTTCCCTCCACTCCGTGGTTGTTAAGGAAGCTAAAAACAACCCAAGTTCGGTCAAGTGGCCCTGTTTTCCAATCCGGCTGCCCAAACCCGGGGTTCCTGGCGTCAGCCACCCCCTGTTTCCGTCTGCAATTTGTTCTTTAAAATAGTCCCGCTCCTGGGTCACCCCCACCCAGGGGAAAACCCAGCTATGGATGGAAAAGGACACTATAGAGCATTTGGAAACTTGGCAAATGCCGGGACCACAGCACCCCTCTGCGGCCTGCAGCCAGCCCGGGACCAGAGCTGGCGGGGGCCTCTCCCTCCGCGTGTACATGAGCAGGTGAGGGCTTTGCTGAGGACACCCAGCCCGGAGTAGCGCTCCATGTCCCTGGATCAGAGCCAGGCAGAGGGATCTTCTACGCCACGCGTCCCCTCTCCACTGGGGCCACAAACGGGTAGCAATCTACATGGCTGTTAGGAAGCAGGCCGTATGGCAGGGGTGGAGCAGTGGACAGCGAGCAAAGCTTCATCTGTACTCACAGCCACAGCCCACGGTTCCCATGACCCCCTGAGCTCCACCTCCTGTCAGATCAGCAGCGGCGTTAGATTCTCGTAGGAGCACGAACCCTGTGGTGAACTGTGCAGGGCAGAGGTCTAGTTTGCACGCTCCTTATGAGCATCTAATGGCTGATGATCTGAGGTGGAGCTGAGGCGGTGATGCTAGTGCTGGGGAGCGGCTGCAAATACAGATTCACACGAGCAGACAGGTTTGACTGCACAGAGACCATCATACATCAGTTGCTTGCAGATTCGTATCAAAATCCTACCAGTGAGTGGCAAGTGACCGATAAGCTGCCTCTGGCACTTGAATCATCCTGAAATCATCTCCTACTCCCCAACCCCCAGTCCCTGGAAAAACGGTCTTCCACAAACCCGGTCCCTGGCACCAAAAAGGTTGGGGACTGCTGTTTTAAAACACATATCACTGGGTGCCATTCTTCTACTTAAACCCCTGCTGCAGCTTCCCATTGCCATGTGCAGTGAACCCACTCCCCATGCCCTGGAACACCAGCCTGCCAGGATGTCCAGGGCCTCTCCCTCAGCCGCCACCCGCCACATCACCTCTTTCTGTGCCTCCCTCCTGCCAGATGGACCCCCACTAGCTATCTCCTGCATATCTTCTAAACGGAGGGCCTGTCTGGGACCCCCTCAGTCACTGTCTCTCACCTGGATCTTCACCAGCACTTCTTGTGGTTAGTTTTTTGTTGTTGTTGTTTGTTTTTTTAATATTAGCATCCTAATGACTGTAAGTGGTATCTCATTGTGGTTTTGATTTGCGGTTCCCTAATGATTTGTCACGTGAAACATCTTTTCACATGCTTATTGGCTATCTGGATATCTCGAATTCTCTCTCTCCCCCCCGCCCCCACCCCCACCCCCAGTCACCAATCACTGTGGATCCCTCCTCGCAGCACACGCTCCCTTCTGCACGGCCACGTCCCCTCTCAGCGCTCTGCCCCTCGGTTCAGACCCGGTCCCCCGCACACTCCGTTCCTGCTGCTCTGCCTTCCGCTTGCACGCCCGTCCCCCCGGGTGCGTGCAGGTGCTGCTGTCGTCTTCCCGAGCCTCACTCTGCACACACTCTTCTTCCCCGCCCCCTTCAGAGGCCCCACTCCTCAGCATATCTTACCCGTCCACCCCCAGACCAGCCCACACTCTCCGATGCCTCCATTCCTGGCTGCAGCTGCATCACACCCACCAAACTCAGCTCCAGCTGCACCCCCAAGCATGACCTGTGGCCTCACCCCAATCCGCCAAATACTTCCTCTCGCGCAGCTCAGCCTCCACGCTACGGGTGATTGCTCACCAGTCCCCCACCTGGGTCCCGGAGGTCCCCACAGGTACTTCTACTGCCATATGGAGCAGGTAACTGCTGGTTCAGACGGTGGATGGATGGCTGGGGTTGGACTGTGTTCAAAGACCTTCCTGTGCCTAAGATGTGAAGGGTGCGGCCCCTCCCCCAGCCCCCCACCACACGAAGGCTCCCCTCCACCCGCACTCATCAAGTTAGATGTCGGCCCTGGCTCCTGCGCTGGTCCCTCCACTAGCGAGCCTCTCGCCACTTCCTGCGAGGTCTCTGCACACAGCAAGCTCTGGTTCACGTTCCCGTTTGACACCTTAGAGCAGGGACAGGGCTCATTCTACTTTGAATCCCCCAGCCAGGGTCATGGAAGGTTCTAGTCAGGAGTGGTGGGCAGGGGCCCCTCCCAGAGCAAATCCGGGCCATGAAACACCACACCAAGGCGGGTCAGCGGGCAGCATGGAGACACCCACCCTACTCCCTGCCCACGGGTCCCACGGCTGTGTGGGCCTCCATCCGCCCCGAGCCCTCAGGCAGGAGCAGGCAGGGCCGTCCCGCCTCAGGACTCACCATGTTCATGACGGTGAGGATGAATCTCTGCGCCGCCTCGGCTCCGTGGTACTGCACCATGTCCGCGTCGGCCACCACCAGCGTCTCCACCGTGTGCTCGGTGGTGAGCCGGATGGCGTTCCTCCGCTCCCGCCAGTCCCGGGCTGGCTGGCCCTGCCCCGGCTCCTTCTTTTCTGGAAAACAAGGGAGACGTGAGGGCAGGCCTTGGCAGACTGACTTCCCAGGTCACGCAGAACACCGGCCTCCCGTTGAGCCTCCCCTTGAGAACGGCGGGTCTCTGTGGGCCGGTCGCTGGACCTCCAGCCTCACAGGCGCTCACTCACTGGGGGTAGAACTGACGGGGCGGAAGGGAGGACACTCGGGAAGCCAGACACCAACACACCCACCCACCATCCCGCGGAGCAGGCAGATGGGGCTACACATCATGCACGAGAAAACGTGTCCCTTAGAGCGGGGGTGTCCAACCTGGTGGCTTCCCGGGGCCACGCTGGTAGAAGAATTGCCTTGGGCCACACATCAAATATACGAACACTAACGACAGCTGAGGAGCTACCAAAAAAGTTGCAAAAGTCTCATGTTTTAAGACAGTGTACACATGTGTGTGGGGCGGCCTACAAAGCCAGCCTGCGCTGCACGGGCCCACGGGCCACGGATCGGAAAAGCTTGCTTCCGATAAACGGATTCCTGACAAGATCTTACTTTGATAAACTGCTCCTGTGGTTCATTAGAGCCCACACGGCAGTGTCTAAACACTCACAAAGCTGTTGAGTGAGGACCGACAGCAAAGGCCGACAGGAATGGCACACTCAGGATCCAACTGGGAAGACAAAGCTAAGCTCTCAGTCTGCTAGCTATTCTTCCCCTTTCGCACTGGCCTGTACAGAAGGCATCAGTGACAATTTACCTGAGATGTGGCTCATAATGTGCAAATGGGAGTCCTCTGAGCCATCGAATGTAGTTACAAATGTGAAAACTGGGAAACAATCTAAAGACCCAACCGCAGAGAAAGCCAACAACGATAGAACAGTGTGCAGCCACGAGAGTCATGTTTGTGCAGATGGTTTAGTGATATGGACAGAAACAGGCAGATATAAATCTGTATATACAGTTCAAGCCCGATTTTGCAGAGTTTACACACAAGTGTCTTCAGGCCCCAAAGATGATGATTGATAGATAGATGATAGACAGACACAGATAGATAGATAGATCATTAGATGCATAGATGATAGACAGATAGACAAATAGACAACCAATCTAGGAAGAACTTAACTAACATGTGAATGCAAGGTGATGTGTGAACTTCCTTTTCCTTCTCTTCTCCTCTCTATTTTCCAGATTTATACAGTGCACAAGTGTTACTTTATAAAATAACACAGAAGCCAAATGGGGCCACACCTGCTCTCAGAATTGGTATTGATAATCCACCTCCGAGAGTCGCCAAATCACCGTCTCATCCGTAGACTTTCCCTACGCTGGCTGCTCAGGACCTATTTTGCAGGTGCTCCTATGGAAAGAGCTGTCCTTTTAGCATGGCCCAACAGACACATTAGTCGTCTCTCGGGGACACGGGGACTTTGAACACGTAAGAGCTAAGCAAAGCAGCGGTCACTCCCAGACCAGGGGAGCAGGTCGCTCTTGGACACTGAACAGCTCAAATTGCTGCTCTGGGCGTCAGTCTTTCAAGTCTACACATAAAGTAGGATGGGTTAGGCCTGCCCTTCTCTCTTTGGTGGACCGTGGAGAGCCAACAAACAGAGCATCATAAAGGGTGAAATGCTGTGGGTTCACACGTGCCCGGAACACGAAGTAACAGGTAAGACACAATGGGCAGGTGCTCTGTGGTTCCCAAAGGGTTGTCACTGCCCCCAGGCCCTGGCTCAGCACTGGGATGAACGCGACGGTCCCTGAATGGATGCACGCATGGATGAATCAGCCAGGAGAATCCCCATCTCAAGGGACAGGAGGCAGGCAAGCCCTAGGACCCAGGGTGTCACCTTGGTTGCCATCTGTCCAGTGCTGCCCAGGTGTGCAAACAGGCTCCACTGCCATCCAGACTTAAACAGGAAGGTGGGAGGGGCCGCAGAACATTCAGCAAGACAGGATTCTATGCCGAGCACAACAGTGACCTTGACTCCCACGCTGCAGAAGACCTGCGCTTTGCTCTTCTGGGCGCCCTTCCGTGACAAGGCTCCCTCTGCTCAGGTGGTCTCTAGCTTGCTGGAGGCCCCTTAGCAACCCCACCAAAGTCGGAGCCCCCCAGGCCCCCGGGCTCCTGCCTGCATGCCCCTCACGGAGCATCACTCATGGGGGCTGTCATGCAGAACCGCACTAGGGGAGCTGGTGGCTTGAAGACACACCCCGGTGTTCTGCTCTGTCCCTACACTTAAGAGGAGAGAGCCCAAGCCTTGATTCAAATCCCCGAGGCCAGATGGGTTTCAGGGTTTGAGCATTTTTTTCAGCTTTGGCAAGGCAATACGGCGGGGGCATCCTGAACATCTCTCAGTGAGCAGAACGAAGGCAGCATGCCATCGTCAAAGGCGCCCCTATTTCTGCAGAGACATGAATAAGGGGGTGGGGGTGTGGACAGATATGCTCTGTAGCCTCCTGTCAGTGCAGGTTGGGCCTCGCCACAAAGGGAGTCAAAAATCCCGGATTTGGAAATCGCAGCTAAGAGAGAGACCGAGGACATGTATGCTCTCTCTGAGCGGGCATTGTTCCCGGGGTTGCTGGCAGAGGTGGGCAGGGGTGGGGAAGTCGGGGGAAGCTCGCCCTCCTCCTCTCTCCCCGCTTCATCCACCACTCCGCCCTCCCCAAGCATGACCATGATTCCTTTTCTACAGGGAAAACGGAACCAGAATTCCCTTTTTACCTTTCATTCCATGAACTTTATACCTAGACACCTTATCGGACAAAGTGGCGTCCACACCAGTAGTCACAGAGGACAGGCACCTGGGAAAGTCACCACCACCAATATGAGACTCGCGTGGTTGCTGGATTTAGACCTCCGCAGGGAGACTGAGGTTCAGGCTGGGCGGGCAATCCCCCTGAGACCGGCTGGGGACTCAGCAAGCCCTCACTGCTTGCGAGGACCAGGGAGGCACCCTCACCTCACAGATGAGAACAGACCTGCCTGACTGTCACAAACACGAGGGATCGTCCCCAATCCCAGCCCCCCAGTTCTTTCTGCCAGCATGCTGGTGCTGACTGGGTCGATTTTCCATCTCTGGCTTTGTATTCTTTTTCTTATATTTATTTTTCCTTTGCCCCTCATTATCCATTTAAAAAGAAAAAAAAAAAGAAAAGAAATTCTATGTATTTGCCTAGGATACCCCAAATCGCCTTTGGAAGAAAAGGAGGAAGAAAAAAAAGGCCAGGAAGAAACCAAAAGCATTCTACATGTGGTACCTGTCACCATATTCAAATCAGTGTTTATTCTGGGAGTTTGGGGACCACGGAAAATGCTGAGCAAATACATTAAACTGCTCTCGTTGATACTAGCTTTGCTCTTGGCCACAAAAAAAACAACAACCTCAGTTATGAATTGTCACAGTCTCTATGGCATTGATACTCCTTTAGCTCAAAAACAGTAGAATAGGTATTTACTAGAAAAAGGCGAGGCATTGGTGCGGGAATTCAACAGCCAGAAGCCCCCCACCCGCGCCCCCAAATGACCCCACCTCCAGCGACGGGAGAAGGGCCCTTGGCGTGTGTGCTTCTACCCAGGGAAGACCTCGGATTACTCTTTGCACCAAGGGAGAGGCCAGATGCCCTTGTGCCAGCTGAAGAAGCAGATTGGGAGGAAAACAGATGTGACGGGTCGCAAGGCAGGCAGCTGCCCAAGGGGGCGGGGCCCTCTGCGACGAAGTGCAGGCAGAGAAGACAGAGGGCTCAGAACAGGGACCAGGTGTCCCACGTGCTTACGGGCTAACGGGGTGACGCAGACAACCTGGGGGTCAGCCCAAGCTTAGGGCTCCCACTGATTCCGTATTCTGGTGAGCTGTCGAATTAGCTCCTTAGCTCTAACAAGGTACCGTATTTTTCGGTCCATAAGACGCGCTTTTCCCCTAAAAAAAGTGGAGGGAAAAGTGTGCGCGTCTTATGGAGCGAATACTGCAAAGAAGAGTGCACGTTGGGGACCTTAATGATGCCATGGGGAAGCCTGCAGCCAGATCAGAAAGCAGGGACTGCATGGAAGGAGAGCGGGTCCAGGCAGGTCAGGTGCATCTTATGGAGCGAAAAACATGGTAATCAGAGACATGAAGTGCACAATAAATGTGAATGTGCTTAAATCATCCCGAAACCATCCCCCACCCCCAAGGCCGTGGAGAATTTGTCTTCCATGAAACCGCTCCCTGGGGCCCCAAAGGTTGGGGACCGACCGCTGCTATAAATTGTATCTTCAGACTTCCTTGCCAGCTGGCTTCCTGTTCAGCTCTGTCAACAGGGGGCACTGGAAGGAGGCTGGCAGGCAGGGGATGGGCAGAAGGGGTGCCTAGTGTTTTCAGCTCAGGGGGGCACTGCCCCATCAGTCCTGGACAACTAAGGCCCCCGCCCCAGCTTCAGGGGCCCTCCCAAACCAGCCTCCCCACCCCCTCAGAGAGACAGCAGCTGGCTACCACCCCCTTGCTGGTCTGATGCCCCTTCAGCGGTCTGCGCCCCGGCCCCACAGACCCCTGCCCCAAGCTCTTTGGGCCTGAAAATGCACCTCTTCCCTCTGCTTCCTCCAGCCCTCAGCTCATAGCTATTTCCCGGGTTACCCCAGCCCCCCTTTCGCTCATACAGACTTGGATGCTGATACCACCAACGCCCAGTGTGACATCCCTCAGTCAGACATACCTAGCACGGTTTCAGCGCTCCCGGCTGGACACCAAGTGAGAGGGTCAGGCCTTCCCCTACTTTCTATCTTTCACTCAAGCCCCGAGGATTCGTCCCAGTTCTAGAACTAAGGATGCGCTTTTTCACAGGGGGCGCAGCAGGGTCCTGGGTGTCACTCCCACACCGCAGGACACTGCAGGACAGGCAGTTACCACTGAACAGGAACCGATCCATGGGGGGCCCTGGGAAGGAAACCCAAGCCTCAATGGTGCCGTAGTTGTCCCCACCTATCCCTGCCACATCCAAGCACTCAGGGACAGCATGTTGTGGATTCAGGGTAAGGTGACCAGATTTTAACATTGGTAAAGCGGGACACCATTGACTGGGGGGGAGGGGGTTCTTGATTAAAAATTGGGTCTATCTCCCGCCGTTCCCTAGCTTGTCGTGCATTCTTTCCAAAAATCGGGACTTTTTTAAAACACCACGGGACGCGGGACAAATTGTTAAAAATTGGGAATGTCCTGCCAAAAGTGGGCCGTCTGGTCACCTTAATTCAGGGGCAACGTGGGGCAAATATTAGAGGAGGGAACGAGACCAACCAGAGACAGCAGTGAGTTTTCAGGTGAAGCTATAAAAGCTCGCACACATGCAGACTTCCACACGCCAGGCCTTCCAATAAAACTGTCCCCGGCCCCAAATAATTCTGCTCTGGTCACTTTTGTTTCCTCTGCCACAGCCCAGGGTTGGTTGATAGAAACGCTGCCTTTTCAACAGGGGACGATGGGTCCACGTGGACAGAGGAGCGCCCAGCGAGGTGAACTTCCCGGCAGTTGAGTAAATCCCACATCCTTGAAAAAGAATGGCCTTCTATTTTCTCTTTTTTTTCAAAAAGGAAAAAAATAATAATAATAAGTTGGGCTCTCCAAGGATGAATTCTTTAAATAACTTCCCCCAAGGCCAAGTCATTTTTATAAAAGGCATCTTTTTCATGTAAATTCCTGACAAGAAAAGGTAAAAAAAAAAATTTTTTTTTTTTTCTGGTTAAGAGCCCCGATGAAGAACTGATTACCTAGTCAGTCCCTAACACTGGGCCGGAGCTGTGACCCACACACCCACACCCCTGCCCCGGAATGCTGGGCCCACTGGACCTCTGCACCCCCAGTCAGAACCACATTGGTACCAAGCAGCCAGGCATCACTGCCTGAGGGCGAGGTGGAGAGACCTGCATTCAAATACTGAAGGAGAACAATACTGAGGCCCTGTCACAATGCAGGCGACCCTCTAGAGCAGGGGTGGTCAACAAGTCGATCGCGATCTACCGTTCGATCTCGAGGCCAATTTTGGTCGATCGTCGATCGCTCGCAATGTCTGGGGTGGAATTCCGTGGACCATGGACTTTGAAGCGATTGTAGCTCTTATAACTCCAGCGGTGCCGCTGCGGCGCCCGGCTGATTTGAAGCGTCACATCATAACATACAATCCTAAGAAACCGACAAAATGGGGTATCAGAGTTTATACTCTAGCAGCTATCAGGGGTGGCCAACAAGTCGATCGTGACACACTTTTAAGATAAAAAGTAGATCTTATATACAGAAAAGTTGGCCACCCCTGCTCTAGAGCACGCAGGCAGTGACCAAACAAGCCGATGAACGTAGACAAACGCACAAATGTAACACGCACTGGCGAGAACGACTAGGCCATGCTATGAGCGAACAGGAAGGTTCCGAGTCCGACTGGGTTTCACGAGGAAGTGGCTCAGGGGCTGAGACGGGGAGGGTGTTAGCGTGAAGCAGGGGGGCAGGGAGAGCGGAGTTGGGAGCAGTCCAGGTGGTGGGAACAGCAAGGGGACAGAAGATCACACGGCATGGTCTAGAAACTACAGGAAGGCAAGAGCACGAGAGTGTGGATGGCAAAGACATCGGAGCAACAGCCCAGGAGAACCTGGAGGGCCATGCGCAACATGTTTAAGGGTTTCCTCTACCCCAGGAGCAGGGGGAAGCCAGTGAGGGCCCGTCTTTTGAATGTGTCGCCCTAGCTGTCATGCGTAGAACAGATTCCAGGGGCCGGCTGGTTCGAGGCCTACGACAGAAGCTCAGGCAAATGGAGACCAAACCGAGACAAGAGAGGTAGCTGCCAGCGAAGAACAGCAAACTGAGGTGCTGGGAGGGTGAAACCACCTGCCAGGAGATGTTCAGAGGAGTTAAGAAGCAGGGTCATGGGGGGTAACTCCCGATTGAATGGTTGTGCTCCCCACTGAACTGGGGACGATGGGACCACGTGTAACAGGAGGCACTGTGGGTCCTGGCTTAGGAGAATTTCAGGTGCCTCCGAAGTGCCCGGGTGGAGACGTCACGTTTGCTGTTGGACGTGCAGTCTTGAAGCTCAGAAGCCAAGGCAAGATGGGACACATGCCATTAGGACTCAGTGGTCCTAGACCACTCCTTCTGGGACCTCAAAACGGCATGGCTGGACAGAAGAGACGGAAGCAACGTGGGGGCAGGGGTGGGATGTGGAGCACCGGGCCCAGGGCCCATCATGTCTCAGGAGGGGAGCTGCTCAGCTGAGGGCCAGGTCCAGAGGGGATTGGCCTGAACCAAAGGAGGCTCTCTGGGGGTCTTCGTGGGGGCTCTGCAGAGGGAGGGTGCAGGGAGGGGTAAAGGAGTGAGGAACTAGCACAGACGTTGGAGAAGTCTGGGGAGGAGAGAAACCGGGATGCTGCTAGGAAGTAATAGAAGAGAGGGAAGATTTCCTTGAAAGAACGTTTGCCTCTGGCGAGGAAGCTCAGGCCTACAGAGAACTGCTGTCTTCACTGGGTTTCTACCACTCTCCCCCACTCTGTTTAGTTCATGAACCGAAGCCCGCAGACTACGAAGTGCAAGGGAGGACCAAGAGAAGACATCTAATACGTTCACCTGAGAAAAGAGGCTCGTTTTTCACAGGCACTGGTCTAGCCCAGGCTGGGTGGCTGGTCCAGCCCTGGTTGCTCCTCTCAAAGGAGGGAGAAAACCATGTAAAACTCAACAGTCCTATAAATGCCCAACAAATGACAGAAACATCAAGGAAACAGCACAGGCCTCCTGAGGACAGTGATTGTGTGACCGCAAGGAGAGGAGAAGCAATCCACTCATGGTCTCAGGAAAGGACAGGTGCACAACCGCCAAAAAAGCCAGGAAAATGCAAATGCAAGTCAGCACCCCCCAGGAACCGGTAGGCGGCTATTCTGTTAAGGACACTCTGGAACCAGCTGTCGCAGGGCCGCCTGAGGGAAAGGGCAGAAATGCTGTATGTGCCGGTTCACTTCACGTCCATCGAAAACCTGTCTCAACTTTCATTCACCGCGAAACACGCTTGTAAAAGACACTCTGCGAGTCTGCTAGCACTGTCATTACGAAGCCCTCCAGACGGGGTGGCTTACACAACAGACAGGGATTTCCTCACAGTTCTGAGTGCTAGAGGTCCAAGGTCAAGGAGTGGGCAGGTCAGTTTCTTCCGGGGCCTCTCTCCTTGGCTTGCAGGGAGCCGGCTCCTCCCTGCATCTTCACAGGCCTTCCCTCTATACTCCTCTGTGTCCAAATTGCCTCTTCTTATAAGGACACTCTTCGTATCAGATTAGGGCCCCCCTAACGACCTCGTTTTACTTAACCACCTCTTTGAAGACCCTAGTTCCAAATACAGTCATATTCCGAGATGCTGGGAGTTAGGACTTCAACATACAAATTGGGGGGCAGGTGGGGCACCATTCAGCCCCATCGTGTTTCGTAACAGACACCCATCTTTCCTGCCATAAAAGGTGTGGACAGGGCAGGTCACTTCTTGCACAGAGTGTATATTATGACCACATGGTTCAGCATGATGATTCCTGGACAGGACGATCATCTTAGAGGGACATCAAGATGCATTTGGCAAATTATCGGGAAAAAAACAAAAACAAAAAAACAAACACAAATGCTTGGAATTATCATTCCCTCTTCACCGTAATTTTTCAGTTAAGGGAACCTCTGAACGAGTACTCTAGCCAACTGGATCCTGACAGTTTTATCTTCTAAACTGATGGAAGAGCAGGGGGAAAAAAGAACATTCCCCAAACACACAGCTTGGGGGAAGAAATTCATTAAGGGGCTCACATTTCC
Organism: Craseonycteris thonglongyai; assembly: GCA_004027555.1. Lineage (NCBI taxonomy): Eukaryota > Metazoa > Chordata > Mammalia > Chiroptera > Craseonycteridae > Craseonycteris > Craseonycteris thonglongyai. The sequence continues at coordinate 146,943 of PVKE010000016.1, read as the reverse complement.
AGCAGAGCAAGACAGGACAAACAAAAGCCTGAAAAGAAGTCTGGCGTCTCCTGCACCTGGAATCCCCGGCGGGACCCTGGGTATTGCTTCTTTCGACAGATGCTCTGTCATCTTTGACAAGAAGGACCAGACACTTCAGACAGCACAGAAATTCCTCCACCTCTGCAAGGAGGGCAGGCCATTCTTTGGAACTCGGAGCTCAAACTCTGTTGTTTTAATGTAAAACTCACAGCGCCAGGCTTTGTCCTTCCAGCCCTCCCCCAGTGCCCCTGCATCACTCAGCACACACAGGGTCATTGGGTGGGCATCTCCCCAGGTGTGGAGGGTGGGGACTGCCCCTCCTCGCCTCCGTGTCCTCCACAGGGAGGAGGGTACCTGAACACATGGTCAGTGTTCAGTCGTAAGCTTTGAATGGATAAGGGAATGAGAGAATGAAGTGAATGAATGAGGAACGAAAGCGTCAACCCATCCTATCGGCATCTCTTCAGAAGCTTAGGAGAAACCAAAAACATCCCTTCAGCCTTGGAGGGATCTTAGATGTCAGGGGTTCTTCCAAACATGAAATGCCCAGGTATTTCCAGAGCGGTTTACAAGCAGATGTCCTCCACTCTGCCAAAGACCTCGTCGGTGTCCCAAAAGACCTAGATGTCCCCAACCACATGGAGAGGGAGCTCAAATATTCAACTGACAGGCCTAAAGGTGGGAAAACCAGGCCATGGGAATCCTCTTCTGGCCCAGACCCAGTCACCAGACTATTATTCTTTCCCAAAGAACAACCCCCACCCGCCACTCCCAGCTCCCACCTCTTCCTTCCATATATTCCTATTTGAGCTATCTCTCAGTAAATTATACATCATCTCTACAGCTTATGTCATAGGCTGTATGAGCAGTGGTCAAGAAATCTGCAGGATGGAGGGAAATAAGGGTCAAAAAAATAACCTCTTATTTTTTTCTTTTCAATATATTCACCCATAACCCTCATAGACTTTTCAGATCTTTCAATAAGTTTATTTATACCCTCAAAAAAATGTTTTGTTTTTGCCCTCAAATTGCAGCTTTAATCTCTTGGTTTCCTGTAGATTTCTTCTCTCGAAGCTGTTTTTTTCTTATTTGGGAATAAATAATAATCAGATGGATTCAGGCCTGGACTGTGGGGAGGGTGGTTTAGTGTTTGGAAGCCACAGTGGTGAAGAGCAGCCAACCCAACATCGCTCTTGTGCACGGGTACATTGTCATGCAAAAGCATCACCCCTGTGGTCTGTTTTCCTTTTCTTTTTTCCTTCACAGATTCTTTTAACTATTTCAACAGCCTGGAATAGTACTCTCCAGTTATTGTGACACCTTTAACCTTGTCATCGATCAGCAGGATACCTTCCATATCCCAAAAAACTGTGGCCCTGACTTTCCCAGTCTATTGCGACACCTTGAACTTCTTAGGGGGGTGGTATGCCCTTTTCATGCCACTGCATGGACTCCTGTTTTCACTCAGGCTCATACTGATAAGCCCAGGTTTCATTGCCATTGACAATCCAATTTCAAACTTCATCTTTGTTGTCTCTGCAGAGGTCTGAAAACTGTCATAAACTCTGTTGTTTTGGAAGTGACTTGAGCATTCTCGGTACACAACTATGTTTGCAAGCTGTGTTTTATCCAATCTGGCATCTTCCACTAAAGTTTTCAACTTTTTGACAGTGTCTGAGGAAGTGGTTTCAACAGAGCGTCCCGGACCAAGGTCAACTTTAGTCAACTCTCTGCCTTGCTCGGAAAGACTACGCCACTTGTAAACCATGGATCTCCCAGGGCAACAGTCCCCATAAACCGCTTACATCTCTTTCAAAATGGTTTGGGTGTCTTCTCTTGTTTTGTGAGAAACTTAATGACAGTGCAAAGCTCAATGGTATCCATACTGGGGTTTTCTTCACGTTTGAGTGCTTCTTCGGATATATCTGAAAGAACACGGATGCAAGGAGGCTGAAATTTGGCACATATACTAGTAAGTCACGTAATCAAACTGCACTAGTACTCCCACTTTTCTGATAATGCCCCAGTTCCACAGATATTTTGGCCACCCCTCATGTTTCATCTCTAGTATTGAGGCAATTCTATAAGCACATTATCTTCACAATCTTAAGGAACATGATAGAGCTTTCTGCTCATCAGTGCCAAGATCATATTTTTTTTTAAGATTTACTTTATTGTTTTTGACACAAAGACAGACAGAGAGAAGGAGGAGGGCCCAGAGCCGTCTCCATAGTTGTACGTCATCAGTTTTCAACATGGTTTTGTTCCACACAGGTGGGCGGGGACCGCGCAGGGTGGGAACTGGGCTGAGGGCCTCTTGCATGGGAAGCCCACCCCAGTTCAGCATGTGGGTCCACATGGGCAGAGGCTGGGATTCAATCCTCGGTCCCCGGGGCTTCAAAGCGAGCACTTAACCCACTGAGCCATCCCAGCTTCCCCAAGACCATAGTAGAATTTTGACTTTCCCTTTTTTCTGGGGGTTTTTTTGGGGGGGGCGGGACAAGGGGCTTTCTTTTTTGCACAAAGAAAATTCTAGCATCTTATTTTTCTCCCATATCCTCTTCCACTTCTCTGATTTGTAAATTGTTCTTAAATTTGAGGTCCATATAGATTATTATTAAAGTATTATAATTTATATCTTTCCCTAATTTTTATAATAGCTTTGTTGAGATATAATTAACACACTACTACACAATTCATCCATTTTGGTATACAATTAAATGGTTTTTAGTATAGTCTCAGAGTTATACGAATACAACCATCACCACAATAATAAATTTAGAACATCCTCATTGCCTGAAATGAAATCCCATCAGCAATTATTCCCCATTTCTTTTTTGCCCTCCCCCACCCCAGCCCTAGGAAACCACTAATTACTTTCTGTCTCCGTATGTTGGTCTATTGTGAACATTGCATATCAAGAGAATCATATACATAATTTGTGGTCTTTTGTGTCAAGCTTCATGCATGTTGTAGCATGTATCCGTATTTCTTTCTTTTTCATTTCCAAATAAGAGTCCATGTTATGGATATACCACTTTGTTCAGTCCATAGTACAGATATGCCACTCCACACATTCTTCAGTTAGTTGATGGACATTTGGGTTTGTTACCACATTTTGGCTATTGTGAATAATATTGCTGTAAACATTCATCTGTAAGTTTTTATGTGGACAAGTGTTTTCCTTTCTTGTGGGTATAAACCTCAGAGTGGAATTAGTATGACTTACTAGTATGACTACGACTTACTAACTCTATGCTTAAACTACTAAAGAACTGCCACATCGTTTTTCAAAGTGGCTATGGCATTTCATATTCCTAGGAGCAGTATGAGAGTTCCAATTTCTCTATATTGCTCCAATACTCGTCACTGTCCATCTTTTTTATTATAATCATTCTAGTGGGTAGGAACTGGTTTCCCATTGCGGTTTTGATTTGCATTTCCTTGATGTCTAATGATGCTCAGTGTCTTTTTACATGCTTATTGGCTATTGTAGATCTCCTTTGGGGAAGTGTTTATTCATGTCATTTGCCCATTTTTGAGTTGTCTTTTTATAATTGACTTATAAGATATACGCCAGACACAAGTTCCTTATCAGATATAGGATTTGTGGAAATTTTCTTCCATCATGTTCTTGATGGTGACCGTTGAAGCAGAAAAGTTTTGAATTTTGAAGTCCAATTTACCTATATTTTCTTTGGTTACTTGTGTTTTTGGTGTCATATCTAAGAAATCATTGCCTAATCCAAGTTCACAATGATTTATACCTATCCTTTCTTCTAAGAGTGTGATAGCTTTAGCTCTTACATTTAGGTCTTTGACGTTCCCTTAATTTTTGAATTATTGCATTTCATTGACTTTCCCAAATGTAATCTCTTAATTTTGCATCAGTTCACAATCAACTGCAATTATGTCTTAAAGAAATTCTTCCTAGAAGAAGGGCAAGCAGGGTGTATAGTTTCTCATCTCTTACATATCTAAGAACCTTTCAGTTGCCTTCACACTTGAACAACAATTTGTCTGACTGTCACGTTCTTAGAGCAAAACCATTTCTTGTCCCAATACCACCATCCTGGCCTCATGGTCTTTGGGGACTTAGCATATGGGCAACTCTAAGACCTGCCAGATTTCCACTTCTTTTGAGTAAGTAACCTGTTTTGTCTGCTTGAATTCTAGAATAACTTTTTCGTGACTCTTGTAATTCAAAAATTTTGCCAGAATAAATAACTGCAGGTCTATGTATATTAATTTTGACCAGAACACAGTAAGCCCTTTATCCTCTCAAGATCTTTTTTTTAATCTTCCGGAAAGTCTTCATTCATTATAAATCTTTGATCAATGCTCCTATTCTAAGTGGGGGGAAGGGGTTCCTTCTCCAGCAATCCTTAAATTGGATTTCCATTTTCTGCAACCACTTTCCATCCCTTTCTTTCTTACCACCATTCTCTTCTTTCTTTCCTTTGCCTTGAAAGGAAGCATCTCACACTTACTCTCTACGTCACTAACTCGAATGTGTAATGCCACTTCAGGCCCGGACTGCCTCCCGTGTGGATTTTAATTCTGCTATAGCGAACGAGCTTTATAAGCTTTCATTAGCTTATCAGCTCCCTTTCATTTTAAACTTACTGTTTTGACATCTCATTCCGTAGTCCTTTGGCTTTTGCATTTTAAAAGTCCTATCTTTTCGCGTCCCATTTAGGATACCAGTTTCTTCAAATTTATTCTGGGCCCTGAAATAGTAATGAGTCCTTCCCAAAGCTATGTTCTCTCTGTGCATACTCTTTCCATTAGGCTGTAGTATTTGTACTCAGGTCCTTGGGTGGGTTTTCTCTGTGTATGCAAATTCCAATGAGACGAGGTATACATAAAGGCAGTGTCAAGACTTGGAGTGAACAAGTCTCCCTGGATCACATGGGTCACATCCCATCCCATCCTGCTGCTAGAGGGCAGGTGGACATATGCCCAGTAGGAGTCTCCATCCTCAGGTCTCCCTTGAGCTGCAATCATGCCTGCCTACATGTCTCCAGTAGACGCCTAGGACAGGCCCCAGCAGGCACACAAACCCACTACACTTGTGCCCCTGGTCTCACTGCAGGTCACCTCACTCTCTGCCAGGGTGCTGCCTGGCAGAAGATGAGAGGGCAGCCAGGGAAATCCAGAGGGCAGCTGCTGTTCCCAGGGCCAGCCTGCTTCCCAGCTCTGGGAACCGTACGAATGCGTTGTCTTTCTAGAATGCATACTCGTGGGGCCAGCCAGTCTTCATGGACATCAGTAGTAAAAGCCACACTCCTCGTCATGGCCAATAGTGGGCCTTCCTTTGTTCTGAGAAACCTGCAAAGAATCTCAGATCCCAGATTGCCCTTCCAGGAAATCCAGAGTTCCTACTGTTAGTACCTCAGAGTTCTAATTTGCAACAAAAAAATCTGAGACAATGAAGAAAGAGGGAAGTGTGGCCCATGCATAGGAAAAAAGACAGGCAATAGAAACTGCCTATGAGAGAGTCCAGATGTCCAATTTAATAGGTGAAGACTTCAAAGCAGTCACAATAAAAATGTTTCACAAACTAAAGGACACTATGCTTAAAGAAGTAAAGAAAATTATGATGGTAATGTCTCATCAAATAGAAAATATCAGTAAGTAGAAACAAATTATGTTTAAAAAAAACCAAATTAAAAGTATGGATTAGCAAAATACAATATTCAAAAGAAAAAGTTAACTGCAAGGACTAAACAATAGATTTAAACTAGAAGAAGAAAGAATCAGCTACCTTAAGGATATATTAATAGAAATTATACAATCTGAAAAACAGGGGAAAATTCATAGAGACTCAGAAAAATGTGGTGCACCACTAAGCATACTAACATAATTGTAATGGGAATATTGGAAGGAGAGGAGGAAGAGAAAGGAACAGAAAAATGGCTGAAAAAGTAATGGCTGAAAACTTCCCAAATATGTTGAAAAACACAAATCTATACATCCCAAGCACCCCAACAATCTCAAACTAGAATGAACACAAAGAGATCCACACCCAGACATACACTATAAATGTGGAAAGCTAACAACAATGAACATCTTGAAAGCAGCCCATAGAGAAAAATGACTCATCACGTGTCAAAGGAATCCCAGTAAGATTAACAGCTGGCTTCTCATCAGAAAAAATAAAGGCCAGAGACAGTGGGATCAAAGATTCAAAGTAGGAAGAAAACCACTGTCAATCGACAATCTTATATTCAGCAAAACTATCCTTCAAAAATGAAGGCAAAATAAAGACATTCCTTGGTAAACAATAACTGAGTTTGTTCCTAGGAGATCCATCTTACAAGAAATATTAAAGGAAGTTCTTCAGATTGAACACAAGTGAATAGATATAAATCCATACACACATACACACTAAATAAATAAAGAGTAAAGGTGAATGTGTAATTATGAGACAGTATAACTGCATATTTCTTTCCTGTCTGGGTTTCTAGCTGCTTCAACCGAGAGAGTACAATGGACCATCTGTGATCCTGAAAGGCAGGGCAGCTTCCACCAGGTTTGCTGCCCTGGGAGCCCAAAATGGCCGGGTAAGAAGTATAACTGCCATCGTAATGCAAGGGAGCTGAGCCACCGGTGCCATGCACTGTGTTAGTCAGTAGTTCCATCTTCAAGTCACTCAGCCCCCATGCCAGCCGTGTGAGGAAGGAAGTTCTCAGATCATCCCAACTCCCACCCCCAGACTTTAAGCCCTCCCAAGAAAAGGTCAGACACAGGGGGGTTAGAGACAAGATATCTCGTCTCCATTCTTGACCCACAGAATCTGAGAGCATAACTGTGGCCATTTTCTAGCCACTAAGCTTTGGGCTAACTTATTACACAGCCATAGTAACTGATACAAAGATAAATGCACTCAGTGGTTGGGTTTCCCCTGTGCTGAGCTAGGTAGGAACTCATATACCTTGCTCTGCCTTCAACACACATACCTAGCTGACCTGAGCCAACCTCGACTTAAACAACAGGGCACCCAAGAAAGCACCAAGCATCCCTCTGAGAGGCCTGTCACCTAAGCACAGCCCTCAGCTTGCACGTGACTTCCTTGCTCTGCCACCCTCATGAGAACGGAGAAGAAGGCTAAGAGAGCACAGGGTCAGACGCTGAACAGTCCTTTACAGACAGCCCCAGGCAAAGGCCACCCCGGGAGTCCGGCCCAGGAGCAAAAGGCGAAGATGGGCCCAATGGTCAATGCTACCTCGGGGGGCATCTGCAGAGTGGCCCCATCCTGATGACAGAGTGTCCCTTTGCCCTTGGGGACCACCCAAATCTAACGGGGCTTCTCTCGCCAGTCCTGCCTCCTGCTGAGTGGTGGCTACGTTAGGTGGACAGAACCGAGGACTCCACTGTCCAGGCAGGCTCACAGGTCCCTGGGTGGACATGGGACCCAAGCAGTGACTGAGTTCCCGGGATATGTCACCGCAGCTGCCAGGGGCCACTTTCTCTAGGGTCAGGACGACCTGCCTGCCTGAGGAGTAATCCTCATCAGTTAAAGGGAAACAGAGGCGAGAGCTGGCAGGAGAAAACAGTGACATCTCAGCCATGTGGCTAAAATCCCGGGTCCAGCCATGACAGAAGCTCAGATAGCCTCACAGACTCCTCACAGGAGCCAATCAATTCCTCTTGCTTTCTGGTTTTGGTTTAGGCTTCACTGGAGATAGAGAGAGGCCTGCCCCGCAGGGTTCCCTCCTGCCTCTAGTCCCTAAACGCCCGTCGGTGTTTATTCAGCTGACGTGGAGCGTGTGTAGGTCTGTGGTGACGGAAACAGCTGAGCATTGAAGGAGAAAATGAAACCACGCATGCTCTGTGCCTGGCTCGGTGCCAGGTGTGTGGCCGAGGTTTTCTGTGTCCCATGAACAGCCCGTGGGGCTGCCCCCTGAACTACAGGTTAAACCTGGCCCCAGCCAGGCACCCCAGCTACAACCACCCCGGGGAGTAGTCTTGCCCACCACAGCAAGTGCCCTGTTCAGAGAGCCCCCAAATATCACAGATCCGATCTAGAAAAACAGTTAGGCCATTTCATGAAAAAAAAAAATTTTTTTTAAAGGAACCACGAATAAGTACTTTCTGAGAAGCTGGTACAGAGCTTGCCAAATACTTCTCTCCTTGACAGCAGGATTCGCTGCAGATTTCCAAAATGGTAAGCGCGCGTGCTTCATTTAAAATCGGGTCCGCTTTGCAAAAATCTCACTGATTCAACAACTTCTGAGTGACATCTATTACCCAAAACATTACGCCTCTAGGGTAGGACAATCTCTACATTTCTACACACACACACCACACACACACACACACACACACACACACCCCACAAAATGTTTTCTATGAGGGCCTTGTCAAAAAGTGGTTATAAAACATTTTGTCTGGCAGCCAGAACTAACGTTCAGTTGTCTAGAACATACGCTGCTACAGGCTGCTCGTCACAGACTTGGGGCGGGGAGAAGACAGCAGTTCCACAGCTCAGAATCCTGGAAAACAGAGAGAACAGCCAGGCAGCATTGTCCACAGGCGGCCCCAAGTCTCAGGTCCCTTAAGGAAAATGCCCACGTCCCTTATCCTAGCGGTAATGAGAGCTATATTCTTGCTACAACTTCAGCAGCTTCCTTGCTTGATTTGCAATGGTTAATGTTTTCCCTTTTTAGGTAGTTACGATGGATCAGAACCCTAAGTAACTTCTCTTTAAACATGGTTGCCACTGGAATGGGACCAAGAAGTCTGTACTTCAGTGCTGAAATCGTGAGGGAGAAAAAAAAAAAGCCATGGGACAGGAACACAGGAACCCGTGGCTTAGTCATCACGTTCACTCCAGCTTCCCTCTCAGCTTGCTTTCCGCACGGGATAGTCTATTGGGGGATCTCCCCCATAGCCCAACTGGGGGACAGGGAAGGCCCACCCCAGGGATACAGGGGCAGTCTCAGTGACCTGGACACACACATGAGGCGCTGGGAGCGGGGTCAGATGAGGCAAGGAAACTGCATGAGATTCAGTCACTGTATACGCCCAGCTCTAGCGATCACCGGCTCCGACTAGAAGCTTTTACTGGGAAACTGTGATTTCTCACAATACAGATACCCCAGAGCAGCTGTCTTTGGAATCACCGGATCCACATAGTTTGTACCATGGCTGGAAACTGCATGCCAGCAGCACTTCCCTCCTGCCTCCAGTGCCTGTGGCCCCCCTGCCAGTGACCGGGCCCGTGGCCGGGCCAGGACAAGCCTTCCTGATCATCTTACGAGGAGCAGGTGGTCTGGCGGAGGCATGGCTGCTCAAGGTCATGCAGGACATGGGCCCCTCTCCACACTCCCAAACCCATTCCCGCTCTGTGGGATGTCCCAGCCCTAAAAGGTGCCGGGCATGCCGACGGTGTACAAAGCAACCGACCCCGTGAGCTGTCCCCTGTCTCTGCAGTGACCCATCTTGCAAATCGACTGAAGTCCAGCAGTGTTCAGCTCCAACCTCACTCCCTGGTGACACCCCCAAATCCCATCGTCCTGGACCCCTCGGCGCTTACCCAGCCTGCCCTGGCAGGGGGTCCAGAATCTATGTGGCTCTGCGGGTCTCCAAGGGCTCCGTCATCCACCACAGTGCCCTCGGATGACCCAGACAGACGAGAGGAAAGACACTTGGGCCCTCAAACGAACTTCCCACCCACGTGGGAGGTCACTGGAGACGAGGCTAACTGTTCTTGGGCAGGTGATCAAGGGGGAAATCTCCATCTTCGTGTGGGATGTGCAGGGACACAAAGACCCTTCTTGGGTGGGGCAGGCTTGAGAAAGAACGTCAGGGAGGAAAAACAAGGGAGTTTGGGGGGAAGGTCACCTGCTGACCAGGGACAACGCTTCCCTCCAGGGTTTGAAGCTCCGACGGTCACATCGCTGGACAGCCAATGTGCCCCCAGCGACCAAGACACGTGTATTCACACTGAGGAGGGCAGCTTTTTCCGAACTCAGAGGCAAAGCCGACAAGGCCCCTGGTGGAAATGAAGCGAAGGCCTCGACCTCGGGGCGGTTCGCAACACCCTTCACCACCGCAGTGATCACCTGCTTCCCGAAAGGGAATTCAAGGTCCAAAGGGGACTCAGAGGACACCGCCCAGGACAGAGCGGGGCCGGAGACCCGGAGGCTCAACTCTGCCCGCTGCCAACTGTCAGCCTCACACGCTGGGAAAGGATGCCCCTCGGTCAAAGTCCGAGACGGCCCATGAACATGGGACGCTCCAGCACAAGGAGAGTCAGAGAGCAGCAGCTGCCTTGGCAGTGATGGGTTACAGTTGATTTCTGGGAGAAATTGTACTTCTTCAAGCATCGACATCAAGAATGCTCGTCTCCCTAAGGGATCCATGGACCCTGGCGTAAATGCTGTGGGTGTCCTTCCAGAAAAGACAAGACACGTTTCCCTTTCCCAAGCTCTGAGTGTCCCCGAGCACAGGATGTGGCACCAATACCCATGGTACGTGCGGAGGAGAGCTTTCTGTGTCCCTGTCACAGCAGGTCCCGGCTTCCATCCATGCCACACCGCAGCCATCCACCATTGACGCCTGCTATTTTCTGTTCAACTGGGCAGGAAACCCCCCCCCCCCCCCCCCCCCCCCCCCCACACACACCACCCCTGTTGTATTGGGCTTTTCCCCTATGGCTCCCTGTCCAGCACGGTCCAAGCCCAGTGACAGAAAGTTTGATCTATGACTTGCTAATGGATGGAGAAAGGTAGGCGCTCCTTGAGCCCGCAGGCGGTGTGTGCAACCCAATCCCCAGCCCCGGCCAGCAAATTCCCCGTCTGGCCATCCGTGCGTGCGCAAGAAACTGCCCGTTGCTTTGAAAGAAGGCCGTGCAAAAAAAAAAAAATGAACCCACGGCATTCAGGGCTGGAGAAGGCCCAAGAAAACTGGGCAGCAGATGTCCCAATGAGACGCTTTTGCCAGGCTTTTCCATGAGAAATGAGGATGCCGAGAAAGCCAGACCTTTCTGCAGAGGCCGGGGGCCGGGGAGAGGTGGGTGGGGGAGGACGCGACCCTCACGTCATTCCTTAAAAACACCGAACAGTCACCGCAAACTGGGTGTCTGCTCCCCTTCCCTTGCTCTGGGTTAGACGTCCTGGCCTGAGTCCTCTGCTGGGAGGGAAGCCGGCCTCCTCCCTCACCCAGTCACACATTCGCTCCAGCTCTCCCCTCCTCGGAGAGAACACGAAGGCTGCTGATTCAAAAATCAGACACTTCTGCGGGAGCTGGCAGGGGCCGGCGCTCTCCACCCCCACGGCCCCTGGAACCCCGAGTCAGCACCTCGGTCTCCCGGCCCACGTGCCTTCTGGAGACCACAACCCCTCCTCCAGCCTCGGGGCTGGACCGGCCGGCTGCCAGGAGCTTCCCTGAGCCACCTGGACGGTCCCAGTCAGCAGTGCGCTTCCAATAATAAACTCTGCATTCTTGATCTGTCTGCAGCTCCGGGCAGATTTTCCTATTGAAGCTGGAGGCCGGCTGGGCTCTGAGTTCCTGAAGTGGGGCGGGTGCGCGTTGCATAAGCGGACAGGACAGAACTGGGGGAAGACAACACCACTTCTCTCCAGTCCTCTGCTTGGTGGAACTGCATGTGGGAAAAGGGATTCAGACACACGCGTGCACACACACACCATAGCAGGGAACCCTGTTCTTTTGTGTCTTGATGCTTCAGTTTTAGCTCTTCTCTCTCCATTGAGGAACGGGACTAATTCAAGACCAGAGCCTGTGTCCTCGCCCTACACTGATGTCTGTGTTCTCCCAGAGAGCATGTCCAAAAAACAACTGAGAGAGGAAAGACACAGAGTGATTCAATAGTGACTGTGACTGTAATGCTGAGACTTAGGGGAGAAATAGATTCATGGGATACGTTGCATAGGAAATAGATGTATGAATGTCATAGGCTGAATAGTGTCCCTCCCCCCCAACGATGTCCGTGCCCTAATCTTCTGAACACGTGACGATGTTCACTTACGTGGTAAAAGGGCTTCTGTACACATGACTGAGTTAAGGATCCTGAGATCAGAGATCATCCTGGGTTACCCAGGTAGATACCACGTAACCGCACCTGTTCTGTGACGAAGACAGACAGAGGTTTGACAATGGCTGAGAACTGTCCACGGGATCCAGGAAAACCCAAGGAAATGGATTCTCTCCTCGTGTCTCTGGAAGGAAGGAATGAAGGCCTGCTGTTTGACGTGAGCCCAGTGAAACCGATTTCAGACTGGGAGCCCCCAGCACCGTAAGATAATACACTGTGGTGGTGTTAAGCCACTGAGTTTGTGGTAATTTCTTACAGCAGCAATAGGAATGTAATACATGAGTCTTGCCTTCCAGCCAGAGTATAATCTACACAACTAACAAAACAAACAGCACATGGAGATAGATGGAATATTCAGAATGTAGACAAGATACCTTGGGATTCTGGAAAACTAAGTGAGGCAATCAGGGTGGACTTCCTGGAATAGGTGACCTCCAAAACACAAGACGGATTTCCAAGAGCAGGAAAAAGATACCAAAAGGTCACTCAATACAGTTGCATAAGCCAAGGTGTACCTTTAATACGCCAAAGACTCTGTGGCCTAGGAATATGCAATCTACTTTGAACCACATTAAATCATAATTGTTTAATATGTCAGGTAAGGGGGAAACCGCTAGGCATTTCAATTTAGAAACCTAGATGAAATTTGCTAGGATAATACAATTGAACAAAATTGATCCCATTGGTAATACAAAACTTAAACAACAGAGAAAGTTATGAAGAAATTACAGCCACCAAAAAAAACAAAAAACCCACCAGGCTGAGATATTTCCCCAGGGGAATCTGCCAAACCTCCAAAGACCAGACAGTCTCTATGATTCATAAATTGTTCCAGAGCACTGAAAACAAAGAAAAGGAGAGCTTCCACAATTTTTTTATAACTAGTATAATTTTGATACTTAAAACTGAGAGTGATAACACACATGAAAAAATAAAAATTGTAGACCAATATGACGTATGACTATGAAGGGGAAAATCCTATATAAAACAGTAGTAACAAAGAGACTGGAAGATCACTTTAAGGAAGTAATACCTCACAACCAAGTGAGATTTATACCAGGAAGTCAAGGTTCGTACTGTACTTGGAAACCCATTTACATACTATACTTCAGTGGTCCCCAGCCTTTTTGAGTACCAGGGATCAGTTTCGTGGATGACAATTTTTCCACGGACAAGTATGCAGGGTGGGGATGGTTTCAGGAGGATTACAATTATTGTGCACTTTATTTCTATTATTATTACTATACTATAATATATAATAAAATGATTATACAGCTCACTTGCAGCTTAAATGTCACTTGCCACTCACTGATGGGGTTTTGATAGGAGTCTGCAAGCAACTGATGTATGACGGTCTCTGTGCAGTCCAACCTCTCTGCTCATGTGAATCTGTATTTGCAGCCGCTTCCCAGCACTAGCATCACCGCCTCAGCTCCACCTCAGATCATCAGGCCTTAGATTCTCATGAGACACAACCTAGGTCCCTCGCATGCACAGTTCACAATAGTCTGCATTCCTATGAGAATCTAATGCTGCCACTGATGTGACAGAAGGCGGAGCTCAGGGGGTCATGTGAGCAGTGGGGAGTGGCTGTAAATACAGATGCAGCTTGGCTCGCTCATCCGCCATTCATCTCCTGTAGTGTGACCTGGTTCCTAACAGGTCACGGATCACTAGCGGTCCATGGCCGGGTATGAAGGACATATCAGCCTACACTAAGCTCATGGTATAAAATTACAATCCATATAAGAAAATGGTCCAATAGAAGGAGTGAGCGAACACAACAAATAGAAAGATCAGCACCCCAAGCAACTCAGAAAACGGAAGAACTCAAAATAGACTCCAAATAATTATGGGAAGGATAACCACAGAGATAAAGAAAGCATAAAATCATAATGAAAGAACATGGCATTCTAAAAAGGGCAGCCAGAATTGGAAAATAATCAAATATCTCACTTCTGACATATGTATAGGTTACGATCATAGACAGATTAAATGGAGATTAGACCCTGATTAGGAGAAACCTAGTGAACTGGAAGACCAACATAAAGAAATTATCCAGAATACAGAACATAGAGAGAAAGGCCAAACACATAAAAAAGATGTGATGAGACATGAAGGAAACAATAGGAAGGTCCACATCTGTGGATTAGGAGTTTCAGGAGCAGGCTAGCAGATAATGGGAAGCAGCACCCCTCAGTGAGATGCTGTAGAAACAACTCTTGTTCGGATCAGTTAGCCTGTGAGAAAACTGGTTTTGTTACAGGTCATTTCGCTTACAAGGAGCAGATGCTATCAACAATGTTAAGTGAGGACTCACTGTAGAATACTTGGTGCCAATACATTGATGTATGTGCTTTCCATATGCCAGTGTATATAATCATCTCAATAATTCTATAAAGTATATGCAATTATCACCACTTTTACAAATAAAGAAATTGAGGCACAAAAGAGTTAAATTATTCAAGCCAGTCGGTGGTAGAGTCAGGAATTCAAACTCAGTAGGCCTATCTGTAAATTCCTATCTACTACATTGTACTCCCTCTCTAGGGGAGGAAAAAAAATTACAGAAATGGGAAAATATTTAGAACTGGATACTAGAAATATTACATGTCAGTATTTGTATGCAATTAAAGGTGTGCTTATAGAAAAATGTGTAGCCTTAAATATATGCATTAAAATGAAGAAAGAGAAAAGTTTAAGGAGGTAAGTATTCTACTCAAGAAGTTAGAAAAAAGCACAAGGACCAAATCTGAAGAAGGTAAAATAAAAAACAAATAAGAAAAATAAAAATAGAAATTAAAGAAATGGAAAACAAAAAATTACTACAAAATAAAAATAAAACCAAAGCTAGAGTCTTGAAAAAGAATGAACAGAAAAATCTCTACAATTAAGATGGATGAACTATAGCTACCCCAATAAATTTAACAATTAAATTTTTAAAAAAGTGAACTAGACTTGCATTTATGAACATGGATAAACTTGGAAAACATGATTGCATTATAATATATGCAAGTTGCACAGTATAAAACCATGTATGTAAATTTTAAAACATACAAAATAATACAAGATACAGTTCATGAACACATAGCACCTGTTATAATGGCTTATAAAACATCAGAAGGATTCACACCAACCTCAGGATGGTGGTTTTTTCCTGGGGAGTAAGTTAGAGGGATAAAAAGGGATTGGGGGTGGAGGCAGGGGTGGGGGTCCGGGGGAAAAACATGGGTGAAGTCTGAACAGTGGGTATATAGCTTCCAAATTGTGTTTTGTTTGGTAGGAATTTTTCCCTGTCTTAAATGTTTCCTCATTAAAAATACTTTTTTAAGATTCATTTTTATTGTGTGAGAGAAGGTAAGAGAGAGAGAAGGGGGGAGGGCCCAGAGCAGCCTCCATAGTTGTCCATCATTAGTGGTGACATGGTTTCACTCCAGACAGGTGGATGAGGGGACATACGAGGCGGGACACAAACTGGGGGCCTCCCACATGGGAGGTGAGAACTTTCACCGCCAGGCCAGCACTGTGGTTACCAGTCCGTGGCAGTGATGCCAGTAGTGTTTACGCTAGTTCCAACCCCATGAATCATAGTTGAGACAAAGCACACACCCCCACCAAGTATTTACTACAGAGCATGTACACATGTGATGAGACAGGCAAACGTTTGCATCATTAGTGATACACAGTTTCTGAACAGTCGTGATACCCTCTAAATACTGACGTTATAATGCTATCAGGGATCCAGACACAACTATAAAATAACTTCAATTATTTTTAAGACCATCATAAGAGAATTTGAAGTAGAGACAGTCAGGCCTTCATAGTTACCTTTGTTGGATATGTTCTAAGGCTCCCACCCCGGTTCCACACACTGTAGGGTTCCTATTCTGAAGGAATTAGTTTTATGATTTTACCACCTACAGCGTATTAGTTTTATGATTTTACCACTACATTCCATGCCATACCGACCATGGTAGAGAAAGATGAGACACAGGTTCAGACTGTTCGTAGAGACCGTGAGTATGCTAGTGAGAAGATTCTAAACTGAATCCGAAAAGAGAAATTACAATGAGCTTAGAACACAGACAGAGCTTCAAAGTAAAAGTAACCACTTAAAAGTCGAAAAACATTTCAAAACATCCAAAGGTCCATTTTAGTTGAGAGTAGCCAAAAAAACTTTTAAAAATTCAAGCTCTCACAAAAAATAAAATAAAAACCTGCTCAGACTCCATATTTTCCGGCCAAGTTTCAACCTTACAAACTGGAGAGATATGTGATGAATCAGTTTCCAGAAGTGTCCAACCTTTTGGCTTCCCTGAGCCACACTGGAAAAGGAATGTTGTAGGGCCACACATTGAATACACTAACGATAGCTGATGAGCTTAAAAAAAATCTCATCATGTTTTAAGAGTTTATGCATTGGTGTCGGGCCGCCTTCAAAGCCGTTCTGGACCCCATGTGGCCCGTGGGCCACAGGTTGGACAAGTTTGGTTTATAAGATCCTAAAAATAAGGAGCTATAACAGAAATGAGATCAGCCTGTCCCCTCTCTGGGAGCCCCAGACGTGTGAGAAAGTCAAGCTCAGCAGCCAAGAGAAGGCGCAGTTCCTTGCCAGTGGCCTTGATGTTGTTGGTCCATCCAGCCCCCTAAAGACCCTGGTGGGGGAAGCCGGGATGGCTCAGCGGGTTAAGTGCTCACTTTGCAGCCCCAGGGACCGAGGATCGAATCCCAGCCCCGGCCCAGGCGGACCCACATGCTGAACTGGGGTGTGCTTCCCGAATGCAGTGAGGCCCCCGGTCTAGTTCAAAAAAAAAAAAGAAAAGAACTAAATATTTGGGGAAGCCGGGATGGCTCAGTGGGTTAAGCGCTCACTTTGCAGCGCCGGGGACCGGGGATCGAATCCCGGCCCCGGCCCGTGTGGACCCATATGCTGAACTGGGAGCTCCCCCAGTTCAGTTCTCTCTCTGTCTCTGTATCTCTCACTCTGTCAAAAGCAATAATAAAAAGAAAAGACCCTGGTGGCTTACTTAGCCCAACGTGCAGGTAATCTGAGTGCTTCCTAGAGGAGTAAGAACTATCAGACTCCTCCTCACCTGCCTGCGTCAGCCGGCTACTCCCAGGTCATGTCCAAGGTTGGGGTGATACACACTTAACGAGACACAGCGACACCATGACCTCCACTTTCAGCCTTAAAGAACACGCTCCTATGGGAAATCCTGCACGCATCTGATTAATCTCTCCAGGAAACTTCAACAATGTCTTTCGCCGGTGTCCCAGGACGCTTATTGTCCCAATTTCTAAACTCTCCCTGTTCGAAAGTTAATCCAGGGCAGATAGGACCTCGCTGACGGCTCATCTGCTGTGCCTATGAAGAGGCTCACTGTCTTTCTCAACCCAGAAACTACGGCTACGGAGTCCCTCGTGCAAAGAAGGAAGGGCCTGAGCGAGGAGTGCCCTTCTCCTGTGTCTGTGTTCTCGCCCAGGACTGACTCACCTTGCACACACTGGTTGTTCCCACACAGCAAAGCACGTGGAGGTGAGCTTTGCGGGCAGGGAAGGGGAGATGATTTCTCCAGCACAGTCAGAACTTGCTCTCTGCACCCCGGCATGGCTGCTCTCCTTGACGCGCAGGTGCCCTCAAATCCTGCCCACCCTGGTTTGGTGACTTTCCTTCCCTTCCTTACGGGCTATACTGCCTCTCAAAAGGGCGCCCCACGACTAGCCTGAGACAAAAATGCACACGCCAGCACAGTTTAGCATTTGGTCAGCAACACGGGGGCCCCACACCTCTCAAGAGGAGGGCAGCGGGCACTCAGACATGCATCCCAGGACACCGTCCACCACACACACCCTGGCTGTCTGGCCTGGTTACTGGACCCACCCCCACAGCATCTGATTCAGGTCCTGGGGGAGACTAAGGGGGGAGGGGCGAGGTGTGGGAGAACTTGCCGTTCTAACAGGGTCCCCGGTGAGGTTGCTGCTGCTGGCCCAGGGGCCACGCTTTGAGAACCACTGCTTTGTAGGATCCCGCGGGCAACCACAACGAGTACTGCCAGGAAGGCGAGCTCTGGCCAGGGGGCTGAGGGGACGGAGCATCCCAGCTCTGCCACCAGCCGGGGTTCCACGAGCATCAGCCATCGGGGCCTTTCGGGCCTCAACTTGCTCCCGATCTGTCACCTTGAGACACCATCTGAATGACCTCCCGCGTTCCTTCCGGACAGGCCTTTTGCAAAGGGCTGCTCCACACGCAATGCTCACACTCCTCCACACAGAAAGGGAACGGAAGGGGCCTGACTGGCAGTAACAACGCTTTCAGCACGCCAGGAAAGGCGACGTCTTGCTCACAGGACTTCGGAGCCTTTGGGGGGGCACCCCCGTGGAGGTGGCTCTGGGACGTGCAGTGGTGGCCAAGGGGCGTGCGCTGCTGGGACCCCGTTGGGCTGTTTCCCGGACTCACCTGTTAGCACCTCGCAGGGCTGCCCAGACCCCGGCGCCTCCGGGGAGGGGCTGGGGGTCCAGGACCATTGGCGCCTGATCAGATGTTCCTGTCCGCTGAGAGAGCCCTGGGAGTGGTTGAGGGGCTGGATCAGCACCTGCTGCGGCCCCAGCTGGATGAGGCCGACCTGCCCAGAAAGAAGGAAATGCAGTGTGAGTCGCCCTCGTTCACACACGCCCAGGACCCCAGCAGCACGGCTGTCTGGCTGTGGCCTGCTTCCCGCACACGCGCTTTTTCTTTGCAGGAGTCCAAGAACGAGTTTTTGGGTGACCTGAAACATCCCACCAGCCGTCGTGCTGGGGACAGGGACGCGGGGCGGGGGCGGAGGGTACAGCAAGATACGCGACAGCACTCGCGTTCTGGGTTTGCTTTCTTCCTTTACGAATAAAAGCTAACTTGATTTTTGTGACGATTTTTAAAATCAGCCCCCAAAAGTCCACCTGAGGAGGGAAACCCAAATGTGTTGGGAATGTATGACAATTATATCTTTCAGGGAAAATCTATCTCTTTCTGGGGATATTTAGAACTCAATAGAGAATGGAGTCAGATCTGTACTATTACTAGTTTTCTGTACAATTTATTTTTTCCAGAACACACAGCATTTAAGAGAACCTGGCAAAGTACCCAACGGATTAGATTTGTAATTCTCATTTAATAGACATCATTCATTTGGGCTTGTGATTTTAAAAATCTTCTTAGATGTATAAGCAGCCTTAGAACATATAAAAGAACTTAAGACTTCCCATGTTTATAAGATTAGCTTATTAGGCTTATAGGAATCACTTAAGTACTTGCAAAGGGCTTGATTTTTAGACAACCAAACAACTTGAAAATCAAATTCAATATGTCACATCCCTAAATGCAGTTTGAAGGGTTTAAGAGTTTCTTAGTTACCAAATCTGTAAATGGGGCCAAATAATATCCAACGCTGCCTTCAAAGGGATTGCAAAAACGTGCTAGATGACCAACAGAGCAGGACTTGTAAATCACATACAGAAACTAGGAACCGGGACTTTCTATGTGTCCCGTGAGTAGAAGGAATATGAATTCTAAACAGGCATATGTATATACTAGGGGGACCCCCAAAATTCAGAATGACCTTCTCGGGGGCGGGCCCCTGGTAGGACAGGCTTCCTCCTCTGTGTGAGGGTTCTAGGAGCCCATCTGCACCTGTGGACCAGCTCGCGTGGCTGTGAGAGGCTGCGCTCAGCTTCAGTGAATATTTTTGGGGAGACTCTTTCGACACATTTGCCCATTTCACAGCGGGTGATTGACACGGACCCTGTGCGGCATGACAACACACCTGCCCCCACCACGCTGAGTGTTCAGGAGTTTTGACCCCAAACGGCATGACCCCTGTGCCCCAACCTCCCTATTCACCTGAGATAAAATGTCCTCAGAGGGAAACTTCCTGCCCATGTGGAAGAGGGGAAACAAAACACAGCGGAAGCCCTCAAAGGCATCACAATCAACGCGTGCAAAAACGGTTGTGAGCCGTGGAAAAGTGTTGCGATGGATGTACCGCATTCAACACAGAGGACTTGGAAGGTGACTGAAGTTGAACCATGGAAGAATAAACACTTTTTATGAACAAATTCCCCTTGTATCTGTACCCCTCACTTGGAATCAGTGCTGACAGCATGGAAGCTATCTGTCCTCCTTCCCCAGGATACCGGCTGCTAGTTCTTCTGATGAGGCGTCAACAAGGTAAGACAAATGTGCCACCGGGAAGGGACCGAGCCAGGGCTGGGGGAACACCCGGGTCTGCACATGGCTGCAGTCCACAGCCCTGCCCCAGATCAAGGGTCAGGGCTGCCTTTGCCAGCACACATTCAGTCCTAGACTGTCACAAATGTCCTGCTATCTCCCTCCCGCTGCTACTTTCTAAAAGCCATAACATAACCAGGGGTACTCAAACTCCAGTGCCAATCAAAGCCACCCAGTACTCTTGGATGGGACCCAGACTATGCCCTTCCAACAGGTCCCCCCGGTGACACGGAGGCTGTGGGTCTGGGGACCACTCAGAGAGCCCAGCACTTCCTCCAGCCTCACTCAAAGCCAAAGGGTACAGAATGCCTCCCTCCGCACTCCGCCCCCGCCTCTTAGAAATAAATCACATCGACAAATAAGATTGCACACAACCTTTAGCGCCCAGAATACAGGCTGAGACCGTACACAGTGCTCTAAGCAGGTTTCAAGGTTTCCAACTCATTAGAACCCGGCCAAGAACAACTCAGAGGTTTTACTGCCCACATAAAACTGTCTCAAAGTGGCAGCTGAAGTTCCTCTGCCTTTGAAGTGCACGCCTGGGTTTGTCTGCTGCGATGCTTAGGGGACACTGAAGATGTGGAGGCCAAGGGGGCTGTGGCAGGTATGCAGCACCCCACTGGGGTAGGGGACAAGGGCAGCCTCAGGGCAGAACACCTCAGTGACTGCTATGGAGACACCCACCCACGTAGGCTGACTGGATGTGCCCTCTTAGATGGGAGAGAAAACAACGGTACTGTCCTGTTCCAAATGGTACATCCGGTCAGCCTACTGACACACACACACACACACACACACACACACACACACACACACACACATCCGGTCAGCCTGACACACACACACACACACACACACACACACACACACACACACACGCGCCCCTGGGGGAGGTTTTGCTTTAGGTCTTGTTTGGAGGGGCCCATGTGCTGGCTGGTCACCTCGTGCCTTCAGATGCCCTCTTCCTCTGCTCTGCTCCACTGCAACTACCAGGGAACCCCCCGAGTCCACAGCCAGAAATGCTCCCCACTTCTTCCAGGCCAGTGTTCTTCAGAATGTGGCTCCCAACCGCAGCACCTGGGAACCTTCTAGAAATCCCAGCTCTCAGGCCACAGTGGGGCCTAGCAGCCAGTGTGACAAGTCTTCAGGGGCACTCTAATGCCCGGTTCAAGTGGAAAGCCACTGCCCTAGGGTGAATTCTAATGCCGTCTGTGGGCACCCACAGCCTCGCCTCACCTGACCCGCACACCCGTTCATTCGGTTCATCTCCCACCATCCTCCTCGCACCCCCACCCCACAGCCTACTCATGGGGCCCCTTATCTTGGGAAGGACTTGGCCTTGGTGGCTTTGCCATCACCCCCTCCCTCCATTGCAACCTTCCTTCGGGAGCAAATCGGGACTGCCTTCCGAGCCACGTGGTATTTCTTTGAGGCTTGTTAGGAGTCTCCCAGAGTGTCCATTCTACGGCAGGTGTGATAATGACCTGGTGTCAACAGCTCGGACGGAGTGGCTGACCTATAGCTGGAAAAGTCTGGGAACAAACCCTGGGGCAAGAGAAGAGACATGCATTCTAAGCCTTAAGGTGCCAGGCCCTCACTGAACCATTTCGCAGACTTTCTTCCATTCCGGCAACAGCCATGCAAGGCCGGTGGTATCTGTTCCTTGTATGTCTGCAGAGCAGAGGGGCTCCAAGGAGGTAAGTGACGGGCTCTAAGGTCAGAGTCCCGAACGGCCGTGCCGTCTCATTTGCTAAATAAGAGCGTGACCGTGCATCTGTGCGCAGAAGCGTGCTCATGGAAAGGTTCACCGGGGGGCCCGGCGGGGTTTTCCTCTCACATCCTGGCTGCAAAAACAGCTCCCGGTGGACACATCCCGGGTCAGGCAGCTGCGGCATTTCAGGGGTCAGGAAATAAGCTCCAAGAATGCAATCAGTCTGAGATGTCTTCAGTTCGTCATCCCACCTCCTACTTCCTGTTCTTTTAGCTTTTTTTAATGTTGCCAACTACACAAGAGTTCAGATGGGGAAATCTAGTTACGGGCCCTGGGTGAATGTCACCGGCGGCCTGACACCCACAGGCGGTGGTGGGTGTAGGAAGTTGCCGCGAGGCTGTGTGAACACCCTTCTAGAGGAGGTCGGGAGCCTTGGAATTCTCTGACCCCTGTTCTTCCCTTTAGTTCCTGCATGCTCCCAAATGTCACAACTCTCCTTTCCCTTCTCACTTTCCTTAACCCCCACTCCATGGTTGCTCTTCACAAAGCTTTAAAAATGGGAAGCCGGGGCGGCTCAGTGGGTTAAGTGCTCACTTTGCCGCCCGTGGGACTGAGGATGGAATCCCAGCCCCGGCCTGTGTGGACCCCTGTGCTGAACTGGGGTGCGCTTCCCATATGGGAGGCCCCCAGCCCAGTTCCCGCCCTGTGCAGCCCCCGCCCACCTGTGTGGAAGGAAACCATGTTGAAAACAGATGATGTGCAACTATGGAGACGGTTCTGGTCCCTCCCCCTTCTCGCTGTCTCTCTGTCTCTGTCAAAAAAAACAATAAAATAACTTTTTTAAAAATGCACTTTGCGTTTTCCAGATACATTTATGCTACATATGGCAAGTTCTCCGGTAACATTCATGGATGAGTCACTGAGAACTATGCACCTTCCCGACACCTGTAGCAACAGAATGATGTACGATGATGTCACATGGTCTATTTGCTTCCTTCCAAATGGTCTCCACCCTCGATTTTCGCCCAGACTAATGCCTGCTGCCCTCTCAGGGATGAAGGGCTACTGCGTTAACAAGCTGGGCGGTTGCATTAGCCATCACAAGGGAGTCTGATGGTTCTCTTCGAAAGGCAGAGGCGGCAGCATCCTAGACCTGCCCCGTCATCACAGGACTCCCGTAGACGCCGGCTGCCCTCTACCTGGACTGTGATCACTAGCACAACTCAGAACCCAAGTCAAAGCAAGGGGACTGCACACGGGGTGAGCCTGTGCTCTCTTTCCTCTGTGCCTTCCGGGGCCGCCTTGCAAGCAAGAGGTCCCCACTCAGTCACCACGCTGTCTCTGTCCTCCTGCCTGCAGCCCTTCCGGTAGGAAGAAGCGTTCAACCTCCAGTTGACACGGACGGGATGAACCAGGCCGACTAAACCACAGAAGGGCCTGCTCAAGCACTTCTCGGAAGAATCTCTCCCTGTACGAGGTCCACCCGCAGCGGTCACGCGCGGAACTCACGCAGCCGCTTGGCCCGGTTCCTTTATCTACGGCACAGCGCCCTCACATGGTGCAGAGGGGAAGGGCACCCCTGCGAGCCCCGAGGACGGACGTGAACCCTGCCGGCTCAGATGCCATCTGTGAGGGCCCAGCGCTCACACGCTGAGGACCCTAACCACTGTTATCCAGCTCTCCACCCTCGGCTCCTTCGCAGATAGCTGCTCGCTGGAAACCTTACACCAAGAAGTATAAACTCTGACCTCTCCAGAAACTCACTAAACCGCAGCAAATGGGATTCAGATGTTTCCATGTATAGTACAGTGCTGTGACCTAGACTTGAAACACTTTGGCAAAAACAGCAAAAATGATGTGGGCCTGCCAGTCCCTCCCAGAACATGATACAGCCTTGACCCGAGTCCTACAGTGATCTGAGCCTTTCTCACTCCTACGTAAGCCCCCTTGCCCACAGCCCACATTCTCTCCCCGCATCCACGTCAGGTCCTACCAGGCCCCCTGCACGGTCCACTTTCCAGGTTGAACCCAAAAAGCCAGTTCCTCCCAGCTGAGCAAAAGTAGATCCCATTCTGACCAGGACACTGGGAAGTCCTGAAGGGGGCTCTGGTGAAGCGGAGTCCTGAGACGCTACCCCCACAGGCCCCCAGGGCTGCTGAGAAGTCTTGTGTAGACACCACCTTGCGCCCCGGGGGCTTTGCTGCAGAGTCTAAGGACATTGTTGCAGACCATGTGGGTAAGCCAGGGAATTCTAGGCGGGGGAGGAGCCTGCTAAGGTGGAGGTGAGAGCAGCGGTTCCTTGTGCCTGGGGACAGACACAAAAGATGATCAGAGATGCCAGTCAGGGCAGAAGACAGAAAAACCACTGTGTGTTGCCAGGCTTTGCTGGGGGTAGCCCCTCCGTTAGCCATGGGCGCTCCCCGGGGCACCAGGGAGGAGCAGGGAAACATTTGGTGGGGCTCCAGTAGCCGTGAGCACAGGCAGGGCAGAGGGGCACGCAGACCTGCCCCTCAGGTCACCTGTCACAGGCACCTCGAATGCAGCAGGGCAGGGGAAGAGCCACAGCCACAGCCAGGGGGCATCTGGGGACAGGGACAGAGTCTGGTCGGCAAGGTAAGCACCTCTCAGGCCTGGTTCAGAGAGGGTGCCGAGTGCTTGCTTGTGGTGTAAGGGGGCAAGGATCCGAACACCCCCATCCCGGCTCTTCTGTTTCAGTTCCTTAGAGTAGGTTAGTGGCCCCAGGGGGGACCCCCCCAAACTTCCTTGGCCGGGCACGGAATGACTCGAAAGGACAGAAGGGAGGTGAATGCCCACCACACCCAAGAAGAGGTTCGATGTACACAGGCGAGTGTTTCCCATGGCCTCCCTGTGCACAGGTAAGGCGGGTATCGCACCTGGGCCCCCACCTCCATCCCAGCCCTCCCTGGAGACCACCCCCCCCCCAGCGCCGCGACAGACCCACAGGCCGCCCCGGAGGGGCCGCAGGCAGTAGTACCAGGCCGCCCGCGGCGCCGCAGGTGCTGATGGAGACCAGGGAGCCGGGGTGGCCGAGCACGTGGCCCGAATAGAAGCACCGCTCCGCGGGGCGTCCGCGGCGCCGGGTCGCGCCCGCCTCCTCCACCTCGAAGCCGCGGGACAGGAAGCGCAGGTCGCGGCGCAGCTGCAGGTACAGGTCGCGCCCGAAGGCCGGCAGGTGCAGCAGCAGAGCGCGCTCGCCCGGGCCGGCGCGCGGGGCCGCGGGGGGCGCGCGGGGGCGCCGCCGCCGTCGGGGCCCGGGGCCGCCGGGCAGAGGCGGCAGGTGCACGTCGTCGGGGCGCAGCCGCCGCGGGAGCACCACTTCCACGTCGGCCGCCGCGTCGCCGAGCGCTGCGGGGAGACAGAGGAGACGCGTCAGCGCGGCGGGGCCCGGCCGCCCGCCGGGCCCGGGGCTGTGCACACGCCGCGCGGCCCCGAGCGGGCGCTCCCGGCCCGGCCCCGGCCCCGGCCCCGGCCCGGGCACCTCCAGGCCGGCCGGCGCCTCCGCCCGGGGCCCGGCCCCGCAGGGGGGTGGCCCCCGCGGATGCCCGGCTCCGAGCCCGTCCCTGCGGCTGCGGCTGCAGCCCGCGCCGCCCGGTCCCCGGGCGCTGTCAGCGGGCGGGCAGGGCGGCCTCCGGAGCGCGGACGGAACGGGGCCGCGAGAGGCACCCGCGCGCCGCAGGGCGATGCGAGAGGGAGCGAGCGCTACCTGTGCCCGGGTCCGGCGGCCCCGCCAGCAGCAGCAGCAGCACGGGCAGGACGAGAGGAGGCAGCAGGGCGCCGTCACACATGGTCCTTGGGAGGAGCTGCCCGCGGACGATCGCGGCGGAGCGGGAGCGCGCGAGGCGGCGGCGCCAGCCCGAGTGCAGGCAGCCCTCCGGCCTCTGGAAAAAGTAATTAGCGCTGCGGACAAACCCAACGTGGTACAGCTCAAGCCCCGCCTTCTTCGCGGAAGGCAGGCGGTGATTGGGCGCTTGCTTTCTCCTGCCCCGCCTCCCTGTCCCCTATTGGCTAAGACGGGTCCAACCCAGGGTGCGTAGTTAGGTTGTAAGCACTTTCTTACACGTGGTTTCTGGGCAGTGGCGGGGACTGGACACCAGGTGGCGCGCGATCCCGGAGGACCCGGGATGACACCGAGGAGGATGCGGGAGGATTGACTGCTCTGCAGAGTGCATTGGAGCCCATGCTGACTGCTGTCCAGCGTCCGAAGAAAGCCAGAAATCGTCCTGGCCGACCGGCTTCATGCACAAAAGCATGTTCTCTCTGCATCTAAACTAGACCAGGTTTGCTGGTCTGTGGCTGGGCGCTTCTGTGCATTCTGACTTTACACCTGATGGCTACAAGCCGTGTAGCAGCGGTGATCCAAACCCTCCACCCCTCCGGTCGTCTTTATCCTCACGGAAGCCAGTGGAACACGGGTGATCCCATCCCCTACAGACCGAGAAGCTGAGGGAGAGAGTGTAAGGAGCTTGCTAATTTGTCCAGCGAGCTCCTGTCGTCAAGGCAAGAGCTGGGATTTGTGGTCCTGGTTTCCAGCCCGGTGCCGCTGTCTGTGAACAAGGTGAGCCTCCCTCCAGGGCACCAGGAAGGAATGTGAGGCGGGTTTTACTGGTAAGGAAAGTGGGGGGACAGCGTGGCAAAGCCTGCACTTGAACCCACATCTTCCAGCAACCGAATGAGTTTATTCTTTTTCCACCAGACTTTCACTGAGGTGTGCAGAAAAGCTGATTGCTTTAGCTTCCTGAGGAGCGTTTTGTAACAAACAAACAAACAAACGTAAAAGCCCCACAGAACTAACCAAAGCATCACTGTTCTCAGGCCTCCCCCGCCCTCCCCTGTCCTGCTTGTTTCCTCAAAGCACAGAAGTTACAGCACCGCTTCTGGACTCTGCTGGGGACCTCTCAGAATGAAAAGTTTATCACCGGATTGTATGTCATCAGAAGAAATCCAGCCGCAAACACTGTCCAATGTCCATGATGTCTAACCCTGGGAGTCAGTGTCGTCACGGATTCTCCGTAAAGCCCAGCGCTGTCCCTGTGGCGGACATGCTGCTCTGTGGCTCCCCAGGGGCCTGGCTGGTGGGATCCTTTTCTGTTCTCCGTAGAGGCTGGTCACTGCTAGGCACCTGCAGCCCACCTGCCCCGCTCCTGCTTGGCCGGGATCCGGGTTTTTTTCCTCTCCACAGCAAGCGGCCTCAGCCAACTGCGGGCTCAGCAGCACCTTCTGGTGGTGCAAGAAACCACCGTGAACTGAGTGTGCAGCTTGTTTCTGAAAGCCAGGCAGTAGCCGCCACACTGCTTCCCAAGGGAGGCTGCCCAGATGCACAGCATGAAAGGGGACAGTGTCCATTGTTTGCTGTCCCATTTCACACAGCACGTCACTGACAGCATATCAAATGCCTTCATGCACAGGGCCATACACACTAAAACGACAGCAAGATACCATGTCATCCCCTAGACTGTCCCAAACTAAAGAGCTTGGAAATACCCGGCACTGGAGAGGACAGTCCCATGGGTGGAAGCGTAAACTGGCACAGCCACTTTGAAGAACAATTTGGCAACAGGTACTCAAAAACACGCACACCCTGTGATTTGGCGATTCCACTTCCGGTTAACACTGCCACATGTACAAGAATTTGACCAGGGAACCAAGAACACTCAAGAGGAAAGGACAGCCTCTTCAATAAATGGTGGTAGGAAACCCGGAGGACCACATGCAAAAGAATAAAATTGGACCCTAATCTTATACCACACACCAAACAATCCACTTGAAATGCATTAAAGACTTAAATGTAAAATATGAAACTGTGAAGCTCACAGAAGAACAGAGGAAATCCCCTTGACATCGGTCTTGGTAATGATGTTTTGTATGTGGCCCCAAAAGCACAAGCAACAAAACAAAATGAGCGAGTGGGACTACATCAAATGGAAAAGCTTCTGCCACAAGAAGCCATGAATGAACTCAAACGGCAGCCTATGGGGATGCAGAAGGAGTTCTGGTTGAGCGCTTGCCTCGAAATTGCAAGGTCCGGGATTCGATTCCCAGGACCGGCCTGTGCAAACCGCATAGGCTGAACTACAGGGCAACTGGTAACCGCTGGGAGGGCTGAGCGGCGAAGGTTCTCGCCTCCCATGAGGGAGGCCCCTGGTTCAGCTCCTGCCCCACGTGGCCCCACATCCACCTGTGTGGAGTGAAACCACGTCACGCCTAATGTACAGCTATGGACACTGCTCTGGGCTCTCTCTCTCTCTCTCTCTGTCTCTCTCTGTCTCTCTCACCTCTCAAAAAAAAGAAAGTTAAAAAAAAGAAAGCAACCTATGGAATGGGAAAAAATGTTTCAAACCACATATCTGATAAGTAATTAATATCAAAAATACAGGGGAAGCCGGGATGGCTCAGTGGGTTAAGCGCTCACTTTGCAGCGCCGGGGACCGAGGATCGAATCCTGACCCCGGCCCGTGCAGACCCATATGCTGAACTGGGGAGCTCCCCCAGTTCAGTTCTCCCTCTGTCTCTGTCTCTGTATCTCTCTCTCCCTCTGCCAAAAATAAAATAAAATAAAGTTTAAAAAATATATAGGAAAGTCATACAACTCAATAGGAAAAACACATACACACAAATAATCCAATTTTACTTTTTTTAAGATTTATTTTATTGTTTTTGACAAACAGAGAGAGACAGAGACAGAGAGAAGGGGGAGGGCCCAGAGCCGTCTCCATAGTTGTCCGACATCAGTTTTCCACATGGTTTCACTCCACACAGGTGGGCGGGGGCCGCGCAGGGCGGGAGCTGAACTGGGGGCCTCCTGCATGGGACACACTCCCCAGGTCAGCACATGGGTCTGCACGGGTCAGGGCCAGAACTCGATCCTCGGTCCCCAGGGCTGCAAATTGAGCTCTTATCTCATTGAGCCATCCCAGCTTCTCCAAAGAATCCCATTTTAAACCGGGCAAAAGACCTAACATGGCAGAGGAGGTAAACGCGGTGCCTGCTTCCTCCCGTGAAGACATTAAAATTACCACTAACTCCCAGAACCACCAACCTGGAGAACCATGTGAAGTCTCGCTGAACAGAAGTTCTGTGACTGAGAATACGAGGAAGGGGCCGCAGGGAGCCTGGGCGAGGGGCGGAGACATGAAATGAACCCACCCCAAACCTCCCTGTGGCCCTGTGAGAAGCAGGAGGGGTATCATGGCCACAGAGACACCCCCTCCCCAAGGAGTGAGGGACCCCAGCCCCACACAAGGCTCCCTAGCCCGGAGTGCTGACACCAGGAAGAGGAGTCCCCAGGACATCAAAGGCTGTGAAAAACAGTGGGGATTGCGACTGTTTAGGTGGGATGGACGGCTGTGGAAAACCCAGACGTCCTCCTGAAGAGCCTGTGCCCAACCTTGTGCTCTGGCAGAGAGACAGTGACTTGGGGGCCTTTGGACTGAGGTGTGTGGCTTTGGGGGGAGAGGGGGAGGAAAAGTTGCCACTTTTCCTCAGAGTGGCAGGCAGGGGGCGCCATCTTCCCCATGTTGGGGTGATGGGAGGAGGCTGGAGGGATGGGTGAAAAGGGGGAAGAAATTAAGTACTAATTCATAGTTGCAAAATAATAGCTTTGTAAAGTACAGCATGGGGCATCCATACAG
This sequence comes from Craseonycteris thonglongyai, assembly GCA_004027555.1. Classification (NCBI taxonomy): domain Eukaryota; kingdom Metazoa; phylum Chordata; class Mammalia; order Chiroptera; family Craseonycteridae; genus Craseonycteris; species Craseonycteris thonglongyai. The sequence goes on along the minus strand of PVKE010000016.1, from coordinate 117,238 downwards.
TCAAGAATACTGTAATAACCATGGATGGTGTCACATGGGCTTATCAGAATGATGACTTTGTACGTTATATAAATGTCTCATCACTATGTTGTACGCCTGAAACTAACAGAAGGTTGCATGCCAAATGTAACCAAAAAGATATACAATTTAAAAAGTAACAAAAATAAAAGTAGGCAAAGGACCTGAATAGATACTTTTTCAAAGAAGACATACAATTGGGCGATAGGTATGTGAAAAGATACTCAACATCATCGGGGAAATGAAAATCACCACTATAACGAGATATCAGCTCAGACCTGTTAGAATGCCTGGTATCAAAACGACAAGGATAACAAGCTTTGGTGAGGATGTGGAGGAAGGAGAACCCTCGCCCACGGTTGGTGGGCTTGTGAATGAGTGCAGCCACCAGGGAAAACAGTATGGAGGTTTCTGAAAAAAATAGCTTGAAAGAGAACCACCATATGACCCAACAATCCCACTTCTGGATATTTATGCAAAGGAAGACATTATGCTCAGAGGAATAAGTCACAAAAAGACAAATGCTGTATGATTGCACTTACATGGGGCACCTACAGTATTGAAATTCATAGAGACAGAGGGTAGAAAGGGGACTAGGGTCTGGGGCGCAAGGTGGTCTGGGAGTCAGTGTTTATTGTGTGCAAAGCTTCTGTTTGAAAGCTCCGGAGCTGGATGGCGGTACTAAATGTTGCTTAGCTGTACACTTAAAACGGTGAAGATGGGGGAAGCTGGGACGGCTCAGCGGGTTACGCGCTCACTTTGAAGCCCCAGGGACCAAGGATCGAATCCTGGCCCCGGCCCATGAGGACCCACATGCTGAGCTGCGGTGTGCCCCCAGTTCGGTTCTTGCCGGGGCCTATGCGGGAGGCTCCCGGCCCAGTTCCTGCCCTGCGCAGCCCTGTGCCCACCTGTGGAGTGAAACTATATGGAAAACTAATGTCAACAGTGGAGACTGCTCTGGGCCCTCCCTCTTCTCTCTGTCTCTCTGTCTCTCTGTCAAAAAACAATAAAAATAAATCTTTTAAAAAATGAAGATGGTAAATTTTCCATTACCGTATTTTCCGGCGTATAAGACGACTTTTGAAATGAAAAAAAGTCAACCGAAAATCGGGGGTCGTCTTATACGCCGAGTATATCCCGAAAAACGTCTCGATATGCCGCCAAACGAATTTTCCAACTCGATCCCGAAAATCGTCTGGATATGCCGCTAGACGAATTTTCCAACTCGATCCCACACCCATCACTGCAAGGCTGCTCGGACCGCCTCTCTAACGCAGCCAATCCAAGCAGGCTTTTTATGCATGCACATTATACATGTTCTGTACCCGAAGCTACACTGTGTTCTAGTAAAAAGCCTGCTCAGATTGGCCAGAGTCAGAGAGGCGGTCTATTACAACCTTTGAACTTTTGCTTGTTGTGATTGGCTCACCGTGGTACATACCGTATATATGTTTTCCTACAATTAAAATGATATTTAAAAAAAAAAAAGAAAGAAATCATCACTATCTGCTATGATCTTATTTCTTCTTAAACCACACAAATTGCCTGCTTTAATTTTTTGGAAGGGCAAGGCTTAAACCCATTTCACAGATGGAGAAGTCAGAGCTCAGGGGGAGCTTAAAAAACAAGATACACACGCTGACCAAAGTCCTACGGGGGCAGCAGAGGTCGGGATCGGAGGTAAGGGCAGCTTACCTGCCTTGTCCGGGGTCAAAACGATTCCCTGTGCTCCCAGCGGACAAAGCTCCCCAAGTTCTCAGCATGTCCACCTGCTCGCTTTCAGTGGAGAGCTGTATTCTGGTGGGCAGGGATCCCTTCTGATCGTGTTGCTGGGACAGACCCCTTGGCCACTCTTGGATGCTTTATGCCTGTCATGTTTGGATGCTGGTAGCCGTCATTATGACCATTATTATTGTGATCACCAGAAACAAATAAGCCTAAAGAGGCACAGACTCTCCAAAGAACCGCCACGTTTGAAACTAGTTTGGAACGAGAGGGCTGAAGGCACCGAGGCCGAACTTGACCCCCTTTCATCCCCCGACTTGGGGCTTACTTGAGTGGGTGACGGGCATGTGCTGCACTGAGAACCATGTGTCAACTCGATCCGTTTGGAAGTGGAAGGCAGCCCCATACCCTAAAGATCTCTAGGCATTGGGGAGGAGGTGCGAGGAGGGCAGGGTACAGAAGAGATGCCACGTGACCACCTCCTCTTGGAGCCTAGGACATTCCTGTGGTGTTTTGAGGCCATCAGCTCTCCTGCTAGGCAGCCCATGAGCTGGCACATCCCCTGCAGCAGGGGGCGCCTGGCCTCAGGCCTGTCTTCCTGACCCCGAATCGGTGGCCAACACAAAGCTCCATCATCTCCAAAGGCCTGTGTTTTCTCTGCTTTAAGTTCACCTCTTTCCCCACGTTGAGCCTGGATCCTGGCCCAAAATGCAGCTCCTTGGCCAGCGTCCTAATCCCTTGAGTGAATCTTGCCGGCTTCTCCCTGTGGTGTCTGTGTGCTCCTCCCCACACCCAGGGTGCTGGCAGGATCAGTGTCACCAGGACTGGGTGCTCTGGCCGCCGGCCACTCCTGCCTAACTGGGGAGGGCCGCTGTCTGGACATTGCCCCTTGTCCTCCATTCCTGCTCATCCAATTAGGCCTCTGGGGCGACATCACAGAACAAGTCCAAGTTCCCGCTCCTTAAGACACTTGTTTTTCAGTCCAGCCAGTATTTGTTCTCTCAGGGTCTCTACTGAGGCGTATCCCCTCACTCTACTCTTTTCTAACATGGGGACACCCTCTGCCCCAGGCTGCGCCCCTGAGGGGTCCCGGCCTGCCACAGGAGCTGAGCACCAGTAGCTTTTGCATGTCTCTCTTGTGGAAAGACAACTCCATCTTCAGGTCCTTTCTGGAGGGGACTAGAGACACCTTGTGACAAAGACTCAGCACTTGCATTTCCCATGTTTCTGAATGAACAGGAAGAGGGTTTGAGTGTTAGGCCAGAGCACAGAGCTTCACCCCCACCACCTCCTTTCTCCTGAGGGAGAGGGAGAGGAGCAGTACATTTTCTGTCATTCTGCTACTCTCCTTTCTCTTCTTCCATCTATTTCTCTGAGCTCAGCATTGCCCTCGGGGTTCCAGAGTTCTCTTTGTCTCCCAGTTTGCTCAAGGAAAGCAACTGTTCTGGTCACTTAGGCTAACATTTAAAGCAAGTGCACGCTGAAAGAAAAAAGAGAAAAAACAGAAGAGATCCAAATGTATATTTGATTTTAGTAAGTGCAAATGGTAATGGCTCGAACTGGTATAGTCATGGGAGGGTATTCAAGACATGGGATTGCACAGCTATCTATAAACTTGGGCAACACCTTAGAGTCTATGACTATTGTAAAGTACTCCTGCTGACTATGACCCCCTTTCCCTCCCAGAAGGTGTGCTCGACTTCTGGACTCGCTTCTATGCATAACAAGATGTATTGGCATTGATGCTTTGCGATTTCTGGAGTTAGGTCATCCAGCTTCCAAAAAGCCTTCCCCCAAATATCATAAGAGAGACAAGCCCCCATGCCTCCCTGGCTGAATCCATGACTCATAGAAACCAAGAGAATATAAATTATAATTCGTTTTTTAAAGCCACTAAGTTTGGGGGAAGTTGTTACGCAGCAATAGCTAACAAAGACGGATTCACAACACCTACTATAATAAAATGAATTCCCAACTCCAGTCAAGAGGCCTATGGACACATTTGTCTGAGGGTGGTTTGCAGGAGGTGGCCACGAGGAAGTCAGTACAGCCAGATGCAACCTGCAGGGTGATCAGGGTGACTACGTCTGAAAGAGCAACAAGACAGATGGTTGGTCCCTGTGCATGGCCTTCTGCCAAGCCCTGGTCCAAGCCCAGGGAGGAGACGGTTGTCTGGAATGCTTGGATCCATGCCTACACGTGTTTGGCACCATCAGAGAACAACTGGGAGTCCCAGGACCCAGAAGATAAGCAGAAACACTAAAAACATACCCAACACCTTACACAAGAGGAAACATAATTATAGTGTGTTTATTGAATAAATGAATAAATAAAGAAAACCGTTGGATAAAATCAGAGATTTCTGAGGACTCTTAAGACTTAGTAGTAGAGATTACAAGACACTTATTTATGATCATTCTTCCCTGGGTTAATCTTAATTCACAGGCTCAAGTCGGTTTGATGTCAAAAAACAGAGGACCATGTGTCCAAAAGTTTCCCCTGAGGGACACTGGGATTCCTCATAACAAGTCCCACTGGCCAGAGTGTGTGTTTCACCACTGGTCAACACACAGCAAGCACTCAATAAATATTCGCCACATCACCAGTAGCTCAAGGACTTCTCCCCTTCTATGTAGCACCCAGATCTTTCTATCAAGATTAATGAAATGTGAAATACAAAGCTGGACAGAGAAACTATAAACAGATCTCCATCACCAGATTATATGTGTCAAGAAACTTTGGGGGAAGCCGGGATGGCTCAGTGGGTTAAGCGCTCACTTTGCAGCGCCGGGGACCAAGGATCGAATCCCGGCCCCGGCCCGTGCGGACCCATATGCTGAACTGGGAGCTCCCCTAGTTCAGTTCTCTCTCTGTCTCTGTATCTCTCTCTCTCTCTCGTTCTCTCTGTCAAAAACAATAAAAAAAAAATTAAAAAAGAAACTTTGGTTGCTCCTATCAGAAATTCACTGAGCTCAAGTGAGCCCCAAAGAGGTGTTTATTACATGGCATGTATTTAATATTCTAAAAGGAATCCTTGCAAGTCGCAATATTAACCGATACCAAAGGACGGGAGGCAGATTTGGGAGATGAGGAGGGCAAGTATGTGCACTATACTGATTGCAGGAGCGCACGCATCCATGTCAACGCATCAGATGCCACCCACTGTGTGCAGCTTGTCATAGGTCGCATATGTCAACGACATCCCGATAAAGTTGTTTCCCAAGCAGTGCTGAATCTAAAATGTAAATTTGAAAGGATAACATTTTGACAATGCTTTCACATCATTAGAGCTCAAAGCAACACTGTATCTTGAAGACAGAAATGAACTAGGACATACGTGACATACTTAGATGGGCTGCCTCTGTTGGGGAGTGAGAGATGAGGGATAAGAGCTACATCGTAGGAGAAAACATAAGAGGGGCTTTGGGGGGCCCTACCAGGAGGATACCATGCAGGGTAATTAAATCAATCCCAGCCCACTAGCATCCTGCGGTGGGGGAGGGGGCGGTTCGAGAGAAAGCCAGAGGGAGGAAGGGAGGGAAAAACAGAATGGAAGGGCAGGAGGAACAAAACTAAAGGGGAAAGAGGGGCGTAGGGCAAGACGGGCACACACAGCATGCTGACACAGAGGTGGGTTTTGTAGAAACGACTGTCGGGTTTGGCTCTGCAGCGTACGTGCCCTTGGCTACCTAAGGGTTACATGGTTCTCCAATTCGCCTTCCCCGAGCCTCTGGCAGTTGTTGCCAAGAACAGAAGGGGGTTTCGAAATCCATCCCTTTGTCTCTCTTTTTTTTTTTTATCCCTTGGACCTGATTTTGTGGTTTCCTCCCTTTATTTCTCCCCGGGGACCTGCACCCCCCTCCCGACTCCCCTCCCCTGCAGACGTGGGAGTTGGACAAAGTGCGGGATGAGGAAAGGTGCTTTGTACTTGACTTGCAAGTTCACGTTCACGTTCCCAGGCCCAGGGTCACCTGAAGGAAGCCCCCTCTAGGAGCCGTCTTCGTGGCTATTGGGGTCATGTGCTGGGGGTGCTGGGGAGCAGGAAGGCGTGTGTGTGGGGGGGGTTGGCCTTGAACTTGGCTGTTGCCAGTGCTTGCTCTCACCCTGCTCGGTTGGAAATGTTTTATTCTGGTAAAACTGAGGCCCCTGGAACCAGAGCAGAGGTCAAAGGGGCTCCCGAACGCCCCCGGGGGTCTTCAGGTGGACGATGGAGGGAACCGCCAGGGCACTGGGCTGTGGTCAGATTACATTCCTGAGAAGAATGGGGAGTCATCAGGGGCTGGGGGCGGTTAGAAAAAAGTGGGGGGAAGGGAGGCTGGCAAGAGTGGTGGGTGGGGGGAGGGGTCCTGCTGGGTCTCCCTTCTCTGTTCCCCCCATCATCTCCCACCACCCCACTTCCTTCTCACCCTGGGGCGTCTTCTCCCTGGCTCTCCCTCTTTCTGGCTTGCTGTGCCCGGCTTGCTCCCTCCAGGCCAAGCTCGCCTGTGGGCTGTGTGTGGCCCAGGACGGCTCTGAATGGGGCCCGTCACACACCCATCAGCTTTCTTAACACAGGAGATGCTTGTGCGATTGTTTTTAGCTCGTCTGCTATTGTTAGTGTGTGTGGCCCAAGACAATGCTTCTTCTTCCAAGGGGGCCCAGAGAAGCCAAAAGGTGGGACACACACCCCTGCTCTGGGCCCTGTGTGCACGCATGCACCCCTCTCTCATCTGTCCCCCACAATCCTCCGACGCCCAGGCCGTCCTCGGTGTGAGGGGACACTGAGCTAGCCCTCGCAGGAGACCACAGACGTCCCCCACCGTGGACGCTGGCCAAGCATTTTTTTTGAGCTCCAATCAGACTGGTCACTGTGTTCTCAGATGTCCCTCCTGGACCCATGTTCTTTTAGAGACGGGTATAACAAAGCGGCTGCCATGGCCCCTGTATAGAATCAGGGATCCAAACAGCACCCATTCTTCATCCGAGGGTGCTGCTCTCTGCTGAGTTCCATTGCTGAGAAGGAGGAGTTAGCCTTCCCTGCCACGATGGACCACCCAGCATCCCAACCTCTGCTTACACGGGGCAGCTGTGCTGCGTTTACTATTTCCAGTGTGGAACCAAAACGCTAAGCCCCGACAGTGACGAGGAACTCCCCAAAGCCGCAGGTGGTGGCGGGCACGACGTGGACTTTTCTGAGCCCAGACCTCTCCTCACTCGTTCTTGCCTACACTATTTTTAAACAGTAAACTCTATCACTGTACAGAAGAGTATATAAAGGTCAGGGGAGGCCAGGATAGTGCAGTGGTGGAGCGCTCGGCTTGCCATCACAAGGCCCGGGGTTCAATTCCCAGCCCCGGCCCCTGCAAACCCCATAGGCTGAACTGTGGTGCCGCTGGTAACTGCCCTGGCTCAGCAGGGGAGGTTCTTGCCTCCCACGCACGAGGCCCCTGGTTCGAATCCCACCCCACACAGCCCCACATCCACCTGTGTGGAATGAAACCATGTCACAGTGAATGAAACACAACTATGGAGACGGCTCTGGGTCCTCCTCCTTCTCTCTCTCTCATCTCTCACCTCTCAAACAATAAAATAAAATCTTTTAAAAAAGGTATATGCACATTTAATAAGCAGTCATGCACCACTTAACAATGGGGATCCATTCTCAGAAATGCATCCTTAGGTGATGGTGTCGTTGTGTGAACATCGTATTGTGTACTCGCACAAACTGAACGGTAATCTCGGAACAATGACCAGCTAAGGGTCTCCAGCCTTGTTTGTCCCAAATCCCAGACGCATTGCTAAGCGCCCCAGGCAGCTGCCCAGAAACAGGTGCCTCCCCAGAGCTTGGCCGGATGTCTGTCACGTATCTGTCTCTCTGTCATGGACTCTCCTTCTCTCTCCCTTTAAAACCTATGGGGTTTACCTCCCCTCCCTAACCCCACCCCGCTTCTCCTTAACACACACTTGAGGGCCACCCGGTGGAAGGTTTTATTCTCCAAGACAATGGAAAGCTTGGCAAATCCGCAAAGGGCCTCTTTAACCCATTTCCCGTTTAGGAAAAAAAAAGAAAAAGTGCAGCTCGCTGCTGCATGCATTTAATGTTACATAAAGACGCTGTTTGAGACTGAAGCAAATCAGACTGGTTTTCAGTGTGACAATCAAATATACACACTGTTCTTGGACTTTTTTCTGAACAGAACGGGTCTCTAATCCTAATGTGCAACCGAAATGTATATGATGAGCAGTGTCTGATAGTATTTTTTCGTGCGGTAAATGTCAAAGCACAGAACTTTGGGAGTGAAGTTAGGACTGGGACCTGCGAGTTATCTCGGGGTACACGCTGCAGCCGCCAGCGCCGCCAGCGAGTATTCTCGGGGCAAACGGGAAACAGGTTAAAGCAACAGGCTGGTGAGAGTGGGGGGTGGGGGGTAAAAGAGACAACAGCCCCGGAGAGGGGTGGGGTCTTTGCTTCCCTGGGACTCAGAACAGGTTTACTTATCAACTGCTTACCCTGCTCTGGACCAGAAGCCTCTGCTCCTTGTGGGACAGGCTGCATCGCCCACTTGCTCACAGGTTCTGCAGCCGAGTGTGGCTGTTTTCCACGCGGATGAGGCTCTGAGGGGAATATGGCTGTCACAGGAGCCAGGGGCAGCCAGCCAAGAAAACTGCCAAAGTAAGCAGCCTGCTTGCCGCGTGGGAATCCAGAGCCAGGCCCCGCGGGGAAGGCGTGGGGTTCTTGTGCACATTCAAGTGGGAACACCTCAGCCATAGACCCCCACGGATCCTGGCCCAGCAAGGGGGCTGAGTCGGTAAAGAAGGGACCCCAACTGTGAGAGCTTGTATCAGGGCCACCTCCCTCTCTGTGCTCTGGTTTTCTCCTTGACAAACCCACCCTTCCAGGGGTCCTTGGGGGTCCTTGGTGGTGGCCTATTGCCTTCCAAACGCGCACTAACATAGTCTGGTTGGCCAGCTCAGTGGAAGACAAAGAGTCCAGGCACTGCCTTCACCCACAGTCAGCAGTGGGAGGAACTAGGTCCACATGGAACTGTTGGGTCCCCAGGCCAACACTAGGAGCCTGGTTCAATACTCAGTCATCAACATCTGAGGAGTAGGAGCAGCTCTGACAGAACTGCAGCAGACCTGTGTTACGGGACAGAAAGATCGCTCCAACGCATTGATGAGAAGAATGTCAGAAGCAAACAGTGGGTAGACCCAGGAGTGTCGGCCACATTGTATGAAGCCACCAAGAGCTTACAGGGAGCTGTGCTACAAATTAGTCAACAAGTTTTTCAACTTAGTTTTGATACCTTTTGGTGCTTCTACTGCTTTCTGTTTCACTTCTTCCAGATTGGCAAGAAGGTTTCCTTTAAGGACATTTTTCATCCAGGGAAACAAACGAGCAAAATAATCGCTGGGGGCCTGATCGGGTGAATAGGGAGGGTGGGGCATGGGGGTCGTGCTGTGTTTTGGTCAAAAACTGCTGAACACTCAGCCGGGTGCAGGCAGGTGCGTTGTTATGCTGCACGTGGTTCATGTCAATCACCCCTCATGAAATGGACAAAACACGTTGAGTCTCCAAAAACAATTCAGTGACATCGAACACAGCCTCTCACAACCACTCCAGGGGGTCCACAGAGGCAGATGGGTTCCTAGAACCCTCACCTAGCGGGGGAAGCCGGTCCTACCAGGGGCCCTCCCCCCAGAAGGTCATTCCATTTTGGGGGCCCCCCCTTGTACACAGATAACACAATTATATACTAAGAACCCAAACCATGTACCATATAGCACAGCTCACTGCTTCATTAGCGTGACTTGACTATTCATTCCATTGTCTTCATCAGCATAACTCTGCTATTCTGGGAAACTTTTGCCCGGCAAATAACTGTCATTCATTCCAGGACCTTCTCACAAGACCCATCAACCCTTCCACAGAGAGTTCACCTCATAAGAAACTAATGACTCTTTGAGCCCAGCCCCTGAAAAGCTTTGCCTTTGCTGCTATCACTTGCCCTAAACTTTTATATCAGGGCCCTCAGTGGATCTGAATCCAGCCTTAGCCGTGAGACATTCAGGAACCAAACTCAAATTCTCAATAAAATCCAACCTTGGTCTTTCCCCACGAAGCACTGTTGAAGACTCTAGGTCTCGTCTTAGCTATAGGCTGTCAGGGATGTCGGGGGAGCCAGCAATCGAGAACAGATTCACGCTAAAATACTCATAAGAATGTTTCCGGATGAAAACACAATGAAGGTTAAGGGTACTTCCATTTGGGAGCATGCGGGGATAGCGCAGCAGATTGAGCGCTTGCCTTGCAATCATGAGGTCCAGGGATCAAATCCCAGCCCCGGCCCAGGCAAACCCATATGCTGAGCATGGGTGGCCCCCGGCTTGGTTCCCGCCCCATGCAGCCCTACAATCACCTGTGTGGAATGAAACCATGTCACAACTAATGACACACAACTATGGAGACTGCTCTGGGCCCTCCTCCCTCCTTCTCTCTCACCTTCTCTCAAACAACAAAATAAATCTTTAAAAAAAAAAAAAAGTACTTCCACTTGGGAGAAAGATAGTGCTTAGAGAGCTTTTCACTTGTCATTTGCTATATCTTGACATTACTTTCGCATTACTTGAATGCTCTAACTGAGCACACCCACTACTATTATTACTATTATTTTAAATGCCAGTAGGGCTTATCTGGCAGTGAGATTATGGGCTCTTATACTGTCTCAGAAAGGTAGGGACTTACAAGTCGCCAGCTTTTTCTTTCTCACTTTAACACTTTAAAAAATTGTAACACATACAGAAAAGAGTATGCGACATAAGTTTGATGATTTATCACAAACTGAACACACTCATGTGACCACCACCCAGGTCAAGAAGCGGGCAGGTGGGCGGTAGGACCCAGAAGTGCTCTTGGCACCCCCTCCAGGCCCCATCCCTCCCTTCTCCCCTAAGGTAACCCTACCTGGCCTTTTACCACCATAGTGTTGAAACCACAAAGTTCATGTTTCTTTTCCATTAGATTCTTTCGCAAAAACTTTAAGATTGTAAGACGAAGCTACCTTGTGGCAAGTGCGAGCGTGTTCATTTGTGTTGCTATATAATATCCATAGTATAAATATACAGCGATTTACTTCTCTGTTCTTCTGTTGATGGGTATTTGGGGAGCATTCTCTTTGGGTTATTGTGAACTTTGCTGATGTGAATATTCATGTGAGTGCCTTTCGGGTATGTACCTGGGAGTCAAGCTGCAGGGTTATACTGTGTGACTATGGAGCAATTTTTGGAAATGATGGCAGTCTTTATAGTGCTTATAATTACACTCCAGCAAGTGTGTGAGTTCCAACTGTTTCAGGAACAATTGTTGCGTTTCAGTCTTTCTAATGATTAATGAGATTGAGTACCTTTTCATGATTTTTAACCCAAATACAGTGTTTATTTCTATAGTGTCTAAGTAAGTGCCTTGCTCCTTTTTTTAATTGGGTTGTTAGTTGTTGTTGTTGTTGTTTTTCATAGGATTTCTTTATATATTCTTCATATGAGCCCTTTATCAGTTATAAGTATTGCAAGTATTTTCTCCCATTCTAGGGCTTGCCTTTTTACTCTAAGTGGTATCTGTTGAGAAATAGAAGTTCTTTATTATCATTTCATCTGATTCATTAATGTTTTCCTTATGGATAATACTTTTGTTTAAGAACTCTTTGCCTATAGTAAGGTCATGAAGATGTCCTCTTATGTTTCCCTCTGGAAGCTTTATATTTCACCTTTCACCTTTAGATATACAAAAAGCCCTAGAATTTATTTTGTGTATAGTGTTAAGTATGGGTCAAGTTTAATTTTGATCCTTAAAGCTATCCAATGGGCCATATGTCCATGAGTTTGTTTATACAATTTTATTGTAGGCTGACCAGATGTACCATTTTAAATGGGACAGAAAACAACGGTACTGTCCTGTTTCAAATGACACATCTGGTCAGCCTACTGACACCTTGAATTTAACCCAGTGAGACTAGGCCGCCCATACATACAATTTGACACAGAACAGTACCAACATTTTCTGTCCTGTTGAAAACAGTACGTCTGGTCGGCATGTATTGTTCTGTTTGTCTATCCTTGTGCTTATTTCACACTGCTTTGCTCTCTATAATTAGTCCTGATAGTAGAATGAGTTCTACTATTTTGTTCTTTTTAAGATTGTCTGGGCCAATCTTGTTGGCATGCCTGTATAAATTTACACACACACACACACAATGTGTGGGGTTTTTTTGCATTTATATTTACAATAACAGTTTTCCTTTTCAGTCTTGTAATTTTTATTTCTTCAAATATTACTATGGCTGGTTTGAAAAATACTATATTTGGGGTGATGGGGCGTCCTTATAGATAACGGACAACCCTGTCTCAGTGACAAACCCGGGGTGGGGGTAGGAAACTTGCGATATGTCACCATTATCACATACTGTGGTGCTAGCTTATGCTTTTGGAAGATGTAATTTGTCAGATTAAGGAAGTTCCTGTCTATTCTCCTGTGAAATTATGCTCTGTCTTTTAATAAATGGATGTTGAATTTTACTGAAGGCTTTTGAAAATACGGGTTTCTTTTTTTCCTTTATTCTTTTAAAATAATGAATAACGTTGCTTTTCTAATAGTAAAGCAACTCGCAAGCTTCTAAGATAAAGCCAACCTGTTTGCCATGCGCTATCTTCCTTACCTATTGCTGAGTTCAGTTTGCTTTTGTTTCAGAATTTTACACCTGCGGTCATGAGTGACTTAGCCTTTAGTTGTTGGTCTTTTTCTCCTCATATTGTCAGATTTTAGAATCAAGATCACGCTGGCCTTATAAAGCAAGTGTGGAAGTGTTCCTTTTGTCTCTGGAAAAGTTTGCATAATAGTTGTGTTAACTTCCATAAATCTTGAAAGGATACACCATCTGGGCTTAAAGATTTGGGGGAGGGAGACAGATTTTAACATTCAGATTTAATTTTGTAGTATATAGAAGACTAGATATCTATTTCTTCTCGGGCCCATTTTGATCAAATACATTGACATGAAGTTGCTCATCATCTTCTCTGTGGTGACAGATCTCTTTCAGATGAAACACTCTGCATCATGGCAGTTTCCCTTCTGTTAGCATAAGAAACTGCAGGAGGCACACAGCATCCTCACTGCCCTTCAGAAGCACCCAGGCGTGATTAACATGCCGATTTCAGTTTCTTGCCCCCAAAGGACTGAATCACCACGTGGAACAGGCAATGGGCAAGGTGTGTTTTGCAGTCTGTAGGCAGTTCTGACGGACAGCCACGTCAACCATCAATCTTGACCCTCCTCCCTCCTCCACCTTGAAAAGGTAGATCCAGAAAGGGGGGCTGAGGAAATAACTTTCTGAGCATCAGCACCTCCCCAGGGCCTGGTGCTGCAGGGTCCACATGCCATGAGCATGACCGAGGCTACCTCTATCCAGCCCACATGTGTCTGTCTGTCTGTCTGCCCGGTGCACAGCTAAGAGGCCCACCCCAGTCAGGCCCAACCCCACGACCTCTTGTCTAGTGCCTGGTACCCCAAGGCCAGCAACCCTAATGTCCTCATGTGGCTTTGGTTTCCTCTGGTTCAAGGCAGGGCGTTTTGAGGGAACTGGCAAACATCGGTTTCCACTATGAGGGGAGCCCGGTGCTGACCTCTGCAAAGCCAGGCAACGAGGGTGCTGAATCTAGTCAATCCCCAGGCCTGTTGGGCCTGCCTTGGTTTTATTGTAAGTCGTTACTCTTACAGTAACCTTGGTGGCACAGTGGGCTGCATTTTCACACACTCACCTGGGGTAGCAGGAGCCCACGTGTCCTGTAGAAAGAGAGGTTACTTTTCAAATTAACCACAAGAGCCCCAAAGCAAGTCTGTCCACCCTGCGGTTTAACACAAATTCATAAACTTTCTTAAAATGTGATGAGATTTTTTTGCAACTTTTTAGCTCATCAGTTATCGTTAGTGTTAGTGTATTTTATGTGTAGCCTAAGACAGTTCTTCTTCCAGTGTTTGGACAGCCCTGCCCTAAAGAATGTTACAAAAATGCATTATCTACCTCTTAAGAGGTAGGCTAGTACCTCCACCTGTATCAGAGATAGTTGAAGTTGGTGTATCAATTTTACCTTCAACACTCAAATAAGAAAAAAAGAACTGAAAGGTAGAGCAGCAGCAAATAAACTTTTTTTTTTTTTTTTTTACCTTAAGCAAGAAGATACAGAGACACGGTCAAAACAAATCAAAGAAAAAATAGTCTGCTAACTGGAAACATAAAAAAAAATCTTATTGTGTCCATCTTCCACCAAAAAAATAATATAATAATAATTCAACAGCTATGGACTGAAGTGAGTGGGGGCATATCAGACTTATAATACAATACTACACATATAATGCATGTTGTACTCGTAAAAGCAAATATTATTATATAGAGAAAAGTTGACCCCTGTTTTTCTATTGCTCTAACAACTCCTCAAAAGGAGATTTTGTTGGGGGAAGGAAATCTGAAGGGGCTTGGGTTTGGGTGTAGCCTGAAGGTCTTAGAAGCATCTTTTTAGTAAAAAGCCAGAACTTCAGATGCTTTTCTGTGGCCAGGGGCCCCCGCCCGGGTTGGGGGGCCTGTGCGGACGCTTTCTGGGCGCCCCCGACCTGGCTCTCACTTGGCTCTGTAACGTGGGCGCCGAGTAAGACAAGGTGAAGGTGCAGAACGTGAACAGAAAACGAGGCCCTGGGCTGGGGGCAGGCTGCGTATTCTGCTGAGGCTCAAGAGAAAACCGAGAGACCAGGAAGACGGGGCAGAATCCCCCTGTGAATTTAAGAGTGGCCCTTGGGGAGCCAACAAATAAATAGTTAGCAAGTCAACCGGAAACAGCCTCTGGGCATGAGCATTTCCAGGTACGTCCAGACACAGCGAAAAGGATTTTTTGTTTTCAGATAGTGTCTTCTGTTCAGGCCCATTCGGTGCCCAGAGTAGGCAGTTTCCTCTCTCCCACGCGGAGCGGGCGTCACAGTGAAAAGAGGGGCAGGGGACAACAATACTGCAGTTGACCACACTCAGCCTTCACGGGTGACCCCACTCCAACCCTGGGGGGGCATGCAGTGCAGGTGTCTATTCTCCCCGGGCACAGGAAGCTCATAAAAACACTGCCCAGGGCAGCAGTGGCACACGCGCCCCGGAGCCGGGCCTCCTGGCTTGTCCTGCCGCCCGTCCCATTGCCGCCTCTCCTTCATTTGGGAGACATGAGCTACTCTGGGGCCTGACACCCCTGGGAACCGGGGTGAACTCAGCGCTTCTCAGACTCCCCGAGGACGGGCAAGGTGGGAGGGGGAGAGGCCTGCAGCCACAGGCACTGCTGGCCAAGCCGAATGTCTCCACGGAATGGACACAAGGAGAACGGAGGCTCTCTGCAGAAACGTTGAAATCTGTGACCAGCCTGAGTCCTCACTGCAGCCAAGTCCAGGGGGACACTTCTATGTGACATCGTAACACAATTCAATAACATTCTGTTAAATACATCCTGGGGTGGGGTTGGGGAGTAAGGGTAGTGGTTAGAAAGAGCAAGGGCAGAACCTGGGGGCCCTGCCAGTCCTGGGGGTCACAGTGATGGACGGGGAGCACCCCCAGCCTCCACAGCCCTGGCCGCACCCTGCGCCCCAGCAGCGCTGTGGGCATCAAGCTAGCGGCCATGCTGACCGTTGGGAATGAGGTGCCTGCCAGCTCCGAGGCCGTTCTTCAAACAGTCTTTCTCTTTGCCTTTAGTGGCCTCTTCCTCCTCCTCTTCTTCCTTATCGTCGTCTTCTTCCTCTTCATACTCATCCTCATCATCACTCCTCACATCCTGGATGTTCTAGACAGAGGAAAGAGCGGGCTGTGAGTGACAAGCTTCCCGCAGGTCTTGAGGGAGTAAGCAAATGGGCCCAGCTTAGCGCTGCGGCCCCTTCCAAGGACACCCAGTAGCCAAACAGCCACACACTTACCAGGATAGAACCTGTTATGAGGCACAAAGCAAACCCGAACAAACTTAAAGAATTGAAGCTACGCAAAGCATGTTTCAGGTCACAATGGCATTCAACAAGAAGTCAGTATCAAAATATACTAGAAAAAAAAATCTCAAAACACTTGGAATTTACACAACACACAAATACTCAATGGGATTACAGAGTAAATCTCAAGGGATATTAGAAAATATTTTGAACTAAAAAATACATTTCAAAATTTGTCAAATGTAGCTAAAGCATTGCTTATTAAAAATTACAGTATTAAATGTCTGTATTAGAAAAGGAGAAAAATTTTGAATGATTTGAGCAGTTTTATTAAGAAACTGGAGAAAAAATAAAAAAGAACAAAATAAGTCTAAAGTAGCAATGGGAAGGAAATAATAAAGATAATAAATTGATGAAATTTGAGAAAAAACAATAAAGAAAAGCAGTCAAACCCAAATCTGGTTCTTTGAAAAGGTCTATAATATTGATAAATCTCTAGTAAGGTTGGCAAAGAAAAATAAGAGAGAGGCGCAAATTACTGGAAAATAAAAAGGGGGGTTAAAATCAATATTGCAGATATCAAAAGACAGAAACAGAATATTATAAACAATTCTATGGGGATATATTTCACAACTTAGATACGGTAAATGGAGTAAGCAACTCCTCAAAAACTACAAACTCCTAAAATTTACCAAAATGACATGGACGACCTCAATAATCATATAGCTATGAAGAAATTAAATTTGCAGTTTAAAATGTTCTGAAAAATAACATATCAGGCCCAGATGATTTCACTGGCAAATTCTATGAAACAACAAGAAAGAAATAAAACCAAATCTTCATAATATCTTCCAAAAAACTATAGACTAATATTCTCTTATGAATATAAACATAAAAATTCTCAAAATATCCCAAATCAAAATCAGCGGTGCATAAAAATAATATTATATGAAAATAAAGTAGGATTTGTCCTAGTAATGCAAGGCTGGATCAGTATTTGGAAACCAGTTAGTGTAATCTATTATATTAATAATCTAAAGAAGGAAAAATAGATAACCATATCAACTGATGCAGAAACTCATAAGACAAAATTCAATATTCATTCATGATTAAAAAAAAAACACCTTATCAGCAAAGAATAGAAGCTAACATCCTATTTAATAGTGAGTGACAGAATGCTTTCCCCCTAAGATTAGGTACAAGGCAAGGATGCTCACTGTCACCAAGCCTATCCAACACTGTACTGGAAGTCTTAGTCAATGTAATGAGGAAAAATGAAATAAAAGTCATACAGATTGGAATGTGTCCCTGTTTGCAGATGACTTAATTATCCATGTGGAAAATCCCAAAGAATCTATCAAAAAAACTCCTAGAATTCAATAAATAAGTTTATCACTAAGACTTCAAGATCAACATACAAAAATCACCACACACCCACACACACACCCACATACACACACACGCATGCGTAAATCGTGATTTCTAAACATTAATGTGTAGTAGGCTGAAAAATGTCCTCAAAGATATTCGGCCTAGTTGCTGGCACCTGTGGATGTTACCTTGCGTGGTAAAGTTTTGCAGATGTTGTTAAGTCGAGGACTTTAGGATGAGAAGACTATCCTGGACTATCCACATGAGTGCTAAATGCTATTGCTAAATGCACTTTGTAAGAGAGGCAGAGGGAAGTCTGACACGGAGGAGAAGAAATGTGAAGATGGAGATTGGAGGGAGCACAGCCCTGCCACACCGGGCTGTAGACTCCAAAATGATCATAGCGCTTGGCCTCCTCAACTGTGAAAGAATACATTTCTACTGTTTTAAGTCAGCAAATTTGTGGTAATTTGTTATAGCAGCCATAGGAAACAAACACAAATAGCAATGTCCAATTAAAAACTGAAATTTAAAAATTAGTAACATTTGCAATAGTTTCAAAAACTAAAATACTTATTTAAAAATACATTTAAAAGTACTTATTATAAAATAAATCTAACAAAGCATGTATAGGATCTGCATGTAAGACCTATAAAACTCTGATGAAAGAAATCAAAGGTCTAAATAATTTAATTTATTATGTTCATGGTAGAAAACGTCAACATAGTAAAAACGTTAGTTATTAGTTATCAAACGAAATTGATCTATAGACTCCATAAAATACCAACTAAACCCTCATCAAGATTTCTTTCACATATAGACAATCTGATTCTAAGATGTATATGGCGAGGCAAAGGAACTAGAATAGCTAAATCAAATCTGAAAGAGAAAAATAAATTGGAAGACTCAAACTACCCAATTTTAAGACTCACTATAAAGTTACAGTAATCAAGATGAGATGGTATTAGCAAAGGAATAGGGAAGCCGGATGGCTCAGCTCGCTTTGCAGCCCTGGGGACCAACGATTGAATCCCGGTCCCGGCCCGTGTGGACCCATATGCTGAACAGAGGTGTGCTCCCCATGCAGGAGACCCCCAGTTCAGTCCTTGCCTCCCAGTTGGGCCCCTGGCTCGAGGCGGAGTGCCTCCCATGTTGGAGGCCCCCAGCCCAGTTCCCACCCTGCACAGCCCCCGCCCACCTGTGTAGAATGAAACCATGTCAAAAACTGATGAAGTTTAACTATGGAGACTGCTCTGGGCCCTCCCCCTTCTTTCTGCATCTCTCTGTCTCTGTCTTTCTGTCTCTGTCAAAAAAACAAAAAATGAAAAGAAAAAAGGAATAAACACATAGATCAATGGAACAGAATAGAGAATCTAGAAACAGACCCACACAAATATGGCCAATTGACAAAGATGCAAAAGTGATTCAGTGGAAAAAGAACAGTCTTCCCAACAAATGGTTAGAACAATTAGAAATCCATAGGCAAAAATTAAACTCTGACCTAACTGTCAACTCAAAATGAACCATAGATCTAAATATAAAATGTAAAACTATAAAACTTTTAGAGGACCACCCATGACCTTGGGTTGGACGATGAGTTCTTAGAAATGGCACAAAACGCATACTCCACTAAAACATAAAAACCTACAAACTTAACTTCATTAAATTAAAAATGGTTTTCTCTAGGAAAGACAGTATTTAGAGAATAAAAAGCTAAGCTGCAAAATAGGAGATAATATTTGCAAATCTATTTGACTTGTATGAGTAATAAAAAAATTCTGAAAACTCAACAATAAGAAAAAAACTATTGAAAAATGGGCAAACTGGGGGAGATGAGTGGGGCAATCAAATATATGGTGATGAAAGGGAAAAATAAAATAAAAAATGAACTGTGATCAGAACTAAAAAAATGGGCAAAAGATATAAAAATAGACATTTCTTCATATGCATATAGAACAAGCATATGGAAAGATGTTTAGCATCATTAGCTATTAAGAAAAGGCATATTAAAACCATGATGAGATATCATTAACAACCCAAGAGAATAGCTACAATTAGAAATATGGACAATAGCAAGTGCTGACAAGGATGCAGAATAACTGGAAGGAACACTTAGATGTTGCTGATTGAAATGGAAAAAGTACAGACGCTTTGAAACACAGTTTGACAGTTACTTGTGAAGTTAAACATGTTTCATGTATGCCTCAGCAATCTTAACCCTATCTACCCGAGAGAAATGACATTATGTTCAAATAAAAACAAATGTTTATAATTCATAATTGCCCAAAATTGGAAGCCACCCAAATGTTCTTGAACCAGTAAATGGATGATAAAGTGTGGTCCATGCATACATTGAAATACGGTTAATATTTACTAACTTACGTTGGCTGCCAGGAACTGGGGTGGAGGAAGGAATTATTTGTGCAACCTGAGGATGGTGGTGACGACACAACTCTATCCCTGTGTTGGTCACAGAACTGTGTACCCACAGCAAAAAAGGTCCATTTTATTGATGGTAAGTTTTAAAATCAAGCTAAAAGTATTTCTTTTTAGAAGCAAGCACTGTGGTTTTCTCAGTAAACATTTGCTAAGTAAAGTATTACTCATGTGGGCATTTTGATTGTCAGAAGATTTTTGTTGTTGGTAATTAGGATGTTCTCTATTTTCCTTATGCTGGAACTCCTTCAAGGACTGGTCTTAATTAAGGGTTATATGGTTGTCCTCTCCTCCTTTTGGGGTGTTCTCAAAGGCAAAACTCCTAGAAGAATAACATTGCCCTCGAGGAAGGGAGATGGGATTACTACAGATCAGACTTCATTGCGAAAGATAAAAGATGGTAGGAATTATCCAGACAGCACTGAGGCCTCAAGCTCTGGGCAAGGCCAGTGTTAGACATGACCCCTCACCCTGCCTGTGTCAGCTCACAGGCATCTCTATTGAACCCAGAGAAGAAAAGAAAAAACGGCCCATGCAGGCTCTATCCTCACACATCATTTTTCCAGATGACGTCCATAACCATCTGAGTTCCTTTTTCCGTTGGCGACCTGCGGACTACAACTGACCACCTCTGGAGATTCTTGGGGTAGACGTAAGCAAACACCTCCTCTGTGTACACGCTGCGTGCAAACACGGCTTTTGAAGAAGGCCAGCGTCCCCACACACACTGCAGGCTGCACCGCAGAAGTGCAACGTCCTGAGCCCTCCTGTTAACGCGGAGGCGGGCCCTGGGCACCGACCCACCCATTCCTCCAGGACTGGCACAGCAACTCCAGCTCAGAAATGGGCAGGTCCTTGAGGGGCCCCAGGCCCGGGTCAGGCTGGGCCTGCAGCTGCCCCCTCCACGGTCAGTCCACACGTAAAGCAAACACCACATCTGCCAACTTCAGCGTAGTTTGAGTGCAGCCAGGCACCCACGTCCACGTGAAGTGCGTGTTAGATCCGAAACGGCCTTCAGCTCGTGTCTTGTTCCTCCCCGCTGTGGCATGACACTGCTCTTCTGAAATTACGGTGATTTCACTTCAGGCTAGTGCAGGGGGTGGGTGCCGCAGGGCAGAGAATCGCTGCCCTCGGTGATGAAGCCGGTCCAGAACGGATCTGCTGCTGCTGAGAGACTGATGGCCATGTAGACACCTGCACGCTACCCAAGCCTGGATGACATACACTGGCACTTGTGTGGTGTGCACACACGAATGAAAGCCCACATCACATTCCATGTGATTGTATGTGTGCCATCTACAACGTACCAGGAACCGCAACGAAAGCCTTAGAAGGGCCTTTCTTCTCGCTGATCTCTGAACTCTGCCTGCTCATCCCTCCCTCCTTGCAGGTGGCAACCCCTGACCTTTTTACTGTTTTGCCTTTTCCAGAATGGCAGATAGTTGGCATCCCACATCATGTAGCCTTTTCAAACTGGCTTCTTTCGATTATTATGCATTTACGTTTCTTCCGTGTCTTGTCATGGCTTGATAGCTCATTTCTTTTTAGTACTGAGGAATATCCCATTGTCTGGATGGACCACAGTTTGTGTATCCACTCACCTACTGGAGGACATTTGGTTGCTTCCAAGTTTTGGCAAATTAAGAATAAAGCTTCTCTAAACATCCATGCTATGAACGCCTGTGTGCTGGGCACCAGACTGTGCTGTTAGTATAAACGGTAACACTTTCTCCTCACAGCAACACTAGGACATAGGAGCCATTTTCTTTACTTTAAAAGAGGCTCAGAGGGGTTCAGTAACTTTTCCAAGGCCACACAGCTAGGAAAGGCAGACAGGATGAGAACCCCGACCTAAGCGTGGGCACCATGAACTGTGGTGCTTAGAGATCCTGCGGGAGGGTTCTGCACTGATACTTGGAGAGATGTCGGGTTCTTTCTGAGGTCAGTTCTGTGTGAGCCGAGCACCTAATGAGCAGTATCTCATCATAGCTTCTCATCCCATTCTGACTTTGCCCTTGGGACCATCAGGACTGACTTTTAAGCATAAAATTCGAAATAAATGAAAATCCTCCCTAATTATGTTTACTATGTGAGACAAATACTGACATGTTTTATTCTATCCTGTTACATTTAAAAAATGATGGCGAGATATATAAAACTGATTTGGTAGCTTATTAATCACTGCAACCCACAGTTTGAAAACACTGGCTAAGAAGAAGATATGCTAGAAAAAAAAAATGAGGCATTTCTACTCAGCTGAACTCTGGAAAGCTTAAGATATAAATCACACTCCAGATTCTGCAAAGCACCTTTTCCCAACTGCAAATCTTTCCCATTAATTGCAACAAAAACAAGTTGAGCCTGCTCTAGGGGACGAGGGATCTGCATATTTGCTGAAGGGCAAGTCACGGTGTTCTTGGGAATTCTACCTGTCCGCTTTGATGGAACACCAGGTCTGTGCTTGCAGAAGCAGCAGTGAGCCCCTCTGTTGGAGTCAGCTAGTTTCTGTTCTTGTATCAATCACCCTTTCCTTTTATTCTCTGCTCACCAGCACCCCTGACACAACCATTTCTTAGTTGTCTCTGGGCTGGTAGAACTGTCCCAGGCAACTTGTTGTCCCTGAACCTTCCCACAATTCATTAAAGGCCCAAGCAAATACATGCCCACAAGAGGATCCAAAAGCTTCTTTGAAGACTAAAGGGTGCATCTGGGCTTCAGCAGCCCAAGGGCCGTCGGTACATTCCCAGCTGTCACACCTGCCAAAGCACATTTCTCACCATCGTCTGCTGGTGAAGGGTTAGCCGTCACAGACAGCATACTGCTATTCTGAAAACTTTGGGTAACTTTCTTTCTAGAAGATATCTAGTATTCAACTGAACTCTTCCCAGGAATGACCTGGGTCCTCTAGAATACATTATTTAACAACACAAGGGCTTTCCTGAAAAAATCCAGGCATTGTCAATGTAACGAAAAGAGTTGCACGGCTGGATCCTTTCGGGACAGCCCTCGTATTACTCTTTCCACAACTGGAAGCAAATGGATATAATTTTTGCAAGGTCTGTTAAGAGTTCCCTCCTCCTCCCCGCCAGCAACTCCCTTTGATTATACAAAATGATGGTGAAGAGAACGAGGGACATCTAGGAGTGACCTTGTTACAGGTCTTCGTAGGGGCTTGGGGCCCCCATAGCACTAGACAGACAACACCAGTCGTGGCAAACATCGGCAGCTCAGCACCTCAAGGTCAGAACACATGCGTTCAGAGGATGGAGTTGGCTGAAGTCACAACAGTCTGAGAGCACTCCCCACACTGGGAGAAACAGAAAACCCTGAAATTGGAACCAAAGTCACATTGCTGGCAAGATCCCACGCTAAGGGCCTGTTCCGGGAGCAGGTGCAGAGAGCTAAACTGAGTCATGTTCAAAGAGTCCATCATACGAGCACGGGAGCATCCCTGAAGCAAGGGATACGCTTCCAACTCCTCCTGTGGATCCTTTCCTTTTGGGGGGCTCGTGAACAAATGCCGGAGCCTGTAACATCATGGGGCAATTAGCACTGGCTGGTGTCCAATCTCTCAGTCACAGAACGCCAGGGCCACCGCCAGGCTCTCTACAGTCCCGCGTGAGGGCTGAAGCAGCACCCAAGGTCTTGGAAGGCCTGTGGAGCTGGGACCCAAGCTGGATAAAATGGACCCCAACCTTCCTGACACCAGGCACTAGTTTTGTGGAAGACAATTTTTCCATGGACTGGGGGTAGGGGTGGAGGCGGGTGGGTGGAAATGTTTTCAAGACGATTCAGTGCATTACATCTATGGTGCACTTTATTTCTGTTACTACTCTATTGTAATATCTAGTGAACTAATTATACAACTAATCTAACGCCGCCACTGAGCTGACAGGAGGCGGAGCTCAGGCGGTCATGTGAGCCATGGGCAGTGGCTGTCAATACAGACGTGTGATGACGTTGAGAATACCATGACCTGCAAGTTGGGGATCTCACTGAGATGGGGTGATGCCAGGAAGGACTTGATAAGAAGAGAGAACTCAGGTTGTAACCTGAAGGTTAGTAGGAGTGGTCGGGGAAGACCGGGGTAAAGAACATTCCAAAAAGAAGAGTCTGTGCAAAGGCCCTGAGGTGGAACACCCCTTGGTACGCTTAAGGTGTGGAAAGGCCAGTGCAGTCAAAGCACTGTAAGAAATAGGGCCATGTTCTAGGACGAGGTCAGCAATGAAGCATAGACCAGATTATGGATTTCACAGTCATGGTCAGAAGGTCACATTTTCTGCTCAGTCCAACTGGAAGCCATTGTGCAGCGCTCACTGTTCCAGGTGGTGGACACATATCAGCGACCAAAACAGACAGGAGTGTGTCCTCAGGGAACTCCTGCTCTAATGGGGGAGCTGGTTTATACAAAAACTGTGATCCCTGTCTGCCAGGATATGACAGGGGGACCGCACTGGTCACAGGTCGGGCACGAGTGCCTGCCAGCAGCTTGGTTTGCAGTAGTAGCATTCAAGACAGAGAGAAGGGACTTCTAAACTCATTGGATCTCATTTCTGTTTGGTGTTGACATGCTCTTTTGAATAAGCAAAGCAAAAGATGTGCATGGGCCTCCCTGCACACCTTCAGTGATTACAGTCATTGTCCTGACAGAGTCTGGAAACTTCCTTCAAATGTGGGTCAAGTTTTCCAACATTTAAAAATAGTGAGGATGCTGGGATAGCACAGAGGTTGAGCGCTTGCCTTGCAATCGCCAGATCCAGGTATTGATTCTAAGTCCCTGCCAGTGCAACCCCCATAGGCTGAACTGCTGGGCAACTGGTAGCCACTGGGATGACTCAGCAGGGAGAGTTTTCCCCTCCCACGAGGGAGGCCTCCGGTTTTCACCCCACAGCCCCACATCCACCCGTGTAGAATGAAACCATGTCACAACTAATGATGTGCAACTGTGGACACTGCTCTGGGCCCTCCCCCTTCTCTCTCTCTCTCGCTTGCTCGCTCGCTCGCTCTCAAATGTAAAAATAAATCTTGAAAAATAGTGAACTCCTCCTCAAGCTACATGATCCCATTTCCTAAGTTGCCCTTCACGTGACTCAACATGAAAACCCCTCCCCATGCTGTGTATCGTACAGAACACGTTCCCATCCGCAGCCAGCGCCCTGCACTGTACTATGTGCGTCACACAACCAGCATCGCACTACGAATGCTCCGCTACCGCTTTTACCTTCACCCAAACCAGGGAAAGTGAATACAATACATTTAAAATCAAACAACCATGATGTCTATGCTTTGGCTTTATTTTTTCATGTAATTGGTTTCTTATACTTTGATATTTCAGAATATATACAAAGGGCTGTCCAGAAAAAAAATTAGGCCATAAATGCCTCTATTTTTCATATTCCATGGCTGGACACTTTTCAGACAACCCTTGTATATGTCATTATTAATTAATCATGATCTACCTATTAGCAAAGGTAAATATCTGGCCCTAGTCTATATTCCTCAAAAAGTATTATAAGGGTTGCCAAACAAAATGAACTTAGACAAGGAGGAGAAAATGCGCTGATGCAGAAACAGCTGTGGGTGGCGGTAAGACATGGGGTTGGTATCTGAGGGCAGCCATGTGGCTCTGTGCGGTTCTGCAGCTCTCCAAAACGGAGACAGAGTCAGGGTTGCTTGTCAGGTGTGCAGTAAGAAGGCTCTTATTACAAACACTTTAAGCACCTAAGTTTGCAAGTGATCTACTTGAGAACTTCTGGCTTTGAAGAACAACAGTAGCCTGGTTGCAAATTTCCCCTTCACTCTCTGAAAACAACTATAGAACCAACATGGACCCATGCCTTTAATTTTCATGGAAAACAGGCAACACTGTTCAAATTATCTATAAGAAGAAGAAAATAAATATATGAGAGGGGACCTCCCCCCAATAGACTCATTTCCTATAGGGCGGGCCCCCCATAGTACCGCTAGGTGAGTGTTCTAGGAACCCGTGTGCCTCCGAGTACCCCCTGGCCTTGTGAGAGACTGTGTTCAGCTTCAGCGAATTGTTTCGGAGACTCTTTGAGTGTGTTTGCCCATTTCATGATGGGTGATTTACACTAACAACGTGCTGCATGAGGGGAGCGGGGACTTGGGTATGAACTGTGAAAGGAAAGAAGGAAATGACAAAAAGTTAGCATTCTATAGAAAAGAAAGAGAAATAAGACAGTGGGCTGGCCATTGGACAGCTCGCCTTTGAACAAGAGCCTCACTTTACAAAGAGGTCACTTGACTTCCTGTCAATCAAACGACCTGACTAGTCCAATTCCTCCAAAGAACTAGACCCTAAAAACCACTGCTGGAGCACCCGTAAGACAAGACAATGAGGAGTATGCACAAAGGGAGCTAAGATGTAATTAAGTCTAGAAAACCCTTTGTATCATTAAATACTTCCGGGGCAAGTGCAAGGAAGTGAGGTTTGTCATTTTTTAACAGCCCTGGAGGTCACAATCTGCAGTCAGCTGCTGGCCTCCAGCTGCTTTCCAGGCTGAGTTCCCAAGGAACAGGGGGTGCGGCTGAAGAAAACAAATAAAATCTTGTTTTACTGGAGGAGGTGTGGGGTCAAGTGTATGGTGATGGATGGAGGGCTGACTCTGGGTGGTAAACACACAATGCCACACATAGACTGTGTATTATAGAATTGCACACTTGCAATCTATATAATTTTACTAACCAATGCCACCCCAACAAATTTCATCATCAAATAAGAAATTAAGAAATGCTAACGTAATGTGTCTCCGTCAGAGGCCAGTTTGCCTGGAATCAAGAGCTGAAGAGACCCGCTGCTGTCCTCAGCAGCAGAAAGAGGTGTGGCCCCTGTCGGGACGTATGCGATCCCAACTGTCCTGACAGGAAGAAGAAACGTGTTAGAAGAAAATGAGGATGTCCTCATAGCGTGGAAAAAGACACTGGACATCCCAGCATGAGAAAATGCCCGTGCAATGCTGGTATGGTGTAGAAAAGAGCTATTTACTGCAAAGGTCACTGGGTGGGTTCCAGTCCCGACGTGCACAGCCTTGGAGAGCCGCTGCCTCCCTCTGAGCCTCCACTTCCCAAAGTGGCAGGTGAACCCCTCCCTCCTCGTCCATCTCAAATTGTGACTGTGAGGCGGGTCATCTCAGTGCCCTGGTGGTGCCTGTGGGTCTATTTCTGAGGCCTCCCAGTCAAAGGCAAACAATAGGAACGCCGGTGGGGGCAGGGAGCCTGGAAGAGGTAGTGTATTCATGGGCCCTGCCTCTAGCACAGGATCTATTTTCTTTCTAGGACGATCTTAGAGCTGTGCAGATGTTGCCTATTGTACGTTTACTTCTTAAACAACTCTACCCTTGCAGGTTTATGATTGCTTTAAGCCAGAAAGTCCCCTGATGAGGATACACTTATGGTAATGAGGTTTTCTAAAAGGTGTCCTCTACGAAGAGATGGAATCCATTCACTGATCATTCGCAAGGTGACGATGCTGGTAACTGAGCCACGTCCATGATCAGGTTATGAAGTTTGAGAGAACCGAGCACTATGGAAGCACACAGAGAACCATGCACACACACGAGGGTCACTAGGGCTTTGAGGACAGGTGTTCACCACAGGGAACTACTGGAGAGGCAGGAGAGCTCAGGACCAGCAGCACAGCCTCTGAAGTGTCCGGCTTCCTGGGCAGGAGCTCCCGCTTCGCTGTGACCTTGGGTCGGTCACTTGCCTTCACTCTTCTGCTCAAAAACTGAGGCCATACTAGGGTGTGGAAGTGCGTGGCAGTCGCATAGTAGGGCCGGGGGGAGAAGGCATGGTGTCCTGACAGATATTCAGTGGTCTCTTCCAGTTCTAGAATCCTAGAGGGGTCTCTATTTTGTGGCTGAGCAACATGGATCATGGGGAAGAATGTCCAAATGTGAAACTCTTGAAGTCAAGCAACTCTGCACAGTTATTTTTGTTGTCATTTCAAATATACAAATCCCACTGTGGCTTTTCTTGACTAGATTGTTAAGCTAGTTAGTCTATATAAATATGCAGAACTCTGGAAATATAAGCTAATAGCATTTTTATAACACTCTATTTCAATCGTCCGTCTTTGTGGTCTTTTTATGATGTCTTGCTCAGCACAGGGCAGGTTTTACATCCACTGTTACCTACTAACAAAAGAGGCCCGTTTTGACTGTTACAGGTTTGCTATTCGTTCCCTAACACGCCGATCTCTGAGAGAGGGTGTCCAAATGTGAGTCACGCAAGCCAACTGAAAGAAGACCGTTTAGGGCACTGTCGTGGAGCCCCTGGCTGCAAGCCCAGGGTTCTGACACCTGACTCCAGTTGCAACATCATCTAAGTGAAAGCTAGAGACGGCTTGATGGACAGCCCACTGCCCGGTGACTTGGAATTCCCAGCTCTCCAAGCTACGGCGTAAAAACCGGAGAGGACAGTAATATTGATAACGACCATGATAATGGTAGCTCACATTTATTGTGTATGCTGGACAGAGACGGACAGAAGGGCTTTATCCTACAAGGCAAATACTGATATCATCCCCATTTTACAGGCGAGGAAACTGAGGCAAGGAACGGATCACACAGCCAGGAAGTGGGAGAGCTGGGCCTGGGAGCTACAGAGAGCCTAGACTCTCAGCTCTGACCCTAAGTGCTGGACTAGGAACTTATTTGGGATTGAAAAAATAAGTCCATAACATTTATGCTTTAAAAAAGTCTAAAACTAAGTGAAAGGATGTGTGCTGCATTTTAATTTGTGGTCTTGATTCCTCAATTTGTTTATGTATTCACTACGGTATTCTTTTTTTAATTTCATACAAGTATTTGAAATTAACTTTCTGGTTATTTCAAATGGAGACTCGTTATTTGAATAGAGAATACTTAATTAGAACAGAAGAAGTAAGACAAGAGACTCGGGTTCTGGTCTTGGCTTTGCCAGGACATCGCTGGCTGCATTTCGTGGCTGCCTCGGTTACCTTGTGTGATCACAGGGCCCCTTTCTTTAAGGGAAACAGTTCCGTGTGCGTACAGTGTCATTCTGTGAGCTTCAGAGACACTGCCCGTCCAGAGCAGATGGCCGGGGCGGATTGCCAAGGGCGAGCGTCTCCCCCCGGACTTCAAGGGCTGCCCGCCCCAGCTTCTCCCTCCCCAACTTGGCCAGGCACCAGCCTCAGACATGCAGGGGTTGGCCAGCACCCAGCAGGATATGTAGAGAGAAGAAGATAAAAGCTCAAGGATGGTCACGTTCTTGCAAGTCACAGTGAGCGAAAGCGTGCTCGGCTCCTTCTGTGTTCCTCTGCACGCACTTCCCACATTTGCAAAGAGAATGACAAGAGGACTGTGTCAGGTCGTCATCCCTCGTGATGTGATGTGTGGGCTGCGAGCTGATCACAAAATCACCCGTTTTATAGGAACCAGTTAAATGTCAGAGCCAAGTCTTGTTCTCAAGCAGCAAGATGCCTGCTGCCCATGGTGCATATACGTGTGTCCTGAAATCATAGTGACTTTGAGGTACTAGACAGCAGAAGCAAATGGGGGAAGGTCCTCGTTCATCATCTGCATGCAGTGACCCTGTCGTTTAGGGAGAATAAGATGTGACTATTCCAGGGGATGCCAGGATAGCTCCTCGCAGCCACAAGTCCCAGAGATCAAATTCTAGCCCTGGCCCGTGCAAAGCCACATGCTGAACTGTGACGCAACCAGTAAGCACCAGGATGGCGGCGAAGGTTATCGTCTCCCAAGCAGGAGGCCTCCGGTTCGGTTCCGCCCCGGATGGGTCCCACATCCACCTGTGTAGAATGCAGCCAGGTCACAACTAATGATGGACCACTATGGAGACTGCTCTGGGCCCTCCCCCTTCTCTCTGTCATTTTCTCTCAAACAATAAAAAATAAATATAAAAAAATTTATAAAAAAAAAGATGTGATTATTTCAAAAATCGCTATTTTTTTTTTTTTTTTTTGCTTTGAGATTTCTCAAAAATCGCTCTTTTTAAGAAGTATAACCACTTTCGTCTTTTCTGTCTACCAAGCAAACTCACGGAGACCGTAAAACGATTAGTAAATTATTTTGTAACTTTTCACCCCAAACAGCATGGTTCGATGCCCCAAATTATGTATTCATTTGCATATGCAAAATTGCTTACTAAGAGCCAGTCAGGCACAAGAAACTTGAAGGGACAAATTCTCAATCTCCGCTAGAAAATTTTAAAGAAAATTCTGGAAGCCTACAAACTTCTTCTGCAGGGCCATTTATCCAATCTCTCAGGACTGGCCACCTTAGTAACAGTGGGGGCATTAGATGCTGAATGTTTACTGAACAGAGTTTGAAAACCCGACTTGTGAGTAGTGCCTCTAAGATTTGTCAGCTCCCACCGCCCTCGCTCTCCTGCCCGCTGCAGCGCAGCGCTGCCTTGAAATCGCATTCTTTAAAAGGCAGCTTTATGGCTTTGGAAGAACAGGCTGCTTTCACAGCCAGTTTCGCCACTGCTATGGAAAACAGACGGCCCATGCAAGCCAGCTGAAGTCATACAAGCTGCAGCGATGAGTGCTGCAGGGCCTCCGCCGCTGCTGTCAGCTTGCGATTGGAAACAGCTTTCCCCGAGTCAGCACGAGAAATCAGGAATTCCTGTCCACGGCTCCCCGACCCGCTGGGTTTTTCATCAGGCCTGGGACAAGCCCCTTCGAGATCAAGCAAACCATGATGAAACCGAACAAGAACATCTTCCGGTGTCCAAGTTTTGTTCTGCCTGGCTCCCTTCCAGGCCTGGAGTCATTGTCACTCACCAGTGGATAAGGAAACAATTTCTGTTGGAGGACAGGACCCCAAAGCACGACAGGCTCAGTTCAGTGGTCTTCCTTTTCTCCAACCCCTGCATGTGCGATTGAGTCACTGCTCAAATTCTTACCCTTATCCCAGTCACTTCTGCTTGATCAGTCACGTAGAGATACCATAATTTTTGCAGAGAGCATGGAAAAACTATTGAGAATATTACTAAAGTAGAACCATTCAATGAAAATGTCGTCTTGCCACTCCAGCCTCAATAGAGAAAGTCTACTCTGAGAAAAACAAGCTCAAGTGCGTAATTTAGTTTAAAACAATAAAAACAAGCCTCAGAATTGGGTTCAAGATGAACCCAGATGTAGCCCAGCTTCCTAGACCACTCTCTAGACCTAGAAGCTAAGAGATAGTAGAAGGTTAGTTACTGAGATGTTCACTTCACTTGTTAACTCTTCCCTGATTGTTAAAGACACATTTACCACTGTAGGAAAATGAATGAGAGAGTTGATCAAAAATGAGCTCATCAGACCAGATCACCAGCACATCCATGACATACAAGCCCCTCCTTATGACGACGCTACCATGCTGTGGACGGTAACCCCTGCAGAGAGGCCAGCTGTAACTTACACCTAGAAAGACCCTTAATTCTAACGCCCTTAGATGTAAGATTTCCAGACAAAGGAGCTGGGATTTGATTTCTTCTTCTAGTTGCCTTGGGGGCTCAAGTCAAATTCCTTCTATTCACTAAAACTTTCCCTGGTCGCCCAGAATGGAGTGCCTTTTGTCTCCCACAGCAAGTGTCTGGCACCTCTCTTCAGCACGGGACATTCAGGACAACGGTGGCGGCGGTGCTGGCGAGTGAATAACCTCTCCCCCTCACCCCCCCCACACCCCCACGACGTGTTAGGCTGTCTCCCCAAAGGCAGTGACTGCTTCTTACTCATTTCTGAAACCCTCCTCTGAAGTGAAAACCCAGAAATGAATTTAAAACAAAACAAAAAGAACAACAATAAAAAAGAAACCCTCCTCCTTGTCTGAAATATACTACCAATTTGTTGTTATTTAGAAAAGAAGGTGTTTTCAGGAAAAAAGTGTAGCCAAATACTGATGGACAAGACTTCAGAGAGTCCGAGAAAGCTCAGGGGAAGAGGCTTGTGTGCTAATTAAATGCTCAGCAGAGGTAAGCCTATGGCTCTGAGATGTTACTCAGCTATCACCATAAAGTTTGCCCCAAAAGAACAAAAGGAGACTCGTTAGACATTAGGATTCTTAACAAGCAGCAAAAAAAAAAATTTAGGTAAAAGTTTTTAAAAACAACTTGTCCTCTAACAAAAGCAACTTCTTAAAAGCACCTTAGAAACCTACTTAATGAAAAAGCTAGTTCTATGTTAAAGAAGTTTTTATCAATAAAGATCAGATCAACAACAACAAAAAAAGGAATTCTGGTTGACGATACATTAACGAGGATGTCCCCTGGCTTGTGTCCCACCCCCGGTCCAGCACCGAGCTCTACCTGGTCAGAACAGGGAACCTCGGACAGCCCTTACCTTTGTGAATATGCATCTTTTGAGCATCTTCAGGATGAGGTAAGCCCAGTACAGGTGCAGGACTTGCAAGACCATGAGCTGCAAGTTGAGGAAGATGTAGGAGAAGAAAGGTTCCAGGTAGATCATAGGTACAACCAGAGTGCAGTGCAGAATCCTGAAAAGCCAAACAGATGAGAGTATGTCATTCCAGTCCAAGTACTTGGGAATTCTCAGCAAGAAAACAAATACTTTTTCTCCCAAGGCATACAACATTTATTTCATTCCTAATGATGTCCAGAAAATTCTCAGGAGAAGACAGTATGATCATATTAACTTTTATATCACTATTGGCAAGCCGCAAAAAAAAAAAAAAAAAAAAGCTGTCTGCCTCCTGGGAGAAAAGTTAAAGCAAATGGAATTTTTATAGCCACACAGCCCGCACGCCAATGTTCTTTCCTGTGGCCTCTCTACACACGGAAGAGAGTACAC
This sequence comes from Craseonycteris thonglongyai, assembly GCA_004027555.1. Lineage (NCBI taxonomy): Eukaryota > Metazoa > Chordata > Mammalia > Chiroptera > Craseonycteridae > Craseonycteris > Craseonycteris thonglongyai. Next base: position 84,911 of record PVKE010000016.1, on the reverse strand, counting down.
TAACTCTGCTCACCTTCCCGGCTGTGCAGAATAAGTGGGATAATGCAGGTTTCTCTGGGCTTATTATTGACTTATGACACTGTCTCATTTATTTGCCATCAGAGGAGAATGGGGAATTCTAAAAGAGGCTTTTAAAGAAGCAAACATTCTATTATCACTTGCACTTCCAGTTTCTAAAGTGAAGTGCATACTTTTTAAATGTCATAAACAGATTCCTGGACGCAATCTGAACCGCTCTGGATGACCCAGGGTGCACCGTGCCATCAGATGCTGCTGCAGCAAGGGTCACCTGTCCCCGCCCCAAACGTCGCACTCAGCCATGATTTTAGAGTTCCTGAATGCGTCTGCTTGTGAAGCATTTTATTCTAATCATCGACATGATTTATTCAAATATAATGGGGAAATTTTTTAAACAGTTGTCCATAATACTACCAAACAAAAAGACACTGTAATTTTTATATTATCTTCCAGTTTTTTTGTATACATACCTATTTGAATTTGAATTTTTTAAACTAGCATATAGTTAAATGGACTACTTCTTGGTGTGCAGGTCTATGAATTATAACATATGTGTGGGTTTGCATAACCACCATCACCATTAGGACACAGAACAGTAGCATCATCCCTTCCCCCCCCTAAAAAGTCCCCTGTACTGTCCCTTCATAGTCACACACACACACACACACACACACACACCCAGGCCTAACACTTGGCAACCATGTATCTGCTCTCCAGCTCTTCAATGTTGTCTTTTCAAGATAGAAGTGGACTCATAGAGCGTCAGCTTAGAGATTGCTCTCTTTTACTCAGCATGGGGCCTAGGAGGGTCGTACACGTCGTTGTGGTTGTCGACAGCCTGTTCCTTTTCATTACCGAGTGGTGTTTCATTGTATGGGCGTACCACAGTTTGTTTCTTCACCTATGAAAGAGCAGTTGCGTTGTTTCCAGTTTTCACAGTAATGAAGAGAATTGCTACAAGGATTCAGGTTTTTGTGTGATTGTCGGATTTCATTTTTCAAGGGCAAATACCTAGAGGTAGAATTGTTGGGTACCACACTGCAAGTACACATTTAACTTTATGAGAGTGGCTATGTTGTTCCTTACTCTCAACAGCACTTGGGATTGTCCTGTGCAGATTTTAGCCACTGGGGTAAAAGTTGTACTTGTAGGATTTTATGTTGAATTCCATTTAGCTTTGAAACAAAAACATTTTACACTGAACAACCTGGTATACAGTTTTTCCCAAGTTGCACGTTATTTTATTAGACATGTATATTCCTCAGGGTGAGATTACTGTTTCAAGGTGTACATTAAAAGTATATACATTTAAGGTATATATTAAAAGCTATTAAGGCTTTGCCAAACTAGCTTCCAAAATTACAACTATTTATAAGGCCACCAGAAATTCACAAAAGAAGAGTTTCATTGAAATTCCAAATAGGGGGAAGCCGGGATTGTTTAGGGGGTTAAGCACTCATTTTGCAGCTCCAGGGACCGAGGACCGAATCCCAGCCCTGGCCCATGCGGACCCATATGCTGAACTGGGGTGCGCTTCCCATGTGGGAGGCCCCCAGCCCAGTTCCCGCCCTGCATGGCCCCCACCCACCTGTGTGGAATGAAACTACAGTTATGTTGAAAACTGATGACGCACAACTATGGAGACGGCTCTGAGCCCTCCCCCTCTTCTGTTTCTCTCTGTCTCTGTCAAAAACAATAAAATAAATCTTAAAAAAAAAAAAAAGGAAACTCCAACTAAGATCAAGTGGGTTTAAAATTTGTTAACTTAAAAAACAGAACGATTTCAACTTGCGTTATTTGCAAAGCTTGAGAGTTCCCTATGTCTGCACAGCAGCTCTGTTTCCTTTCTCGTGAGTTACCAGTTCAAGATGCTTATCTATTCAAAAAGCAATTATATACATTCTGAACCAAGAGAAAAGCCATTTTCCCCACTTTACTTACGCAAATATTTTTTTTTTAACTTAGAAATGGCAGAAAAGTATAAAGAAGTTCAGCAGAAAATCTCACAGCTCACAGGTAACGCAGTACATTCTGGTAAATGTGATTTAAGATAATGTCTCCTAAAAATCATCTTTAAGGTGCTTTTCCCCCTTCCCCATTACCACATGTTTTTATGTAACAGGGATCACACTATGCATGTGACTTTGTATCCTGTTTTCTTCACTCAATGTTGCAGAAAGCTTTCTACATCCATGAATGTATCTATCAGGAGTCAGCAAACCTTTTGCAAACAGACAGATAGTAAATATTTCAGGCCTCTGGCTATTTGATCTGTATTGCAACTGGTACTCAACTCTGCTACTGCAGTGCAAAAGTAGCCACAGGCAATACATCAGTCAATAAATGTGGCTGTTTGCCAATAAAACTTTATCAACCAAAACAGTCAGTAGGTTCAATTTGCCCTGTGAGCCAGTTTGCCGATTCTTGCTATATGCCATCCTATGTAGCAGCCACACAGAAATCCATTTATAGACCTCATAATTTAACTAATCCTTTACGGATAGACATTTAAGGTGTTTCCACATTTTCATTACATTATAAAGAACACTGTGAGAATTACTTGTAAAAATGTTTTGATAGAACTGTTTATTTCTGTAGAATAGCTAAAATTCTGATTCAGCCTATGCTCATTTTATATTTGGAGTATATGCCTAGATTGCTTTCCAGAAAGACTGTACCTACCGACTTAGAGTCCTGCACCCAGTGTATGGAAGTCCTGGCTTCTTCAGGTGTGATCAACATTATATTTAGTCAGCCTCTGTCTAAAACATGGCATGGTTTATATGTCTATTTTCATTTCTTGTGAAAATAATCAGCACAGTAGTGGACTGTGCAGGTCAAACCCATGTTGTTCAAGGATCAAAAGGAAATAACATACAAGGGCTGTCTGGAAAGTATCCAGCCATGTAAAGTGAAAAATAGGGATGCTGGGATGGCTCAGCAGGTTGAGCACTTGCCTTGCAACAGTAAGGTCCAGAGATTAAGTCCCAGCGCAGGCCCGTGCAAGGCCATATGCTAAACTGTAAGGGCAGCGAAGGTTCTCCCCTCCCAGGCAGGAGGCCCCCAGTCAGCTCCTGCCCTGCGAAGTAACCACAGCCCTCTAGCCTGCTGTCCCCAGGGCCCCAATGGCTACTCCCTTCTGAACTCCTCTCCACTTCTTGGGTCTCACATCCACCTGTGTGGAATGAAACCATGTCACAGCTAATGATGTGCAACTATGGAGACTGCTCTGGGCCTTCCCCCTTCTCTCTCTCTCTTTCACCTTCTCTCAAAACAATAACATAAATCTTAACAAAAAAGAAAAAAGAAAAATAGAGGCATTGTGGCTGGCTTTTCCTCCCTATAGCCCTGATATTTAAAGCCTCTTATTCTGGTTTGCTGGGTCTTTAGGCAGCTGTGTGCCTTATTCAGTACTCAGCCTAGAATGCTCTTCCCTTTCTCAATTGTGCCTCATTTATAATTAAGTGTTGGGAAAGCTGGGACGGCTCAGTGGGTTAAGCGCTCGCTTTGAAGCCCCGGGGACGGAGGATCGAATCCCGGCCCTGGACCATGAGGACCCACATACTGAACTGGGGTGTGTCCCCAGTACAGTTCTTGCCGGGGCCTATACGGGAGGCTCCTGGCCCAGTTCCTGCCCTGCACAGCCCCCTGACTATCTGTGGAGTAAAACTATATGAAAAGCTAATGCTGCCAACTGCGCAGACTGCCCTGGGCCCTCCCCCTTCTCTCTGTCTCTGTCTAAAACAATAAAAATAAATCTTTAAAATATCTGAATCTTGAAGCAACTACACGCCATTTGGTCCATAGTAAATTTCCAAGGAAGCTGGACTAATAAAATATCACTGAAGAATGAGTCTGCAGAGTTACAAGACTGGGACAGATGGCTGGAGCCAGCTTGACAAGAAGAAACTGGCTTTTCTTCTTTGGCACCATAAGGTGACTGTGTGGCACGTTCCAGCCCATGTGGACACGATTCAGTGAGCAACACACTGCAACTGATTCTTTCAAAAAGCACTGAAGACCCATTTTGTAGACTTCCCATAGCTTGGTGAGGTTTTTCCCCAGTCTTCCAAACAATGTTGATCAGTCAACGTCAGCAAAGGCAAATTTTTACCAGCAAAACAAGTTTACAGTCAAGTCTGTTAATACTGGTTTATTTGCAACCCAACTCCCTGAAGATGGCGAACTGGTGTTGGCTGCTGTCTGAACTCAGTGAAGTACAAAGACCAAGAAAATAGCAAATGGATGTAGCTAATTCTCCTCGAGATCCAGAAATACTGGCAAGAAAATGAACTCTAAACCTCGGATTTTTCAAGTTGAAGATGTGTGGGAAAGTAACCCGGCGCCTGCACAGTCACTCAACCCCAATACAACGTTCAGTTGTTCACTGGGCAAGAGTAAGCTTGCTCGTTGGTTTTGAGACACCATGGAGAAGTCTGGGGGGAGGGTCCTTCATTGCTAAATCAAGTCAACCACGGCAGCAACTTAGACACGTCTCAGAGAGCTCCCGACACCAAGAGCTTCCTTCCATGCTAGGTGCTATTGAAGTATGCCCACAAATTCTCGGAAATTATGCCCATCAAGAAATGGAGTCTCATTTTCCTTCTCTCACATGTGAACTGGATCCAATGAATATGAGGTTGGGGGTGACATGATGTGACTTCTGAAACTAGGCTGCGAAAAAGGGATACAGGGATGTCGGGATAGCTCCGCAGGTTGAGTGCTTGCCTTGCAACCGCAAGGTCGGGGAATTGAACCCCGGCCCCGGCCACGACCCGTGCAAACCCATATGCTGAACTGCGGTGCAACTGGTAACCACCGAGCCCCGTGGCGAAGGTTCTCGCCCCCCATGAAGGAGGCCCTCAGATTAGTCCCCAACCCCCATGAAGGTCCCCAGTTTGGTCCCTGCCCCATATGGCCCCACATCCACCTGTGCGGAATGAAACCATGTCACCACTAATGGTGCACAACTATGGAGACTGCTCTGGGCCCTCCCCCTTCTCTCTGTCTCTCTCCCACCTTCTCTCAGACAATCACATAAATCTTAAAAAATAAAAGGGGGGTACAGTGTCTGCCTGACTCTCTCTTCAGCTGCTCACACTCAAAATTCAGCTGTCATAGTCTGAGAAGTTCAGTCCGTGGAGGGGCCATAAGTAGGTGTCCCAGCTGACAGGTCCTGCTGAGGTTCCAACCACCAGTGAGCATCAACCAGCTGCTGGGATTTGTGTGACTTCAACCATGGGAGTGAGGCAGGCTTCAGGAAAATTCCAGCTGACTGCCCAGCCACCCTCTAACCGAAACCATATGCATGAAAACCAACTAGCTGAGGCCAGTCAGCCCTGAGACCCATAAGAGATAATAATAATCAGTCCATGTTGTAGTTTCGAAGTGAGGTCTGCAAATTGTGGCCGGTGGGTAAAATCTGGCCTGCAACCCCTTTTCTATAACCCAGTGAGCTAAACTGGGTTTGGCACGTTAGTGAAGGCTTGTGAAAGAAACAAAACAAAACAGAAAAATGTGCAACGCAGACCATTCGTAGTCCTTGAAGCCTAAGATCTTTATTCCATGGCCCTTTACAGAGGAAGTCTGCTTGCCCCTGTCTTAAGCCGCTCAGTTCTCAGGTGGTTTGTTATGCAGATAACTGGATCATGTGGTGCTTTTGGAACATAATAGGGGTCATCCATGCTGGATTTAGAGCACCATGACACACACTGAGAAGCCACAACTCAACTGTTATCTGCAAGTCAATACTTATCCTATCATGAATTACTATTGCACAGTATTCTGATTTCACAGGCCCACTTGCTCAGCCCAAGCAAAAGTGATGGTAATGTGATTAGTTCATCAGCCAAGAGGAGTATCCTAACCAGGACCTGAGATTTGATTATAGATCAAATTTCAAATTCTAAAAAGACTCACTAATCATTTTAGTACTAATACCTGGCAGTTACTGAGTCCTGACTATGTAACAGACATGGTTCTAAGCTATTTTGTACATTACTTCAGTTAAGCCTCTAGATGACCCTTATCTCCATTTTACAGATGAGAAAAATGAGGCATAGAGAAATGATCTTACCTGTCCAAGATCACACAGGCAGTGAGGGTGAAGTCAGGATTTAAATCCAGGACTGACTTGCATTTATGAACTTATTTCACCACTGCACTCTGCTTCTCCTCTCCAGAAAATGTCTAATCGAAACACTCAGCCCGGTTAGAGTGCAGACGGCTTCCAAAGGGAGGGCAGCACACTGTGACCTCTACAAGCAGCCTGCCCTGTGCGCTAGTCAAGGGCACCGTCCACCCACCAGGAATCTGGCCTGGAACCTGGGTCTCCATCTCTTTCCCCGGGAGCCCAAGAATTTCAGTAGCACTAACTTTTCTGTTGAGCGGACCTGAAACTCCTAGACTAGCCCCAAATTACAGTTGGTTATAACCTGTTCCTTCCAGACCATCAAAGCCTTCCTCACATTTTTCCTCTGGTTTCTTTCAGTCAACACATGGAAAATTATGCTTGCCAAAGAAATGATTGTCAGGGGAGACACAATACAGGTTCTTCATTGCCAGCCCTTGGCTAACCAAATTCAACAGACTGATCAAGAGCCAATCAGTCTCAAAAGGATGTGCAAACCACTGTTAAGACGGGTGATCCTACAGCACAAAACGAGTATCAGTTTTCTCATCTGTAAAATGGGAGTGATAATCCCTGTCTTAATGATTTGTTGAATAGACTAGTGCCAAGATACATAAAGGACCTAATCCAATGTCTGGCCTACAATTCCTGGTGGTTATAATTATTGTAATTTTAACAAAAGCAGATAATTGGCCAATGATATTTCACTGGAATAACTGGAAAAGCTGTTCATCAAAAGGGAAGACCCACATTCTTGAAACAAAGCAAAGAATAAGAGTTGCTGCTTTCCCACTGCATTACACATTTTCCATCTCCCTTTGTTAAAGCCTTCTTCACATTGGAAGGTGTTGTTTTAATCATATATAGAAGTGGCTCCCTCCCATTTTTTTCTCCAACTGAAATAACTGGAGATTAACACAAGAAAGGGCAATGCTTCAACTTTAACGAAGAGCCAAGGCCACCTTTGCATAGGGGTGACCCAGAATATTGTCTACTTACCAAAAGGGGAAAACAATGAGGCGACTGATAAAAAATATGACAGAAAAGATGAAAAACAGGACGTTACAGGTTTGCGTCCATCCAGCATAAGAAAACATCTTAGCAGCCTAAAAACAAAGAAAGAAACTATGTTTAGATACAGTGATATCGGTATAAATTACATATTTATAAGTGATAGGATGTTTGGAATTTGCTTCAAAACAATCTGGGACGGGGCGGGGTGGAGTATAAATGGGGAACAGTTGAAACAAGAGCTGCCATATTGACAACTATTAAAGCTGGAAGGTGGGTCCAATGGGTTCCTTATAGTCTTCCCGTTATCTTGTCACATGACTGAAACTTTCCGTAATACGTTAAGAAAAAAAATCTTAGAACATCGGCACTCTAACTCCTGTCTTTCACCAACACCATCAGTTAACACAATTAATCTTAGCATGCTTTTTTAAAAAGATTTAGTTGTATTCTTTTTGTTTGTTTTTTGACAGAGAGAGAGGCAGACAGAGAGACAGAAAGGAAAGGGAGGGCCCAGGGCAGTCTCCATTGTTGCACATCATTGGTTCTTGGCATAGTCTCATTCCACACAGGTGCCCGGCAAGAGCTGAACTGGGGGCACACCCCAGTTCTGCCTATGGGTCCGTATGGGCCGGGCCTCGATCCCTGGACCCTGGAGCGGCAAAGCAAGAGCTCAACCTGCTGAGTCATCTCGGCCTCCCCTACCATGCTTTTTATTTGGGCTTTTACTTGATTTCTCCATTTAACATGGAGGAGAGCTGGGTTGGAAACTTTGCAGTCAAGGCAAATGACAGAAAAGGTGGACTTCGGAGGCAACTCTAGGGGCCTTGTCCTGGTTGAAATCAAGTTTCAAGCACTTGATTTTCTCTACTGACTTTATGTTAGTCTATACTGCTCATATTACCTGTGTTGAATCACAAGAACGACAGATAGTATCGCTTAATGCTGTCTTAGAAGACTAACTGATGAGTGTTCTCTCATGCATTATCCAGTGGAGCCCAGGCTGAATGGGAATGTGTCTGGAGTTCAGGGTGGGAGGTGGGTAAGAGCTTCTGAGTGTAACTCATCCTTGTAGGGAATAGAGCTGAAGTCAGCCCGGAAGCTCAAGGCCCCTCTAGAAAAAGAGAGGCAGCATATTCATACTTCAGGAAGGGTTTACATTGCATTGCATTTTTCATACATTTCCAGACTTACCGCAGGAGAAGGACTATGGAATTAGCAGAGGGCCCAAAATAAAACAGTGTCGACTGCCGAGATAGGTGGCTACCGTGCCAGGTGGGTGGGAGACGGGCACAGGGAGAAAGTTTAGAGTGCCCGGAATGGAGCGGGGAGCTGTATGCAGGGTCAAGGCCAGACCAGAGTAGGTAGCAAGAGACGTGCATGGATGTTCAGAGAGCCCACTTATGAGGGCCAGGTAGTACTGCTGTGGGCATATACACACACAGCCTCCAATGACTACACACAGATGGACAGCAGACAGTAACCCCTCTCCTTTGCTAAGCGTCAGTCAGGAGGATACTGTTAAAGGTGTGGGTCCTGGATCTACACTTGAACATGTGGAACATGAGTGAGGACTGGGAAGATGCACGAAGAAGGTAAAAGGCAGCTTATGAGTAAGAATGGGAGACGCCAAGGCGATTTTTTCTTGCAAAGAAAGAGCTGAGAAACAACCCACTAACTGTCTTGAGGAATATGAAAGATTAATAGTCTTCATCTCCAGGAAGGTCTAAACAGGGGCAAAAGTTGTACCATGTCTGGGTTCAATTAGAACTTGACTGAGAGAACAAACACTAAAACAAACTATTGGAGGAAGCTGGGCATAAGCTCCCCTGGGGAATATAAAAAACAGGCCCGATGCCACTACTTAATGTTGTCTCTACCACCAGCTGATGGAACTCATTGGCCTTGCTCATTGAACCTCAAGTTTAGATCATGACTGGTGAATCAAGAATGATTCATTATCATTAAGAACACAAAGCTGTTCTCATAGTTTACCCATGAAGGGAGCTCTGAGTTTGACGGTTCATTTTTCTTCTGTTTGTTACCTAAGGTCCACAGAACATTTTCTAGCAGTAATGAGCTAAACTGCACAATATACCCCAAGGGTTCGATATGGCGTCTTGTGTTACAGCTGAGGATAGAAAACAAAGCATTAAGTCAACTAATGAGTTGTGTCGCGTCAATGACAGGATGAGGGAGGGAGAGCCGAGCCAACCCAGCTCTTATTCCCAGTTCCAACATCTAACTCCCTTTAAATAACACAATGAAGCTGTTTTTACAGAGGCCACACACCACATGCAATTGAAGTGGAGGGTTTAGAAGCAATAGCGCAGCATACAATTCTTCAGTCTTGGCCAATGTGGTCTTAATTTTCAGGCTGGGTTAATGATCAGAGAGGGGAGTGACTGTAGCAGCGATGGCCACATTCAGAGAGCGACACGTGGGGAAGCTGGCACAATCCTTCTCTGGCTAAGCCATTGGCTGCCCTGAGGCAAATATAACAATCTTGACCTTCAGAATGAGACTTACATGTCTAATTACGATTACGTACAAGAATCAAAATGCTTTACACAGCTAATATTTTAATGGTACCCAGTTGCTTTGAAATGGCTTCAAATGACTTCTGGTTATGTCTAGGACAGGGTTTGGCAAACTACAGTCCAGCCTATGGGTGAAAGCTGGTCAGCTCTTGAGTTAAGAATGGTTTTCACATTTTTAAGGGGGTATAAGGAAAGAAAAAACAAACCAAAAGAACAAATGACTGTATGACAAATGATCCTATGTGGCACACAAAGCTTAATTTGCTATCTGGTCCTTTACCAAAAAGTTTGTTGAACCCTGATCTACAAGAACAAGACCCTATTGCATTTCATTTCGTTTTTTCCATATCAACCTGTATCCAAGAGGTAATCGTGAATGAGAAATGGGTTACCATCATTTTCCCAGCTTCATTATAACCTAGTAGATTCAAATGACAACCTAAGTGGCTCGGAGTCTGGCAGGAGACCTGGCAGGTGTGGAGAACTTTGGGTCAGTGCCTCAGGGTAAACAGCAACTAGTACATAACAAAATCAGAGAAAACAATCTTAATTTTGCTTTGTTCCTCATATTTTGAGGGGTTGGGGATTAGGAAGACTGTTTTCTTAATGTCTCCTGCTCGAAGACATTCCTTCCTTAGAAAACAAATGTCCCTTAAATAAACAACAGCCTTCTTTCCTTAAAGCTGGAGGATCATCAATGTAGAGCAAAGCAAAGCACCCACTGGGTGTTCAGCTTTGGCTTAAGTCAACATGCGGAGCCATCCAATGCATGGTGCCATCAGTTCAACTTTTCGTTTTAAAAGGTTAGAGTTCATTTGATCTTCAACTATCTCAGCTTCCTTCCCAAGCTAGTATCTGCCTGCATCTTCCATGAGTGGAATCCCACACCTGTCTCGGGAGCCATGGAGAAAGAAGGTGGTTGGAAACTAAAATCTAAACAATTTATTCCTTTGAACTGAAAGAATCTGGGGAGCCAGAGGGGTCTGTGGACAGAGAGCCCTGGTAAATCATTCACACACAGTTCTTCACGTGACGGTTTACTGACACCCAGGATGTGGTATTATTAGTGTTTTAACGGCAAATGTTTACCTCTAGCCAAATGTCGGCCACATCGTGCACAATCATCACGAGGGTCCCACTGCGAATATAATTAGCACACCAAGAGAAGCTCATCAGACTGAGAGCAGCCAGGTGGTGGATAACGTGCGCTAGGAAATCCTACAGAATGAGGAGGGAATGGAAACCATTAAGCGAAAGCAATTCTTTCCCCAGACTGGGACAGCTAATAGTAGTCATAACAATAACAACAACAACAACAACAATAATATTTTAAAAACTGTTAACTTACATCTGCATGCTGGGGAATTTGTAAAATACTCTCACCTGAAATATAATCCTTGTGAGGGCAAGAATTATCCTCATTGATGAAGTCACTTAACTTTAAGAGAGCCCTGAATACACTATTTTTCCGCATGTAAGACAATACAGGGGAAGCCAGGATGGCTCAGTGGGTTAAGCACTCACTTTGACAGCCCCAGGGACCCAGGATCAAATCCCAGCCCCGGCCCATGGGGACCCATATGCTGAATTGGGGTGAGCTTCTCATGTGGGAGGCCCCCAGCTCAGTTCCTGCCCTGCGTAGCCCCCACCCACCTGTGTAGAACGAAACCATGTCGAAAACTGATAACATACAACCATGGAGACTGCTCTGGGCCCTCCCCACTCTCTCTGTCTCTGTCTCTCTATCAAAACAATAAAATAAATCTTGAGGGGAAAAATACACACTGAAATTGTGGGTCATCTTATACATGGGAGTAAGCTATGTATTGATTTCTTAATTTTGTGTTAGAAAAGTAGGGGTTGTTTTATACATGGGGGAGTCTTATACACGGAAAAATACAGTAGTTGGCATCTAAGTTCTGGTATCTGCTATGCATTGATATGTACACACACACACACACACACAACCATACCCAATATATACTTACACACACAAACATATTTCTAAGTACATTTATTGCTTATTGCCTATTTAAATCCAATAAGGAAAAAAATATATATATATAATAATACTGTACAACCATTAAAATAAGAGTTAATGCATATGAAAGAAGTAAAAATGAAAGTAGAATAACTAGTTAGCAAATTTAGGCTAAGGAAAGTTACCACAACTATGTGCAAAGACTCGAAGGTTTTCTGCAAAGAAGATATACAAACAGCTAATGAGCACATGAAAATATGCTCAAACTCATTAGCCATCAGGAAAATGCAAATCAAAACAATAATGAGATACTACTGCACATCCACCAGGACAGGTATAATTTTTTAGAAAAAGACAATAAACAACAAAAGTGGGCAAGAATGTGGAGAAGTTGGAAACTTCATACACTGTTGGTAGGACCATGAAAGGTGTGGCTGCTTTGTTAAGTAGTGTGGTTGTCCCCCAAAGCATTAAACATAAAATTACAATATAGCCCCGCAATTCCACTCTTAGGTAGAAAGGAAAACATATGTCCATGCAAAATGTTGTGTATGAATGTCTATAGTCCCATTATTCATAATAGCCAAAAAGATGGCACAACCCAAATAGCTATCAACTGATCAATGGATAAACAAAATGCAGTATATCCATACAATAAACTATTATTCAGCAATAAAAAGTGAAATACTGATACATGCTAAAACATGAATGAACCTTTAGAACATTACACAAAGTAAAAGAAGCCAGATATTAAACACCATATACTGTATGATTGCGTGCATGTCAGATGTCCAGGAGAGGACATTTCCATAGACACAGAGAGTGGATGAGTGGTTTGCCTTACGAGGGGGAAGTCAGGAGACATGGGAAGTGACTGCTAAAGGGATCTCCTCTTGAGGTGATGAAAATGTTCTAACACAGACTGCGGTGACGAGGGCAGAACTCTGTGACTATACCCAAAACTATTGAATTATACACTTGAAATATATGAATTGTACAGTTATGTGACTATCTTGATAAAATGTCAAAAACAGACATTAAAAACAGTAAAAGAGTGAACATGATAATAACAATAACCTCATTTATTGAGCACTTCCTGGTATACAGGAAGTGTTATCTATGGATTAATTTACTTAATCCTCACAATAACCAGAAGAGGTAGAAACTATTTTTAGCTCCACTCTATATATAAGGAAATCAAGTTTAGGGAGTTTAACCAACTAGCTGGAGATGTGAGTGAGTGGTAAGCCAGGGATAAAGCCCAGGCACTCTGACCCCACAGCCTGCCCTTTACTCAACTCCTAATAGTTTTATGTCCCTGCAGATCTGTGTTTACAAGCATATGATATATGTCTACAGTTTTGAAAAAGCACTCAATGCACCTGTAAGTGACAGAAAAATCAACTACTAAAAAATCAAAGGTTTAACTGCCTCAAGAAATCAAGAATCATTACAACATCAACCTACCTAAGTATGTCTATGAAGACCTATAAAATAATTATTTTCAAATCTATCAGTTGAGAAAATGACTCAATTAGCTTTAAAGTTAGCTTCTGTAATGTTTCACTGCAAATACTTACCAAGACACCAAAGCATGAACATAATTCACACTATTCTATGTGCTAGAGAAGCAAAAAACACGTGAACTAGAACTAAACACACACAAAAATACAATTTAAAGACTAGGATTTGGGGAAGGAGATAAAAATTTTTTGGAAAAAATGAATTAAATTTCATAAATAAGACACTGACCTTCCTTTTGACATCAGAACCCAGGCTGAATATGAGAGACCAATAAAAACTCATCTCCAATATGTAGTACCAGTACTGGGATGGCATCAAGGGCTGAGAAAAAATAAGAGTGTTCACGACTTTAATGTCACCATATCAGCAATTCATGGGTGCTGGTAGAAGATATGAGACTCCTGGGTCAGACATAAAGGATCGTTTATTACTCACAGTAATACAGTTGCTAGAGTATCAAAATTTAGGCCAGTTCTCCCATCCCAGTTCCCACAGGGCTAAGCAAAGAAGGTAATATAAAGCACTTTATACAATATATGAAAATGCAAGAGACCTGGGGAAAATTGAACAGAGGAGCAAGAGGATGAAAGTATTAGAAAAAACATAAAAGACATATGAGACTTAATGTAAAGGTCTAGTATATTAGTACACTTGTAGCTGGAATTCCAGAAAGACAGATGAGAGACAAAGGAGCAAAAGCAATGGCTAAGAATTTTTCCAAAACTCACTGAAGTCATCAAACCACTGATTCAAGAAGAACCATGGACAACAAGCAGGATAAATTTAAAGAAAATCACATGTATGCATATCATAATAAAACTTCTAAAAGACAAAGACAAAGAAGCAAAAATAGAATGAAAATTAATTCTTAAAGAAACTGATGGCATGCAGAAGACACAGAATGACATCTTTAAGGTGCTGAAGGAAAATAACTACTAGCCTAGATTTTTATACCCAGCAAAAATACCTTAAAAAAAAAGAAATGAAGTCTATATGATAGATAGCTTTTCAGGCAAACCAACCAAAGGGACTTCTTCAGCCAGAAGGCTAATAATCCCTGATGGAAGCATGGAAATGCAGGATGCAAGGAATAGCATGGAAAGGGCAATTTGACTAATTTACAAAATAATAATAGTAATGTCTTGTAGGGCTTTAAATATCTGAATGAGAAAACAGGAGGCAGGTGTGTGGAGTATTCTAAAGACCTTTTAGTGACTAAAAAGAGGTAGCAGCACTAATTTCTATTAGATGCTAATGATTCAAGGATGCATATGGTAATCTCTTGGATAATTACTAAAAGAATAAAAGGGTGCATAACTGAAAAGCTATTAAAGGGAAAAGGTGGAACAAAAATTTGTTAAAAACTCGACTATCCAAATAAAAGTAATAAGAGAGTACCAAAAAAATAATAATAATAAAAAAAGCATCAGGTGGTACAAACAGAAAATACAGAGTAAGACACTAAATTTAAACTCAAATCCATAATTACATTAACCTAAATAAACTAAAGGAATTAGACAACTGATGGGTAAATAAGGAACAAGGGTGAGTAAGGTTTGGTAGGGAAAAAGCCCAGGGCTTCACAGAAGTGGACAGAGAATAGGAAAGGGGCTGAAACCTAACTCAGGGGACAATTTGAGGGGCCTGATGGCTGAAGGAAGGGAGGGAGACATCAGAGGGGACTCACCTGTCTTGGATAGCCATTCCACACTTCCCAGAGGTCATACACCCAAGGTTTCTGAAAAAACAAGGAACCAAGAGAGAAAAGAATAAGTCTGTCAGTGTAGAAGGCTGATTTTGGCAGAAAACATAAGCTCTCCCTGCTGTCACTGATAGGGGACAAACATACACAGTAAGATGTATTTTTGTCACCGTCCTGTGCCTCCTGCTCCAAACGTCTCTCCCTTTTCAGGCATTCATGCACATTCCTCTGCAACACCCCTGTGACATTCACAAGTTCTCATAGTGCATCTGAGGCTCAAATCAGTCCTGTCTCACAGAGTAATTATCTCAAATAGTTTCTAATGAAATTATTAGAGTATTAGAACCAATTAGATTATTGCTTCTATAGGAATAAAAACATCTTGAGGTATCTCTAGCAATGAAATATCTTAAGAGAAATCTTGAATCTTGAGAGAAGTCTCTAAAAACTAGTTATCTTTTATTTTCTGTGAACACTTTATTAAGTTATACGCCACTTCATGCGGTAATTATTTAAACAGACAATGCAGGGAAAGCCGAGATGGCTCAGTGGGTTAAGCGCTCACTTTGTAGCACCGGGGACCGAGGATCGAATCCCGGCCCCGGCTCGTGCGGACCCATGTCCTGAACTGGGGAGTGCCCCCAGTTCAGTTCTCTCTCTCTCTCTCTCTCTCTCTCTCTCTCTCTTTCTCTGTCATAAAAAATAAAATAAATTAAATAAATAAATAAACAGACAATACAAAGGGAATATGGCAAGGAGAGAGTCAGTTTCTGATGAATGAATAATGAAAGTCTTCCTGGAACAAGGGGCATTTGATATAGGACTGGATGGAATTTGACAGGTAGAGAAAGGTGAAAAGAGCAAGCAAAGCATTTCTGGCAGAGGGGATAAAATATGCTAAAATTCAAAAGTGGGGATGTACCAGAAGGGTTTCGTGGATTATCAGTAGTCCAGTTTAGTTGCGAGTGGAAATAGGGAGATAATAGTTTTGAAATTTAACTTTCCAGTGGTTACCTGAGGGTAAGGTGGGGAGGGGTGGGGGAGAAGGGCAGGGATATCAAATCTATGGTGATGGAAGGAGAACTGACTCTGGGTGGTGAGTACATAATGCAATACATAGACAATGTCATGTAGAGTTGTACACCTGAAACTAAGTAATTTTCATCAACAACTGTCACCCCAATAAATTTAACAATCAAATAAAAGATGTTAAAACATTAAAAATTAACTTTCCAAATGCAAAACTTAACGAAGGATTTGAAAAGACTGAAGAGTTGCTACTTCTTTAGGCATTAGAGGAAATAGCGAATTAAGATCTGGTTACCCTTTGAAAGTATTACACTTTAAGGAAATCCCAGATGGAAATTAAAAAAATTAAAGACAAATTCCAAACAAAGATATCAAAAAGACAACTTACATCATAAAGAAATACAATCCCAGCAATAGTCATCACTAAGTAAAATGCAAATCGCCAGCTGTGAAAAGAAAGAAAAGTCTTGTAAAGGTGGTGGGCATTTGAGAAGAAAAACATTTGGTATAATAGAAAAAAAATGCACCTTCAGGTATCAGACAAACCTAAGTTTGTTTGTTTTTTTAAGTGGTCAGCTAATACAGAATTTGATTTAAAAATAAAGGATCCACTATGGATTAAAACTTCTAAATGCTGGGGAAAAGGATTTATACATCATCATTAAAGAAAGCATCCAAGGACATAATATGCTGAACTTAAGGGGTTTGGAACTAATCCATCCTGATCTTATGCAGGACCCCTGCCTATTGGAGAGTCATTTGTAAGAGCTTGGTGTTGAGAAATAAGTTCCCTGAGATTTCCAAATACCTGGGGCTTGGTACCTCTTGCTAAGATTCCTACAGCATATCCCATAGCTGATGGAAGAAAGTGCAGTCCCAATACAATTAAATAGCTCAGCATTTTGTTCTAGTCTATTTGTTTAGTCCATAACAACTTTTTTTTTTTTTTAGATTTATTTTATTGTTTGAGAGAAGGTGAGAGAGAAAGAAGGGGGAGGGCCCAGAGCAGTCTCCATAGTTGCACATCATGAGTTGTGACATGGTTTCATTCCATACACGTGGACATGGGGCTGTGTGGAGTGGGATCTGAACCAGGGGCCTCCCACATGGGAGACGAGGACCTTCATCCCAGCAGTTACCAGCCCATCTAAAAACAACCATGGGCTGTAGATGTACAGGCCCATGTACCACTGAGGTAGAATAACAATAGACTTTACGGTTTCTTAAGTGATAGTCTCATCTTCCTCATCAGCTCTTTAAGGCCAATGATCACACCTTCCACTTCTAGTTTCCTCTTAAAATCTAGAACTCCACGCAATGTAGGATAGTGCCACATACAGAGAGGATGGTCAACATAACCCTCTGTATGGCTTGACTGATGGATGATGGCAACTGGAATTTCCCTTCTCTAGCCTGAACTTGGTGGCCACCCTTCCAGTAGACTCACTGACAGCCAGATTCCCAAATGCCAGGCCCTATTGACCCAGTTACTTGAAAGGGGGGCTTCCTATTTGCTCAGAGGAGCATTAGGTGTCAAGGGGCAGTACGCTGGAGCAGGAGTATCAGAAAAGGATCAGACCTGAACGCAACAGCCCCACCAACAGCCATGACCTTGAGCCAGTTCCTGAAACTAGAGGGCCATACGCTTTCTCATTTCTTAAACAAGACTAGTAGCCCCGCCTTTCCTGACAGCCTCACACTGTGGCTAGGACGATTGTTTGTAATCTGTAAGGCCCGATAATGTACAAGAAATTATCAGAGGGGAAGCCGGGATGGCTCAGTGGGTTAAGCGCTTGCTTTGCAACCCCGGGGACCGAGGATCGAATCCCAGCTCTGGCCCATGCAAACCCATAGGCTGAACTGGGGTGTGTTTCCCATGCAGGAGGCCCCCAGCCCAGTTCCCACCCTGCATGGCCCCTGCCCACCTGTGTGGAATGAAACCATGACAAAAACTGATGATGTACAACTATGGCAACTGCTCTGGGCCCTCCCCCTTCTCTCTGTCTCTCTCTGTCTGTCTCTGTGTCTGTCAAAAACAATAAAATAAACCTTAAAAAAGAAATGATCAGAGCATATGTTGGCGTGTGATTCAGCTCAGAGGTAGAGAATTGGTCCCTGCGTGGGGACTTGAAGATAAGAATCATTTGCTAGAAAGAAAGAATGAAGGACCCTGTGAAGACGTAACGTGAGACCAGCTCCACTTCGCAGTGTTTGTGGCGATGGTTCAGAAAGATCCCCTCCTGCCAAACTCACATCAGAGGCAACACAACATTAACCAATCTCTCAAGAGCTAAAAGTCAGAGAGTAGTCAGAAAACAAACCAGGCCATATACCTCCAGCCGTGTGGGAAAGGTCAAGGAAGCCTCTGATGAGAAATGAATGTTTCCAAACCTGCTATGGGCTTGGTCTATGACTCTAAAAGTCACGTCTGGATGACAGTACTCAGGAATGTACCGGTAAATGAAAGGAAAGTATTAAAGCTTAGCCTCCCACAGGCTGTTTGTTTATTTCAGAGTCTTACATCAGCTCCCTATCCATTTCACCATCAAAACAAAAACATCGGTTGAAAATCACTCAGCAAGGTGAGGACCTTAAGAAACAGGCAGAAAGAAGGAATACTATTGGTGTGTAGAATGTGACATCACACCTAAGCCAACCAACATGCATTTGTCTGCACGTAAAGAGGAACAAAATAAGAGCAATGACCTAGTCCACTACTTCTGCACAGGTGTCAGTTTCTGCCACCCAGGGAGTCGCCTAAAGTACTAGAATATTCTACAAGGGAGAAAAAACATAGAAACAAATCATCAAACAAGACCAGAGTTGAAACGAAACCAAATATAGGTCCAATGCAGCTCATTGTTCTCAGAATGTAGTCAACGTAGCCAACTCTGGCAAAAAATGCCACTTGGTGCCCAGCCCATCCCAACCGCCACCCCCCACACCCTTGGTCTTGCTAAACCAACTGGGAAACCCAGAGGAACTAGCTGTTCAGTCCACAGGCAGGGGTGGGGGTATGAGGCAAGTGAGCAGCAAGAAGTCCTCCCAGTGTTGTGAGCAGAGAACAGACATTCCGTTCTGCTCATGTGATGTGACAACTATAATGTGATTGGAAGCAGGTTATAAAGTCTTGAGACGTAGGGCCAGCCTCTACCTTAGGGAAGATAAACTCCAGTTAAGACATTTTTATGGTTTTTCTGGACATCAAGATAAGTACATAATATCTGCTGCTCCTCTTAAGAGAGTTCACAGCTTGCCCCATTTCATAAAGAAGAAAACTTCAGAACAACAGGTAAATGAGTGGCTAGCCTACAACACCTTGCTGGGAAGGGACAGTGCTGGGAGCGAACCCCTCTTTGGCGCCAACCTCAGGCCTCTCTCTGAGATGACCATCCTGCTCCAACTACAACGGCAGCGTTTCAAAAGCTTTGCCTCTCCTTCTTACCAAGCTTCCTGGAATTTCTTCATCCTGTTAGGCCTCTCTTGGTTCCGCCGACTCCGAAACCATCTTTCAACCTGGCGCTCTGTCAGGCTACTCTTCTTTGCCAGCCCATAAATATCAGTCTGAAAAGGGATGAAATGAATGAGTGAGTGATACAGAGCAGTACGATTGGCAGGCAGTCAAGAGATGGTGAGATTGGGTTACAAGAGGTTGTGCAGTAGAGAGAGAGACTGCATTTGACCTGGAGCCAGTGAATTTACCTTTTCTTGCCACGGAATCACACACACACACGCATGTGTGTGCTCATGCACACACACACACACACACACACACACACACACACATACAACACCTCACCCCCAAAACATAGAATGTTAGGATCCCAGAACTCTGAGTTAGTAAAAGAGATCAGCTCTCCACAGGTTGGTCACCCCCCATATGTTCAAGTTGCATATGTGAGCTCACTCATTGAGCCCGATTTTATTTAGTGCCTCCTGGGGACCAAGTAGAGTAATACGAGTATAGTTTAAGATGTTGATCCAATACAATCTCTTCATTTCTCCTGTGAAGAAACTGGCAACCAGAGAGTGTTAGTAATTTGTTCAAAACCTAAAATTAGTAGTGCAGTGAGGGCGAGCACTTTGGCTAGTGTGTGTTCTGATATTTTACATGATCTTTCTACTAGCTCCAAAAGATAATGTAGGAAAAACCCAAACAGGTGTTGTTCATCACTTTCACATTTAGTCAGATGGAGAGCCGATTTCAAACTAATCCAAAATAATCCTAATCATAAAAATAATGATTGCAGAATATAATAACGATGATGGCTTCTCTTCTGGGAAACAGGAGTTATAGGTTATGATTAAAACTGGAAACAACATAATGATGGATTAGCTCCAAGGTCACACACTTGAAGTCTCCTTGGGCCAGACGAGAAACAGAAATGACTGAGTGGACCAGCTCTGTTACAGGACGGGATCTGAAATTGTATTCTTTCCACACAGGCTCTGTATGTTCACACGACAGTGCCCTCCAACTTCCACAAGGAAATAAGCTCTGTAATGTGCATTTGAAACACCAGCCCTCCTGAGCCTTCAGTTTCCAATGTGAGTCTAAGAAATATTTCAATTTCCTCTTCACTGTGCGGTGCATAAAAGTGATCCTCAGCTTCCGGGTTGAGGATCCACGCAGGTGCCATATGGACACAGCAAACAGAAACACACACACGCCCTCATCCCCACGGGAGCGCTGTGTCCCAGCTCTGGCTAATGTCTCCCACTGGGCAGAGGTGGGCCCGGCCTTTCCACGTGAAGCCACGAGGTTTTCTCAGTGTTGACCAATATCTCAGAGTAGATTTGAACCGATCATGGGCGAATATTGTGAGGGACAAACAAGGGCTGCCTGTGGACCCAACGGCTGGGCACGCAACAGTGTGTGACCAGTCGTGCCTCTCCTGCTGTGTTATTGTGTCTAGCTGGTATAAATGTTCAGGTGCAAAGCGCAACAGTGGATAAAATTCATAACAAAGCTCTTACGCTGAAGACTGGCATGCACCTCCTGCTAACCTGTTACTTAATCTGAGAAGGAAAACAAAAACTGGCAACAGACGGCCCTTGTTACACTGTCTGTCTGTCAACGGCCCTCTCCAAGACCTATTCCTTTATAGGCCAAGGGCTCACCTGCTATTGTGTTACTTGTTATGCTGTTTTGCTTTTGTGTTTTTGAGGAAGCTGAGTTGGCACCTGCTTGTTGCTGGCCTTGGGCTGGCCTTCGTGAACAAGACGGACGCCCGCCTCCCCTTCCCATTATATTCGCTGTATAAGACTACCCCCCACTTCCGAGGCTGTAGTCTTATACAGCGAATATAGGCCTAAACCTATGTTTTAACTGTAAAGTTAGGGGGTCGTCTTATACACCCGGTCGTCTTATACGCCGGAAAATACAGTAAGTCTGCCTGGTGAGGAAGTCAGAAAAGAAAACAAAAATTCTACTCAAATCTCATGAGTGCCAAGATAGGGGAAGATGAGGGCATCGAGTGGGCAGTTCCTAGAAGTTACACATAAGCTGAACACTGAAAAATGCCCCAAGAGAGAGAGGCTCTGGAAGGACAGGGTCCTGGCAGAAGGGCCACCGGCATGGGAGGTCGCCTGAGACGGGAGCACAGGTGAGCAGGACGCACCTGCAGAACAGAAACCCACACGGAGGACAGGAGGAAAGGTGAGGCCAACGTCACATCAGAGGGGGCCTTGTCTGGAATGATCTTGTGGGTGACAGGACGTTGGCATGGAAAGTCTCCCTGCAGAGTAAAAAGAATGAAGGAGGAGGCCAGGAGAGCTCAGCACTGGAGCGCTGGCCTGGAAATCCCAAGGTCCAGGGTTTGATTCCCGACCTTGGCCCATGCAAACTCATATGGTGCTCTACTCACAAGTGCCAGGCACTATTCTAGGCACTGGAGCGTCTGCAGTGAGCGACACCAAGTCTCTGTCGTCACACTAGACTGTTCCCAGAGCTGAGCACAATCTGATTTTACTATCCCATCACTTCTACAGGTATCTGCTTCACAAGTGAATCTAGAAGACAGCAAGTGAGCATGTTTCTGAGTACAGAAGACTCTCAGTTACCCGGCACCCATGCCAGATAAATGTAGTACTAGTTCTTTCTTTTTTTTTTTTTTTTTGCCGGTTGCTTGAGAGTGCCAGTTGTTTGAGTTCTAGTTAAAAGAGAGTCTACTGTCTTTCCTTCCGTTTTGGAGTACATATGAACTTGGCTGGAAGTCAGTCTTGGCAATACTGGCTCACCCACTATAAAGTCAATGGGGGTAGAAATCCCCTTGCAAACAAAAGTCTCTGAGAGTATTTTCTTTCATTAATACATGAAATAAGCATTTATTCGACACCTACAATGCACGGGCAATGGTGCCAGGTGGTATGGGAAAAGAAACGAGCATAATTAAAAACCAAACAAAGTCCCATTGGGAAATTTCAAGTTGGAAAGACATGTTTAAAAATGCTCCTGTAGGAGCCAGTAGGAGACAGATACAATGACAGTTGTTGACCTTCACTGAGCACCTGCTATGTGTGTTGGGCACTAGTTTAAGTAGTACTCAAATCAATCCTCACAAGAGCCTTGTGAGATAACACTATTATTGCCTGCAATGCACAGAGGGGGAAACTGAGGCACGGAGCGATTCATCTACCCACCTCCAGGCACAGTCTGCAACAGAACCAGTCTAGACACCCCAGTCTGCCCTGCCAACCTCCATTTTTAGCTTGGACGCTATGGAGAGTGAAGGGAAAAGCTTCCAGGCAGAGCCTCCAGGACAAGTAGTATGACCTGGAGGAAAAGCAGTAAGTGGGGCCAAGCGGCCGAACAAACCCGCAGGGAGCGCAGAGGAATGACCCCGCCTACCTCTTTGGCTCTCTCAGGTCTCAGCTGCAAAATAAACTGACATAGATGCTTTTTGCTTTAAGAAAGGTTTGAATTTATGTGTGAGACAAGCTAGCAAACTGAAGGGATGCCCTTATGAACATCACGACTGGCCTGTGTCCACGGTACGGGGCCACCTTTTCCTTAGAGTTCTTCCAGACCTACCAAGCTACTTTGTCTGCATCAGTTCTCACGGTGTTTTTGCTGAGGGCAAGAACTAGGTACTACGTTCTGCTGTTATTCCATTTTGTCAATAGCAGAATAATTGATCTGTTGGCCAGAGCTGTTGCTCTGTTATCATGGCTCTCTCCCAATAAGTACATCTTGAAGTTGTTATTGAGATAGAGAGAGAGAAAGAGACATAAGCGCATATATAAATAACGGACACACAGCTGCACATACCCAGTCACAAAAGAATTGTACAAAATCATCGATCAAAACTCTAGCGGGAAGTTCGTGTATAGTGTTTTAGGCCTCCTCAGTAATATCATCGTGTGCCCTTCTGTGCTAACCAGCCCAGAATCCCTACTCTATACACTGAAATGTTTTTGTTTTTATTGCTTCAATCTATCACAGCTGAAGAAGCATCCTCAGAGCCACGTGCTCAATGGTTTTAATAAAGTCATGTGTTATCCACATGTATTACCACTGCGGTGTTCTGCCATGATAGGTTTGGAATACTTTGTTAGAGGTAATACTCGTATCTTGAAACACTACAAAAAAATTTCCCAGTCATTCCCCCAACCACCACCAACTTGTCTGACCTCAGCCAGATTGATGGCTATCTGTATGACAAAATACAGACAAAATACTATCTGCGTGACATTGGCCAAGTTCGTATGTGGAAGCATTATGAGATTATTTTGGTTCCACATCTGAATTCACTATTAAGTCATGTACTTTGCCTTCCTCTGTTATATTCTGTCTTCCCAAGGTCTAGTGCTTTTAATCTATGGGCATTTTATTAGACAATTTGTTGCTATCTTGACTTGTCATACAAAAATTGCCTCAGTTTTGTAATCTACAGGCATTATAAATTAGAAATCTTCATTACTTTCCTTATTCTTCTCGATATCTAATACTTTGGGGTTGGTGTATAACATTTCTTCTTTTATCTGATGCAAATGTCCAAATTATATCTACACTAAGCCACACTGTGCACCAGTTGAGTTAGAACAATTACTATAATTGCTACAGCCTTTGAAATATGTTGTTACAGTTCCATTCACAGATAAATAAGTCACTAGGGCATAACAGGAACAGCACTGGGCAGGGGACCATGGGCCAGATTCCAGCTATAGATCCAGTCATTAATTAGCTGTATGACCTTGGACACTCATTTCCTCTTGTGGGGCCTTAGTTTCCCCACCTCAACCCTGAAGAGGAAGGAGTAACTAAACTCTAAATCTCTTTCATTTTTCTTCAACTGTCACGGGGTTGTTTTCTCTCCACAACAGGGAAACTTGATAAGGATCAAATTTCCTACAGAATTTTAAAAATCATAAAAAGTTGACTTGAAGCTCTTGCTAGAACAAGTGTACCAGGTATATCAGGAGAGTCCAGGCTTTTAGCTTCCTTCAGCCTCATTGGAGGAAGAAGAATTATCTTGGGTCACACATAAAATACGCTAACACTCACAATAGCTGACGAGCATACGAATTTGTGTTGGGCCGCATTCTAAGCGGTCCTGGGCCGCATGAGGCCCGCGGGCTGCAGGTTGGACACGCTTGAGGTAAATGATTGCATAGCAGCGTTTTTTACGTCTTATTTTGGTAATAACTTTATTACCAAAGTTAGTTATTCTCCAACAGAAACAAAGAAGGACAGTAAGGACTCGGAAAGAGTCTTCATTTTTCATCAGCATAGCTTAATAATTTCCCTTTTGAAAAACCTAAAATGATGTGCAAGCGTTATACTCGCCAGCTGTAACCACAGTATTGCAGGAACCATGGCAGGTAGAGCACACGGAAACAAAGGACGTGTGGAGACAGCCTGTCAGGCCGTCCTCATTTAGAAAATAAAAAGACATCAAATACAGAAGCTGAGGGCAGGACAAGCTCGCGACAGCGCTGGGTAGCCATGAGCCATTACCAGACCCCATGCTACCTGGTGAGACCTCCACCGGCGCTCTGCGTGCAGGGAGCCCAACGACTCGCGCTACACAGTCCCGGAGAAGCGGCTGAATTCAGGCAAATCAAGTGCAGGACCTGAAACCTCCGTCTGTCCTGAGACTGTGCGAGCACAGACGCTGGACTTTTAAAATGGCTGCGGATTCAACTCCAAAACTCCACTTTTGGAGTTTTTTTATTTCATCTCTCGTTTTAATTGTGCAGCTATAAAGACACGAGACCTGCCTGCACACTAGTTCTGTTTTTAGGAGGTTAAAACCTTTTCATGCAGCACACTACAACATTTCATGAAGTACATCCTGCATTAAGAACAGAATTGTGACTCTCCTAAAAACTCTCTCTAGGGGTGTGGGCATAGGCATAGCACATTCTGAGTGTGTTGAGGCCATGGATTAAAAAGAGTGCTCTCTGCATGAAAGTCACCCCAGTGGACACTTTTATAATGTGAGTAAAGCATACTGATAGTGCCACAATCATTAAAAGTGTCAGCTATCGGCTACTCTGCCTCAATAGTGATCTCTTTTGATTAGTACATGTATATATTTTTATCTTTAAACTCAAGTTATATCATTGCTAGTGTTCAACACTAGAGTTGTACGCAATAGTTCAACTATTAACCTTAGTTATTTTATATGATAATATTTATGTGTCATTTTATATTATGCTTGGAATGTTATATAACCTGTCAACAGAAAAAGAAAAATCTTGGGGAAGGTGAGATGGCTCAGTGGGTTAAGCGCTCACTTTGCAGCCCTGGGGACCGAGGATCCAATCCTGGCCCCGGCCCGTGTGGACCCATATGCTGAACTGGGGAGTTCCCTCAGTTCAGTTCTCTCTCTGTCTCTGTCTCTGTATCTCTCTCTCTCTCTCTCTCTCTGTCAAAATAAATAAATAAATAAATAAATAAATAATTCTAAAAAAGAAAAATCAAATGAATGAAAACATTTTCCAGTTAACTAGAACCGATTTCTTACACAGACGCACAAAGCCACAGATGGCTGAAATATTCAGAGAGGAGACTTGTAAATACAGATACAAGGAGTTTGTACTTACTTGAGATGGTTGCTTTGTGGAGTATTTGAAAAAATTCTCTAAGATGGCATTTGGTATAATCTTTCGAGCTTCCTCTTTAATACCAATTGTTTTTGCTAGAGGTGTGGCAATAAACCTACAAAAATATGAAGGAAAGTTCAAAAACCGAAAATGAATCTACAATTACAGCAAAACACTCACTTTGTAACCTTAGACTCCAAATGAAAGCTCATTCATCGATTGGTTCATGTTGTCTGGGTTACCTGCAGCCGATGCTTGTTTGCAGAAGCTCAAAGGGATCAAATTTTGAGACCCTGTTGTATACAAGCAATAACTTAAAAAAATATAATAAAATACTTGCATAGTTCTAAAATCCATTTTACGTAAATCCAAATATATTCGTACACAAGATGCAGGAACTAGGTCAGCCATTTATAAGACATGCAGAGATTAAATAAATATTTTTATATTAAAAGTTTTATTTGATGATATTATCTTAAAAATATTATTATGTTCCTATTTGGAGTTCCAACTAAAGAAAAAATGGCATGACTCTTGGGTAAATATCTAGGAATTGGATTAATGGTTGGTATGGCAAGTGTAATTTAATTTTATAAAAAACTGGCAAATTGTTTTCCAAAGCAATTGTACTGGTTTGCTTTTTAACCAATAGTATGTCAAGAGTTCCAGTTACACCTCATCCCTGCCAACACTTGGTATTGCAAGCCTTTTTAATTTCAGCAATTCCATTGGGTGTGTAATGATTTTCATTGATTTTTCACTGTAATCTTTATTATTTTCTAATTTCTGCTTGTTATTAGTTTGCTCTTTTTGTTGTTGTTGTTGTTGTTTTTCCAGTTCCTTAAGGTAGAAACTTAGATGATTGATTTGAGATTTTTTTTCTTTTTTAATAGAGGTGTTTACAGATACAAATTTCCATCTAAGCACTGCTTTTGCTGCATCTCATGAATTTTGGTGTGGTACTTTGGTGTGGTTCACTCATCTCAAAGTATTTTCTAATTTACCTTGTGGTACCTCCTCTGAACCATTGGTTATTTAGAAGTATGCTGTTGAATGTCCACATATTTGCTATTTCCCAATTTCCTTCTGTTATCATCTTCTAATTTTATTGCATTGTAGTTGGAAAATGTACTTTGTATAATTTCAGTCTTTTTACATGTATTGAGATTTGTTTTATGGTTTATCGTATGGTCTATTCTGGAGAATGTTCCTTGTGTGCATGAGAAGATTGTATATTCATTGTTATTGGGTGGTGTGTTCTATAGATGTCTGATAGATCCATTTGATTTATTGTTTTGTAATCTTCTGCCCAGCTCTGCCTTAGCCTTCACTTCCAGCTTGCACAGAGCCTCAATGTCATCTAGAGGTGAGAGCTTCAGGCCTTCCCAGGGCTTTCCTGAGCATGGGGATAGTCTTGGGCATGCCCAAAGCTCTCCATATTCAAGTGGTCTTCTGAGAATATGTCAGAACCTTTCAAAGACCCCTGTGGACATGCTATTTTCCAACTGAGCCTTCCTAAAGTTAATCAATTGCTTCTAATTGTTTTAGACAAGCACCACCAAAAAAGGTTTTTCTCAAATTATAGGCTGCTGGTCTTTCAATGCTATTAGAGAGCTAAAAAGGGCAGGCTAGGAATAGGGCAAGTCAAAATGCTACATAGTTTGCTATTCTCTCCAAGAGTCTGCCATGTTTCTTAAATAACACTCCCTGGATTGTCACCGACCTTTGGTTAGCTCCAAATTCTGAAACATCAATTTTGACAATTTTTACTAGTATTCTCATTGCTTTTATGGAGGAGAGAATTTTTCAGAGGTCCTTACTGTGACCACCAGCATGTAATGGTTTTCATTTACATTTTGCTAATTAGTAATTATGTTAAAGATCTTTCATGTGGTTGGTTACTTGCCGTTTGATTTGTGTATCTTCTTGGGTGAAGTCTTTTCCAATCTTTTACTCATTTTAAAAATCAAGTTATTTCTTTGTTAATTACTGAGTTATAAGAGTTCTTTATTCTGAATTAAGTCCCTCATCAGATATGTATTTTGCATATATTTTCTCCCAGTCTGTGCTTTTTTAATTTACATCTTTTCGAAATAACTATGAAGACACTTTTTGCATATCATATTAAGTCACCCTTTTAAGGATACTACTATGCAGTAATTTCTTTTTGTTCTTGATTTTTTTGTTTTTAATATTTTCTCTTATTCGGTGATTTTCTTAATGTAAACTTACCAATTTGTACAATCATCACCATGAATCAGCTTTAGAACAGCAGTTGAATACAATCCCTCATGCATATTCACTGTTCATCTCTGTTCTCTCTCAGCCCTGCCCCCAGTTAATCAATAACCTACTGTCTGTTTTTATAGCTCTGCCTCTTCTGGATATTAACTATAATGGAATCATACAATATGTGGTTGCTTGTGTCTGGCTCCTTTCACCAGACCACCCATGTATTGGGATGTATTTGGAGTTCATTCCTTTTCCTTGCTGACTAGTAATCCATTGTACATGTATGTATATACAGACATTGTCTTTGAAGAGCAAACATTAGCTTTTTAACTAAAGGAATAACAGCATAGGCTCACACAAATTCTTGTACTCAAATGTCCATCACAGCTTTATTTGTAATCACCAAAAGTTATAAGCAACCCAAATTTCCATCAATTAGAGGATAAAGAAATTGTGGTATGTCAATACATTGAATGGCTACTCGGCAATGACAAGAGATATTGATACACAGAACAACGTGAAAAAAATCTCAGAGGCATTACACTAATTGAAAGAAGTCAGACACAAGAGATTATCATCTATATGCTTCCATTTATGGGAAATTCAGGAAAGGCAAAATTATAGTGATAGATGCATGTCAGTGAGTGCCAGGAGCCGGTATTTAGGGAGGAGACTAACTAAAGAGAGCTCTGGGGAGGTTCTCAGCAGATGAAAATCTCCTGCATCATAGTTGTGGTGATGGTTACAGGAGCGTATACATTTGTCAAAAATGCATCAAATTTTGGATAAGAAATTGGCTGCATGCAAATCATATCTCAATAAAGCTGAATTTTTAAAAATAATCACACGTCCCTATTCTTCCTTTAGTTCTAACAAAGGCTCTATTTTTTGCTAGGTCAGTCTACGGTTGTACTTAGGAGTTTCTGTGTTTAATTAAATGCTGGAGATTTTAGCTATGAATGATAATTGAGCTCTTCAATTCATTTTTTATAACCATAGGAGTTGAATAAAAAAATTTTCTAAGATAATCTGATAAAACGTATAAACCAATCCAACTTCCTGAAGAACTAAATGCTCCTGGAAATGGCCCATACATTTCAGAGACACCAAAAAACAAACCAACAAACTAATTATGCACCAGATGTACGCAGAGTGATGTGGATAAATCATAAAACATAGTGCCATATTTTTTTAAAAGAAGAAAGAGAATAAGGTCTTATCCCCATACTATTTATGTCAACTGACCATACACACAATTCATGGTTATGAAATGTTTTACTGGGTCATACAAACAAAATGCCGTGAAATGCATCAGAGCCCTTCTGGTGAATGAGCCTAGGAAATAGGGATAAAACATCCTCAGTAAAAAAATTAATGACAATCAATCTATCAAACGAGGTCTTACAGACCAAAGACAGCAGGCTATGACTTCAGGAATATGATTAATTAATTCCCCCTTTGCATAAAAAGTCCAAATAAAACAAAAACTAAGATATTCTTAAAACTAACAAAGTCTCCAACAACATATTTGACAGGGGTTGGGAGAAATAATGGAATCGGTTCATTTATCCAACCTACGAGTTGAAAATTCTTATTGGAGAACACACTCATTGTTTTTATTAGTCGAATAACACAAGTACAAAATGGTTTTAATATGGTAGTGCTCTCAATCATATCCACTCAGTGCTGCCTCCTCAAATGTTAGAAATGAAGAAATTAGGAAAATTGAAAAAGCAAAGCAGTACTATGCCAAGAAGATTTATGCAGTAAGGGGATAGGGCCAGTCTCAAAGCCAAATGCAGTATAGCACTCCTCTCAAGAGGGTCATGTGAGAGTAAATAGGTGGATAAGTATACACATGTGGATAAATATACATCCATAGCACACTCGCTGATATGAGGAACACATCAATATTAATTTAGATAAGAAAGAGAAATATGGTCTTGTTTTGTTCCATGTCCAGGCATCAAGCACAGAAATAACATTTTTAGTAGAACAGAGGAAGTATATAAATACAGCTTTCTACTTCAGCATTATCCTTCCTTTTCAAATAAATCTAGAAAATCACTTTCCTAGATTCCTCAATCACTTCACCTAATGTACGCTTAAATAAATATGAACAGGTCCGTAATACACCATCTATTTTGAAAAAGGAGAGGAGGAAAAAGCACAATAAATGTTTGATAAACTGAACTGAACAGAGGAGGAAAACAACAGTTCTTAGCTCTCAAAGGACCTTAGAGATGAACTTGCCTGAACTTTCATCTTATTGATATGGAATAGAAAAGAAGTCCAAGAGGAAAGAAAGAGAATGTAAACTTCTGCCCTCGTGTAAATGGTTCACAGTGAGGTTAATTAGCAGGAAAGGGTCCAGGTTTGCTACTAGGGCAGAACTGAGCCCTTAGCTGGCCCCATTCACACACCCCAGCAGCCCCCTCTTCATCTGGGTCCGCGTTAGTCACCTATGAGCCAAAACTCTAGCAATCGCAGACCTCCCTACTTTTATAGAACAGAAGGAAGGCAAGCCCAGGCAGATAGTAAGCATTTGAAGTGTAAATATTTCTCCTAAAAAGAAACAATAGCCTGCTGGCACAAGAATGCTTCCTGTTCTAAGGCTTCAAAGGCTCTTGACTAGAGTTTAATTGGAGGGTTTTATGAGAGAACAAAATATCTGGAACACTTCAATCTCAAATAACACTTAAGTCTAATACTTGTACGTAGAGACTGTTTCAACTGAGGACAGTTAGCAACAATCCCTTTTGAATTCCTGCCGTTGCTACACCTGCCCGTCTTTAAAGACTGGTGGACATGCTATCCCATCATGCCCTGTACCACTGTGCAGTACTGGTGAAGAATCTAGTCACTGGACAACTAAGTAACAGAAAAAAGATCACCTTCTGGTCTCAACAACTCCACCCCTGCCTTGGACTCTTCTGGGACCATAATTTACTCTGAGATCATGTGTTTATTCCACAAGTGTTTGAATTTGAGTAGCTTAAAGTTCCTTTAAATTACACTTAAGATGCATAAAACAGGGCACAGAAGAGACCGGATAAACTAGTTAGAAACTGCTATTTCAGACCAAAAAAATATACATATACTCACACATATAGTATATACACAGATATACATATACATACAGATCAAACATAAGCTACAAACTAAAACTTGAACAGAAAGAAAATCCTCAATACAAAGCAAATGTCAGTCACTTTCAAATGACCTGCTTGCTTGTCCTTTAACAGCTCTGTCTCTCCGTTCTTGCTTTTCTGGGAAGAAACATTACTTCCGGATTATAAATGGCTGGAACTGAAAGGATGCAGATAAGCAGCCAGATCACAACTCCTGGTAAACTTCATAGAATGAGAAGGTGTAACACACACAGTCTAGGACAAAAGAAGGAAGCTTTCTCATGGTAAATGTATCATGTGATAGGCTGAAATGTAGTGTCAAATTTACATGAATTTTTAAGACAGTTCAGAAAAGTTCACACTGGCTTTCATCCCTTTAAGCTATGCCTATGTGTTTTCCCCCAAATATTAATTTACTCTCTTTTGCCATCAGGAGTATTTCAGCATGAATGTCCAAGACATATTGAAATCGGGAAAGATAAGAAACCAACAACTCTGGACCTAGCGTCATAACATGTTATTTGTGTGACCTTGACTGGGTCACTTCCCTATCATTTTCTGAACTGAGTTCATACCACCTATGATTTGATACACCTTATAAACTATAAGTTTCTGTTCAAATGCAAAGTGTATTTGTTTATGATACAAGTGGTTCAATCTAGTACAAATGAGATAGAAGCCCAAGAAAAATATATAAACTTACACTTCCAAAAGCATGATTTCTCCCCCACTTCCTTCTATTGCATGAAAAGGGACATGAGACTAGTGGGAAAATATACCGTTTTCTGTAGTGTCATAAAATGGAAAAAGCTAAGAGGGAGTTACTGGGAATTAAAGTTCTAAGGACATAGGAAAGATGATACAGACTTTGCTTAATCCCTTGAGAAACAGCACGAATGTTCCTAGGAATTCAAAGAGGATTGGATTCCTTCCTAATTGTTGTTGGAGAGGCCAAGACCAAGACTAACAAGTTGGTCCTCCACAGCTGTGCTGCTTTGGCAACCAAAAGAATTTTCTAGTTCACTGTCCTGATCAGAACATAAAAAATGGAGCTGTCCGCCGAGAAGTAGGAAATCTGCAATGCAAATGAGTCAAGGAATGGATGCCAAATTCAAAAACCACCAGACACGATGCAAGAAAAGCAAGCATTTCGGGATCGTGAAGAGCAATTTGCTAATTTGGTAGTACAGTGGCAAAATTCGCCTTTATTTATTTACACAGTCTTTGACAACTTCCAACATCGGAGCAGAAGATAGAATTAACTGTCCAAAAGGAAGAACATTTTCAAATGTTCTCAGCTAGGGTTTAGTGGTGTGCAGGGGCTTTCTCTTCCTCCCAATAGCAACAGCACATTGTTGGCCCGAGTGAAATTGCTATTTGTGCAAAAAAAAGCCTTTTGTAGCATCCATGAAACAGACTTGGTCAAACTAACTCTTGAGATAAGGACCCTGCAAATAGTTATAAACATATGATCTGCATTACCGTGAGTCTTGGATAAAATGATCTTTATCAGAATCTGTCTTAAGTTTTTCCAACTCTTGACATTCGAATATTCTATTTGCTCCAAAGAAATTAATGTGCTAATAACAGTTTCTTGAAATAGAGACAAGGAGAGATTATAGATGAGTATTTATCTCCCGTTATCATAACATTAGTACAGTTTTAATAAGAAGGCTGGAAGTAACATATATTTCAATTAAATTAATAAAAAGAAAAGACGTTTACTTTTTCTGAGAAAGCACATTTATATATTTTCTTTGATTTCCTTATACTTTGGAATGAGGGGCTGCTCTTAAAACTTTCAATAAACTTTTAAAATAAACTATGCGATAAAGCAATATTAACTTCAGTCTTTAATGAGCCATTTTTGTTATTTTATAGACATTCTAAAATGATAATGCACCCCCTGGTCACAGACTCTTCTAACACTGCCTTTCGGGAATGCATGTCCTTTGTCAGACAACACAGCACAGGGCAGATGAACTGGGCTCCCACACTGTCATTGACACTGAGAAGCTCCGTGATCCTCAACCTATTGAGCTGAATGTTCTTTACTGTAAAACTAAAGGACTCGAGGAGAGTGTGTTTCTAATCTATACTTCTTCAGCTTCTAGATAATGTTTGGCATTACCATAAACTACCCCCAGGAATCTGTAGTCCATTCGTGGCAACTCCTGAATAACAGATTCTTTACAAGGATCTTCCCAAGATTCTTTTATTCTAGAGTTGGGGCCAAGATGGGGAATGGGAAGGAAAGATGCACAAACACTACTTACTTTTCAAAGAAATGTCTGACGATCACCAAGCCAAAAGCACATGGAATTGTCATATATAAATGGGAGGGTTTTACAAAGACGAGTCCATCATGGTCTTCGAGATCTGACCACTTTACTGCTGGAGGAAGCCAGAATCTTTCCAACCAAAACCATTCTTTAAACGTCTGGAACATTCTAGAGAGATGAAAAAATAATGCATTAGACTTGTAAAACAAACACAATTGAGATAGCGTTCAGCACCTTCACTCAAAACACCTAGACCAGAGAGTTCAGGGGGAGGGGAGGCAAAACCAGAATACTATTATTTCATGGGTTTCGTGACTCTTCGCTGCATTACATAAGAATTACCCAGCTGATAAACGCTCAAAATAATGTTGTCCTTGGTGTGACACACTGAAGTTTAACACACCACTATTCACACTTTCTGTACAACAGATTATAGGTATGTATCTTCCTCTTATATGATTCTATGGTGTGAAGAATAGTTTAACAATAATCTTTACGATTTAAATATGCTGACAGTCAACCTCACAAAAGCTCCAAATAAGCATAAATCTTCACTAGAATCCTAGTTCTTAAAGAACAAGCACATTTAACTTCATGTCACAATAAGGACTTCCAATCAGCCCATGTCAACAAGTATTTATTGCAGTTCTATTTGTCAAGCACTGTGGTTGGGCTGATTCAAAGATGAAAAAGAGTGTTGGTGCAAGAAGGACCTTATAGTTTTGTGGACAAGGCAGGTCTGAACAAGCGACTTTGACACACTTTTTTTTTTAGGTACAATACAAAAGGTATATACAGGGTGGCGTGGGAACAAGATGATGGGCACACCGCCCAGGCAGGAAGTATCAGGGGAAGATAAGTGGCACAGACGACCCCTGAGAGGCCGGGAACAATAACTGGAAATAAACCAGGGAACCACAGGAAAACGGGGAGGAGCACATAGAAGTTTTAAGATGAGAAAGCGGTATCCTCATGTAACCAGAAACATAAGAGAACATGGAATTCGATGCTCTGACCTCATCGTTCAGGCTGTGGCCATTTTAACCTTGACACTGTGATCTGGAGGATGTTTTGATTTCATCGTTTTAAAGTCAATCAAAGGAAGGAGTCCAATATCCTTAGATTCAAAACATCTCTATCAGAACCTCTTGATTTGCAAATAGCGTGGTGCCCATGGAACAAACGAGAAGTTGGATGCTAAGAATCCGAGTTGTGAGACTGTGGGTTCCACATAGGTGCCCAGAGTGTCCGTCTAGCCTCGGGCACCCTCTTTTTTTCGGAGGTGTTCCAGTTTGGGCCGTGAATCGTACGGTCACACTCATCAAAAGGCTGGGGACACAGGTAGGGTTTGGGCATAGAGAGCTTGCTAAGGCACTTGGGTTTTCGCTGCAGAATTTGTGCCAAGAGTGAACTGGTCAGATCTTTGAGAAAGCTCGCTGGGGCTGCCAGCTCCTCTTTGAGCCCACACTGTGTCTTCATGCCAATTAGAGCACAGTGACCTCTCTAGACAGATTTCTACCCAGCGGAACGAGGGCTGGGTTGCAACCTCATGTGCCCCCTTGGCCAGGGTTCGGCTGGCAGTGGTATGGAACACGTGTCTGGGGACAAAAAGACTGGAAAGCAATCAGGAGCTTAAAAGTACTAGATGCCATCAGAGATGGGCAGATTTGAACTAGTGCAGGGGCATCAGGGAACTCAATGTGCTGAACACAAAGTTCATGAGATTACACGCGAGACTCCAACTGGGGAGAAAGTGGGACAGTAGAAAACTCCAGGGACTACGGGTAAGGGACAAGTGCAGTGTGAGAGGAACTAAGGACCCAAGAGCACAGGAAGATTCCATCCAAGGTGAGACTCAAAGCTGGGGCACTGACATTACAGATGAGGAAGAGTTAAGAGTGTGGACCCCAATACCCTTCAGAAAAATCGGCACCAAAGCCAAGCCCTGAACTCTGGTGAGATAATGCCCTAGCTCATCTCTCACCCAGTGCTGAGGACAGGCTAACCCAAAGCAGCACTCGCGTAGTCATGCCCACGCCTGGGAGCCTTGCGTGGGAAGGAGGGGGCTGCCTCCTTTCTCACATCGTCATCATTTTCCTGTTATTTCTGGGTTACACGTAGATGCCCAGACTCTCAGGTTAGCATCGGACACAGTTATTACTAGCCCCCCCCCACTTTCTTTTGGAGGTGTTTCAGTTTGGGCAGTGAATCGTATGGTCACACACACCAAAAGGCTGGGGACACAGGCAGGGCTTGGGCCCCCGTTAATACACGTACAAAGCAGTGCACACATGGTGTTATAAGGATGATCAAGAAAGACTCATTGGCTACGTCCTGTCTACCAGGCTTTGGGGGCTACAGAAAGGAAGGGGGTAACCCCAGGCATCAGGGAGCGCACAACTGAGTCAGGAGCCTCGTGGGTCTGGACTTGGGAGGAGACGGTGAGAACTGATGAAAGTACTCGAGTAGTCAGAGAGGAGGAATGAACACACTTCGGGAAGAGTGCTGAGCATCCAAGCTCGGTTGCCTGGGCCGTCTGACATAAATGAGCAGAAGAGGAAAGTGAGGGAGGTCTACTTTAAAGGGCTCAGCCAGACATGCTTCAGAACAAGGGCAGGCACAAGTCTTTGGGTCTAACTCCAGCTAAGATTCAAACTTCCTACAGATCTTAGAAACCAACCCAAGTCAGGGGCATCTCTCTATAATGGGCAAATCTGTACCAGGCCTCGTTCCTCACCTCATCATAATGAGACACACCTGCAAGGGCAAAGGCACTTCTTCTTAGAAGTTTGCCTCAGCGTGTTCATTACTTTATTAGCTCCAGATCTGACAGACTAGGACCCAGTAAACAAATAACAATGGCAATGAGTTAGATTCTTATATTGTTAGACAAAATAATTTAACGCTCCTAAAATGTGACTCCTGGCAGTGTAGATTACTTTGTCCAGGGTGAAACATAGATATTTCTAAATAATAATAAATAACAAATAAATAGCTACATTTTAGAGTTCTAATTCTAGACCTAAATGAATAGCGTACAACGGTTGCCTAGGAGTTGCCACTCTAAATAATGCCCTATGTATCACATGCGATGAATCAGGATGAGTATTAATAACTTTAATACTCAACAGCCAAAATACTTCAAGGGAAATAGAGATAGAAAGAATCCAGCAGTTGAGGGTGGACCCCTGGAAAATGGAGTTCAAACTGAGAAAAAAAAGTCAAGCTACATTATTCACTGAGCCTCTCCTGTGCTAAGGCCACATCTTTCGAGTCACCTTCCCCTGACCGCTTCAGTTTCTACTGTCACTCAAGGGTGGCCCACGGCCCCTTCCTTCAGTGCTGTGACAAGGCCTTGGTGTATGGTGGTAAGAAAGGTGGAGTTGCTTCCCAACAGCCCACGTTACTGACACACCTGGTATTTCCCTCCTTCTCCTTGAGGACACACTGGTGACTCCAAATCAGTTATCTGAGCATTTAGTGTAGCAGCACCCGGAGGTCTGGATGAAGATGTTCTTCCACCGCTTCAATGGAGAAGCAGGAACTCTTGGATCCAGAGGCGGGGCAGCAGCCTGGAGCACTTGTCAGTTCTCTCTGTGGCTCTCTATCTCATCTTGCTGAGCATGGGCACTCATTTGCCCCCTTTCCTTCCTTCCTCTCCCATTTCTGCTCCTGCCCTGCCTCAGTGTCACATCTGACAGTGGTACTCAGTCACTGCTTCAGGCGTGTGCTGTTGTTTAGTGTAAAACGGCGCTGGCTTCCTTGACACAGCCATAAAAAGATGCTAGGAAGATGACAAAAAGTTACTGACAGTGAGTGGAATGATACCCTCATCTGTGCTCACTGTCTAAATATTGCAATACTAAACAATATCCAGATGGAAAGAGAACTAGAAAGTACTGAGATGGAGAGAGACCTGCATTTAAAAAACCCCACAAGCTACTGCTCTTTACAAAAAATCCTGGAGCTATCGGGATAGCTCCGCAGTTGAGCACTTGCCTCGCATTTGCCAAGTCCCAGGTTTGTTTCCTGGCCTCTGGCCCGTGCAACCCCAGGTGCTGAACTGTGGCGCAAGTGGTCACCGCCAGGATGGTGGTGAAGGGTCTCCCCTTCCACGCGGGAGGCCCCCAGTTCAGTTCCCACTCCGCGTAGCCCCACATCCACCTGTGTGGAACGAAACCATGTCACCACTAATGATGTGCAACTATGGATACTGCTCTGGGCCCTCCCCGCTTCTCTTGAGTAATAAAATAAATAACTAAAAATCCTGAGCATTTGCAACAGCAAATCTGTCATTCAGGGACCCTGCCTGTGACTCGGTCACTTTTTGGACCGTCTGAGGAGTCCACTGGCTCCTGTAGTAAACTCACAGCCCGTCTCTCATCTTTACTCATTTGGCTCAACACTAGGCCCTTCTGGCAACTGAAAAACTGTCAGCTCCATTGACAGTGGCAGTCTGTTTGGTATTCTCTTCGAAACAAATGCATTTGTTTATTCCTCGACGATGCTTAGTTCCTTTTTTCCCATTGGCTACTCCAAGTCCCCTTTTCCCATCCCTTGTTCATTCTCTAAGGACTGCAATTTTAATTTATATATAAAAAAAAATATCTGAAGGAACTACAATTTTGATTTATATGAAAAACTGAAGCTATTTTTATTCAGGGAGGCACCGGGAACAGAAATGGCATCATAGTCCAGCTGTGTTTTCGCACCTGCTAACACTGGGACATTGAAAAACCCTCTTTGCAACTCCAGCTGCCAGTAGTTTGCAGGAAGACACTCTAACTCTCTGACTTAAGATTTTCTGACCTCATGGATGCAGAACCCAACTGGGCTAAGGCCACTTTCTTGGATAGACACTATTTAATCTGACCTTAGGGCCCAAGAAATGAAACCATCTGAGCCAAAAGTTTATCACTATTTGAAGCAACACTTTTGTAAAGTACTACAAAGCGTGGCACTTGAGCTACTGCTGAAGGAAGAACTGCAGGTCAGGCTGGGGCATCTGGTAATATGCAGCCAATCTCTCTTGTAAACACCACATCTGCTCAAAAGATCACGCCACAGAATGTACCTCGTGGGTAGAGGAGAGGGACGAGAAACGAGACGATAGGTGAGCGCGTCACACTGAAGTAAAGGTGTACTCCTGGGCGACAAAGTGAAAGGAACGCACTCCTGAATCGATGTTCACAGTCTCAGACGCTCTGAAGGGTGGAGGGCAGGAGAGCCGGGAGGGCTTTGGAGACTGGGTGACCAGTTGATAGTGGGCTGGAGGCTCCGAGGACAGAAAGTCAGGTCCAGAATGCAGGGACCCTGCCCGGCTTGCTCACCGTCATCTGCACAAAGCTCGCCACACAGCAGACACTACATAAGTATCTGCCGAGTGAAGGGATGGCAGGCTTACTGAGGCTGATTATCACAGAGTGATGTTATGGCCAAAAATGTCATCTACTTTAATTACCTACAAACAACTGCCTTCTTATTAGCTGCAAAGCAATTTTTAAAATCTGGTGCAGGGGTTGGGTAAACGTGCTTATCTACATTGAGTCTGTTTGCATATTCTTTGGACTTGACTCTACTGACACGACCCAAAAAACTGGTTATGCCTTTAAGATAAAACCCAAAGGAAAACATTAGCAGCTACTTGCTTCCTGTTAACAGTGTAAGGACCAAGCCAACTGTAAGTTCTAATTCTAAAAGCATTTTAAATTGTGCCATTTCTAACAGGTAAGACAATGTAAATGACAGAGCAACTTAACTCTGAAGGACATTTATTATGGTTAAGTCAGTGAATAAAAAGCCTACAGATGCCTGGGCTTATAAATGCATGAACACTGGAGAGAAAAAGGAAGAAAGCAAACCCACTACTTTGTGCAGAGAAGTAATTCACTTATACCAAGATACAAACAATTTCAAGTCATTCCCTCATACTAAATTTTACAATTACGTCGATTTAAAGCCTCAAAGAAATTCAGAACGACTTAGAGACCTAAAAAGAAGAAAATTCAGAGTGTCTATGGCAAAATCGTGATATCGCCTCAAAGATGTCATTGAGGAGTATCCGGATACCCCAAGTATCCTTTCATTCTGTCTTTAGTTACAGGCCTCCCACCCCCAAGTTTTACCAGGGCAAATGAGTCAACATTTCCCAAACTCCCTCATGGCCAGATGTGTGTGACTACGTTAGGGTCAGTGGTACAGGGGTGGAGCTGACTTGGATAATGTCCCTAGAAACCAAGCTATATGTCCTGGTTTCCCTGTCTTCTTCCCGACAACTGGAAATGGGGAGGGTAGCTGGTCTGAGACATGCGAGAGAAATCACCTTCCATGTCACCTAAGTCCTTGCGCTTTCTTGACGTTATAAACCTCTCAGACTGTAACAAAAAATAACAATGGAGAAGTCCGTGAGAACTCTATGTTATATTGCTTCCAGGTAGATGACACAACCTGGAGACTTCTGCTCATCAAAAGCTACCGTTAAGAGACTAGCAAGGCAAGCGTCCGATTAGGAGAAAGCATTGGCGATATTTACGATACAAACGACTTCTGTGTAGAATTCGTGGGGAGTTGTTCTTACAACTGAGTAACAACGAATCTCTTGAGAGCACCCTGAGTCTCTGCCCGACGACCAGGCTCCCTGTATGGAGCTTGTGCCAGTTCTGCGTATCACCTCTCGGCTCCAAATGTACACTTGCGGCCGGCTCTGTGAAACGGGTGTGGTTCCCTTGGCCTGTCGGCCTTTGTCATGGAGGGTGGTGGGGGGACACTGAGGAGGAAAGGCACTTGCTTCCAGTCCCATGCAGCCCCCCGGGGCCCCTCCCTGAGGGGTTCTGTGGCGGTGTCCCCAGTGAGACACTTCCC
The DNA here is from genome assembly GCA_004027555.1 of Craseonycteris thonglongyai. Lineage (NCBI taxonomy): Eukaryota > Metazoa > Chordata > Mammalia > Chiroptera > Craseonycteridae > Craseonycteris > Craseonycteris thonglongyai. Next base: position 44,420 of record PVKE010000016.1, on the reverse strand, counting down.
AATGAACAGCTCTCCCCAGTCCCCTAGGAGGGCCGGTTCCTGGCAGTTCTGCAGCACCCCAGCAAGTCCTCTGGACCCTCTCCAGGGTCCCAGGGGGGGCTCTCTTCCTGAGCACGCTCCGCCAGCCCTGCCTGCTTCCTGTAGCGCTGACTCCTAAACGCTTTAGAGTTCTTCCTCCTGGCCCAGGCGGGTGGAACCCGGACTGCTGGGATGGAAAAGTCCAGCCATCTGTATGGGCGTCCTCAAGTCCTGATTCACAGAAGCTGAAGTTATCCGAAGCAAGTCAGAAAGGCGCCTGAAATTCACGTTGGAAGGGAGGGCTTTCCCGTCTTCCCTTTGGAGGCTTGCTGCGGAGTGTGCTTATAGGAGGATGACTTGAGATGCCAGGAAGTCGTGCTTCTGCCCTTCTCTGCTCATGTCTGCGCGAGCCAGCCATTGCTTTCTACCCGGCCACGACTCTTGCATTGCTCGTAAACACAACCGGCCTATATTTCCAGCTCAACAAATGAACCCCCAAAATGCCAAACGGGCACTTAGCCTCTGTTTGGGGTCAAGTTGTCTTTCAAGCCAGGGCTGTCCCATAGGGCTATTCTTTTTAGGCTGTTTCTTTTGGCGCCTCAATAAAATTTCACAATATGCCTTGATCTAGGTTCTTAGCTTAAACAGCCCTTCCTCATTTAAATATTGAGCCAGTGAGGTTTTAGTCCCAGAAAAGCACAAGGCACAGTGATTGCTTCCCGTTGTGTGCGCGAAGCCACTCCAGTGGGCCTCACTGTCCCACCCTCTCCCGGTGCTGTCTGTCACTGTAACGCAGAAGCTAACTGGACAATTGGGCCCATCGGCTAGTCCAGGCTGACTGGGACCACCCTTCCCCTCACTCTATGGTCCTGCAAGCCAGGTCTGCTTTCTGACACTTAAGAGCAAAAGGCAAAGTTCTGTGTGGCCACAGGGCACAGGCCTAGCCTATTCCTTCTGCTAGAATGTTCTTTTCACCCAGTCTTCACCCCACTGTCTCCTCCTTCATCTGCAAGTCTCAATTCAAGTGTCTAAGCTCTTCACCACGGCTTCCCACGACCCCTGCTCCCCTGCTGCGCCCACAGCTGAAGGAAGTGCGCCTGTGAGGTGCTGCCCTTCTCCCTGGTCTTGCTCTTCGTGACATACAAGAGCTGTTCGGAAAGTGCCCAGCCGTGTAACCGTTCCCATTTTATTGACAATGGCTGCGTTTCTTCCAGACAGCTCTCATATATCAGATGGGTAATCAGCGACTTCTGCGTTGATTTGGTTGAAAGCTGGCTCCCTCCCCAGACCTGAGATCCAGGAGGGCTCGGCTACATCGGTTTTGCCCACAATCGCACCCGTAAGTGTGCAAATCGGAAGTGCTCAGTACGTATTAGGGGACGCAGAATGACTTTGGAGCCGGGTCGAAAGCCTGATTCTGACACTTAACTAGCTGTGTGTTCTTGGACAACTAACCTAGTGTCAGTTTCCCCAGGGGCCAAACAGAGATGATAACTGCACCTCCCTAATGGGGATATTAGAATGAGAAAGTGAGTAAATATTTCTAAATCACCTCATTACGTGCCTCTTAAATGATACATTGGAGTCAAGCTATTAAATATCATGGTGCCCTTCTAAAGAGAGGAATTAAACTTTCAGGTCCTAAAATTCTATAATTGATACCTATTAAAATAGCAGAAGTTATTTAAAAGTAATGCTTAGTGCTAACGATGATATAAATGTGTCACATATATCATTTACATATAAATGCATAACTATCCCATTCATATATTACTGGTGGCGACATAAATGATACCACTCATGTCAAAACTGGGTGATACATTTTAGGAGTCACTAAAATGGTTAAGCCTACTTGGAAATACATGTAAACAGGGACAAAAAAGATTTTAACTACAGTTAATAAATAACACTTCAGTGTTAGAAATAATTGTTTTTTCACATCTGGAATGTTTAAGTAACTTTGAAATGTTACTCTATAAATAATAGTCAGCTACAGCTAAAAATTATGAAGTTTACCAACTTGGAAAGTGTTTATGACATTAAAAATAAAACCAAAGTTTAAAATTATATCTGTAGTATGATCAGATGGTGGTATAAGAGATCTCACTGTATTATACTATTTTATACATACATATGTGTACATATGTGTAAAGACAAAAACTAGAAGAACACATGAAAAAAATAACTGATATACTAAAATGGTAAAATTCTGGGTGTTTTAAATTTTTTAATTATTGTTTTCCCAAAACACATCCTGTTTCCCTGCCAGAAAGGTGTTATTAAGGTGATTTATTGCACATTCATATGTTTTTAAGAGCCTAATTTTTTTTAAGTAAATGTTTCACATTCAAAAGCTAATAGCTGATTTTAAGTAAAGCAAGTTTGTTACGTACTTAAAACTTATCACAGCCTTTTTACACACACAAACAACTAACTATTGCAATCTTTTGTGTTCTAAGCGTTTCAGAGAAAATAAGATCTGTGTTTCTTTGGTTACTTGGAAGACAGGCTCTTGGGAGCTATCCATAAACTGACTTTAGATTCTGGAGGTAATAATGACAAGACAGAAAATGCAGTTTAAGGAGGCGGTATTCATCAAAATGCAATTCTCCTGGACGATTTTTCCTCTTTGTAGAGTCTCTGATTCATCTCTGCCCTGGGCATTAATGACAGAGATTGCCAAAGCCCGGCTTCAGACCCAAGAGAGAGGTAAGTGACTGAGGAAGTTTACTTAGACTGATAACATGGATAGGCACTTGCAGCAAAACAGAGATGATGGAAATCAGGACAAGAAGCAAAGCTAAGCATAGATAAGTCTTAGGAGAATGCAAGTCCTAGGCTTCAAAGAAAAAGAAGGGGTCCAAGACTCTGGGCAGGAAATCCATGAGAAAATTATATAGGATTAATGACTGATAATTCTGCCTTCAAAGGGAGAATTTCCTCTCCGCCCTTTTTTTGTTTATTTTGTTTTGTTTTGTTTTTTTCCTGGGGGAGGTTAAGTTTGGAAGTCTCAAATGTCAATGAGTAGCTGGGCAATGGTATTGCAACGTAAAGACATTTAACCCAATTAGCATCACGTCAGCACTTCCTTTCCAATTGTGATGAAGTGTTGTGTAGCCCTCCACCAAGTCATTCCTTGCAGCCTCTCCTCCCTGGCCTGGTGAGTCACGGATCTTGCCTCAGAGATCCTGTCCTTAGTCTCAGGCACAAGGGAGGGACGTAGGCAGAGCAAGGGAGCTGGGAACCTCTCTACCAGTGACTCACAGACGAGCCTGCGGCGGAGGCCCTGAGCCTCTCAAGTTTTCCCATTTCAGAGACTAGAGCGTTGGCTTCCTGCCACAAGGACCTCCTGTGTGTGGCTAACGGGGGCTGCAGGGGCTTTCTGGTCATTTAGTCCCAAGTAGGAAGCGTCAGTAAGACCACCATACAAACCGCAAACCAGTCATTGATGAATAAGATCAAATCTTAAAAGAAAAGAACGCAGCCCCACACACACCACCATTGCCTTTCAAACAGCTGGCCAACTTGAGAAAGAACTAGGGCCAGCCCGTCACTTCATTGCTGAGGGGTCTTGGGCAACTCAATCTCTCCGAATCTTTGTTTGCTCACCTGTTAACAGAGCTCATTCTACCTACTGCAAAAACTCGTGGACTAAGAGTGATTAGGTGTGTAAAAATACCTGACCAGTCCCGGGCTTGGTCCATGTTATGTAGTAATATTATCTTCTTATCCTAACTTTATTGGGTATGGGCAAGAATCCCACATCAGGATGGTTTGAATAACAAGACTGAATAGTGAGTTTCAAACGACTCTTCAAGAGAGACTAATGGGGTACTCTCTTGCTCCCTCACATCTGCCTTCCCCCTAAGACCCCTATGTCTCTCACTGAGGGGAAAAGGTAACTGGCTCCAGACTGTGCCTTTAGTAAAGGAAGTTTGCATAATGAGTACAAACTGTGCTAAGCAGGGAACCCAAGGACGAGGCTTGAAGAGACTCACCTGAGGGGGTGCCCAGACCCCCCTCCCACCCCCCACAACAACCTAGGGTAGAGCTTCCAGGACAGGACATGTGGGAACTCAAGGCCTACTGGCTGATCAATAATTGGGGTTGGAGAATCTGGGAGCCATCTTCACCCCTTTCTAGCTACATGACCCTTCTTCCCACAAGTGACTTCTTCTAAGCATTGAATTCCTCGACAGTAAAATAGGTGTACTACTCTTATTTTTGTAAAGGCTGGGTCAGCCTTAAATAAGGTCCTGTATCTAAATCACTCTGTATAATGCCTGGCACCTAGTAAGTGCCCGATCAGCTGTAAGTGTTGGTACTATAGTCACCAGTCACATTTCCTCGTCAATGGTGCTGTAGAACTGCAGGGGGCACCATAGCCAGCCATTGTCCGCTGATGTCCTACAGCACCCTGAGCAGTGTCAGGGCTACCTCGAACCAGTGTTGGTGGAGGAGCAGCTTTCCTGAGGGACAAGTGTCACTTACAAGGTAACTCATCTGCTCTGTGACAGCAGGATTTCTTACAAGGTGGCACCCGCCTCGGGCAGTGTCACCAAAGGAATCATTCTATGAGAGTAAAACCTGCAGGAGGAGGGTGTGGGGCCCGATCCTGACCAAGAAGGAATCTGGAACATCCATGTCACTCATACATGAAGAGGAGGGTGAGTGACTTTTAGGGTAGGATGTGGGGTTACTAAGGGACACTGATGAAGCAAGCCCCCAATTTTAATCTCCTTAAATATATGCTTACATAATATGTAAAGGCAGGGTTTCCTGCGGTGCAGCCTGCTGCCCCCACCCAATGCAGCACCCCTTGGAAAAGAATGAGATGACAAAGACTAGCAGTCTCCAGATGAGGGTGGGGTGCAGTGGGTGCGAGAGCCTACTGTAGAGGGAAGTTGAGAAAGGGTACAGGAAAACCACCTCGGCTACACTGCCATCCCAAACAGTAAGACACGATTCCCCCTGGCGAGAACTGCTAGCCTCTAGGATGAGTTACTTTTAGGGGGGGACTTGGGGTGACTAAGGCACATGGATGCAGCAAGTTGAGCTCACCCACCAACACTTGGGCGGGGTGCCAGCTCCCTATACTGTCTCGGGGGGGACTGGGAGTTCCTCTGTGTCATGAACGTTAGTGAGATTCACATATCAATGTCTTAAGGTTGATCTGAAAGAAAGGAAGGATCTGAAGGAAAGTGAACAAAAGGATCATGACATTCAACTCCAAACATCCCAAGTGTAAGTACTCTCTGGAATAAACGTAGGCGAGACGCTTGTCTCACTCTATGTGGATTCTCAACACCTGCCATGAGACCTGAGATCACTGCGTGAGCTTCAGTGAAGCCCTTCTGTTCAGGGAGAGAGGGACTGAGTTATTTCTCCCGCCCGTCAAGAGAAGCTGACTCTCGGTAAATCTTCCTTCCTGCCGGTTTACGAGGTTGGGAATGTTACTCATCCACTTCCTTACGAAATCTAAACAGTCCCCACCTGTGCCCTGCGGTGCGGTGGGTGTTTATGGGGTGCGGTGGTAGAAGAGGAGTCACATTTACATATTCTGAAATTGCTCAGCCCGTGTCACTATGTCATGTATCAGTGACACCATTCAGTTCCAACTGTGTGCAAAGGGCACTGACCCTTACACTTCCGCCCTATTTTAAAAGACCCCTCCTCTGGCCACATCTCTCTGCCATGGGGCAAGGAGTCCACAGGCCCAAGGGGACATGCCCACGACACCTGATGCCCCCTATCAAGACTTGCTAGGGGACCTCAGGTCCCAGAATTCCCTGCCTGAACAACTCTGAGCCCTCTTAAAGGCCTGCATTGGACCCTTCCCCAGGTCTGTCCTCCAAAAAGTTAGAGCATGGCGTGCCCTTAAGCCGAGGGAGGGCCCCAAGGAGACCGGATCGGAGGGGAGAGAAGACCTGCGTTTGGACACATGCGCACTAGGCTTGTAGCCGAGCAGCACAGGGCCGGAGCTGGGAGGGAGGGAGGAAGAGGGCCAGGCTGAAGACCAGATCCCTCCATGTGAACTCTAGCCCTGTCCACAGGCCACAGGGTAGGGCCACCACCTTAGAAGTCCCGGGAGTTCTGAGAGCCAAGGGCCATCCAGGGGCTGGTGGAGTGACCCAGACAGGGACCCTCCCATAGCTGCGGTCTGGCTGAACCACTCCTTCCCAGACAAAGTGCATCGCTGTTCAGCAGGAAGCAGCTATTCCCTCTGGCTGGTTGGCACTTCCCAGCACTTCCCACCTTGTCGCCTATCTGCTCTCGCCTGGCCAGAAAGTAGGCAGGGGAAAGACATTGGCAAAACTTGGGGTAAGAAAGTATAGAAATTACAGGCTGGAAGCAGGAGCAGGACCTTGGTGAGGAGCCCCTTCGGAGCTCTCTAGTGACCCAGGAGGAATGGGCTGTGCTGGGAAGGCAGGGACATGGGCAAAGCCCCACAGAAGCAAGGACGCTGGTGCGGGAGAAAGTGAGCAGATGTGACTGGAATGACACTGACATCTGGTTCCGCAGCTGAAAATTAAGAATAACAACACCCCTTTTCCATAGCCCATTACAGAAATTACATGAGATGATTAAAATGACGAACAACTATAAAGTAGATCACAGCTTAAAACGTTTCTTCCATAAGCATTCACTCATGGAGTCCTCACAGAGATGATCATTATTAATGGCCCCAGTGCACTGCTGAAAAGTGAAATTCAGAGAGATAAAGGGACTTGGTCACGCGGACCCAGCGCCACACGCAATGTAGGCACTGAGGGGGGAAATGCCACCTCTCACCTTACCTTTGTCTTTCATCAAGTCAGTATCTGTGAGCATGCTTCGTGAATAACTGCAACATACGCATGACCCTATGTGATTGTCATTTTTGATGCTTTTGAAGAAATGTGATTTTGAACGTTCTTCCCTTCCAGGTGAGAGCCTGGAAACTGGAAACTGGAAGGACAGCCAACCTGTCCCCCACCCCCACGAGAGCTGCGGGGTGGGGGATGGGAACCAAAGTTGGGGTACGCTCTGGGCGCAGATGGCAAATACCACGGACAGCTAAGGTTTTGCATCACCTGGTGCTGGCAAAGGAAATGTTCCCTCGTCATCTCCCCTTTCCAAAAGGAAAGAAGAGGAAGCTACAGCACTTCACGGAGAATCTGAAGCCTGCCTTGCCCAGTACCACCCTCCCTAGAAGAGAAAAAGTCACCACCATAGAACAGGCTTCTGAGTCACGGGTGTAATCTTACAAGATCACAATTAAGAAAACATAATAGAGGTAAAAGAAAGTAAAACATAAATAATTGTAATTACCTTGAGTGTATATAACTTACTACCAAGGAACTCAGGTACATGTGTGTGTGTGTGTTAAAGTGCTGCATTTACTCTCACAATATCCCTGCAGAAGCAGAAAAGGAAAGAGTAATCCATAAGACTATATAGTTCTGCTCACAAGTTTCTTATACAAACCAGTGGTAGAACTCGGTGCTGGTCAAATTGGGCCAGCCAATCATTTGGTTTTTATCTGACATGCATTATGCTTTAAAATAACTCGAGCCAACATTTAAGATTCAGGGGTTTCGCATAAAAATCCAGATGTGCAGCTTCACTTGAGAAATCAGAAGGCCTGAAAATAAAGACACACCTCAGACAAATTGTGGGTGCCGCTCCAGACCGCCACAATAAAGCGGGTAGAGTCTTTCTGCTGCTGGAGGGTCTTGCTTTCCATGTGTGAAACACAACACAGTATCTGTGAGGCAGAAGGAAGTGACCACCATAGAAAGAGGAAGGCTGTAATCCCAGCAGCTGCAGCCTCAAGGGGCCCACGGCTATTATAATTCAGTTACCTGGATGGCCTTCTAAGGCCTTTAACTGTGGGACCCCTTTTGCCTCTGAGATTTACCGATGTGAATTATGTCTTCAGAGTAACTTGAGTAAAGATAATAAGGGCCTAGCCCGACCTGGTATAATGATTACGGTTATATTAAAGCACGGTTTTTCAAAGGGCCAGTTATGACCCAGGTTCTCACCTGTGGCTATCCCTGGGAACTACCTGGGGGCCTTTTGAAGCCCAGCTCTGCCCTTATCCAGACCAATTAAATCAGGACCTCTGAAGGTGCTGACCTAGTGCCCTCTCCCCGTCACTACCCCACCTCCCAACTATCCTAACTTCTAACACCAAAGGACGAATGCTGCCTGTCCTTGAACTTTATAGAGATGAATCACACTGGATGCATTCCTTTGCATCTGGATCCTTTCCCTCGGCATTTATGACTGAGGTGCATCCAGGTGGATGTGTGTAACAGTAGCCGACTGTTTTCATTGGTGTTTAGTATTCCATGGTATGACTATTTCACAATCTATTCTTCCATTCTACTGTTGATGGAAATTTGGCTCATTTTGAGTTTGGGGCTATAACAAATAAGGTTGAACATCTATGAACATTCTTGAACATGTCTTGTAGTAAATACATGCAGGCATTTCTGTAGAGCATATTCCTAGGAGTGGAAATACTAAGCCATACGGTAGACGTCGTAATCAAGTGTAATAGATATTGTTGGACAGCTTTCCAAAGTTGTTTACACTCATTTGCATCAGTGTATGAGAGTTCCAGCTGCATCCTATCCTCACCAATACTTCTATTGTTCGTCTTATTCAATGTTAGCTTCTCCGGTGGGCTTGCAATGGGACTTCATTGCAGTTTTAATTTGCAATCCCCTGATGGCTAATAAAGTGGAGTGTGTTTCACATTTCTTGGCTGTTTGGATATGCGCCTTTGTGAAGTACCTGTTCAAATCTCCTGCCCATTTTTCTATTGTGTTGTCTATCTTTTTACATGGACTTGTTTATTCTGGATAAGGCTTGTTGTTGATTACATGTATTAATGGTATGCTTTGATGCAAAGACGTTCCCAGTTTTAATACAGCTCAATTTAGAGATCATTTTTCATCCCATTAGTGCATTTTGTGTCTTGTTTAAGAAATCACTGCCTACCCCAAGATGTATTCTATTTTGTCATCCAGAATTACACAGTCCAAGAGGATAGTAGAAGGCAAATATGTATTCTAATTTAAAATTTTCTAGTAGTCACGTGTTTAAAGTAAATAAAAAAACAAATTGATTTTAATGATATTTTTACTTAACCTAATATATCCAAAATATCATCTTAACACGTGATCAGTGAAAAATTATTAGTGAGATATTGTAAATTCTCTCTCCACAGTCAGTTTTTGAAATTTTCTGTGTGTTTTGCACGTGGATCATCTCTCCATTGGACCAGCGTCTCAGGGACTAGCAGCCACTAGTGGCCACCATATTGGACAGTACAGATCTAGAAGTTACATTGTTTTACCTGTTACATCCATATTAACATTTAGATCTATATAAATTTTGAGGTGAAAATTGAGATCATTTTTTTTTCTATATGCATATTCAAATTGCCATTCTTTTCATACAATATCAATATTGTTTGTCATAACTCAAGTGTCCAGATATGTGGAGGTTTATTTCTGGAATTGCTAGTCCATCCTGTTGATCTACTGTGCCTTTGGCTTTAGAATTTTTTTAAGTTCCTTATTGATTCTTCTTTTCAGCCAGTATTGAGAATCACTATCAATGGGTCACAAATTTAATTAGTGAGTCATAACCAGAAATTTTATAGAGTGAAATGGAATAGAAAATAGCAATATGAATCGTGTTGCTTTTTGAAACTTTTCAGTTAGTGTGTATGAGTGTTCTAAGTTAAGATCTAAAAAGTATTTCTCACCATCAGTGATAGCCAAAACTAGTTTGAAAACCACAATAGTGTAATCAGCAAAATAACTACTTAGGAAAATTAAACTTGCATATTATTTTACAGTCATCATCTATAAATGTTCTGATGTCTTACTCTTGCACAACTGGTTATAGACCAGAATTCACATAAGCAGGGAAGAAGTCAGGGAAAACCAGTTACAGCTCATGGAATAGGAGGCACTCATTACTATTATCCTGCAACTTTTTCCCAGAGTTTAATATATGATAATGAGCCCATGATGTAAACATTACACGTGAAAAATCATTAATCTGACCTATCTGAAGTTTGTTTAGCATCAGCATATTCTAAGTTTTTAGTCTTAATCAGATGTCAAAGAAGACAACAAAATTCCAGGGGAAGCCGATTTAGTTATTAAATGATGTCAAGTTATCTTCCTATTGAAGAAAATGCTCTCAAACTTTTGCTTGAATCTTGACATGATTACTTTATTGTTCAGCCTGAATTGGGACCCATCTAATCAACAAGTATTTATTGACTATCTGGTAAAATATGTCTGGCAAAGGCATCAAAATAAAAGAACTAGACCTTGTTCTTGCATACAAGTATCTACAGGGAATACCTGGATTAAGGCATTTGATTTTTCCTCACTATGTAGTTAATTTTAGAACATGGGTATAGTAAATAAGAATAATTTCAAGCCCTTCTGTAATATTTTATCTCTTCAAATAACCTGAACATATGCCTTAGCTGTGATTTTCTCAGTTTTCCCAGTAATGAGAAATGTATTTGGTGATCATTTCACGATACCCACAAATACCTAATCATTGTGTCACACCCAACATTAATATCGTGATATAAGTCAATCATATCCCAATCAAAAGAAAAAACTAGAGAACTATTTCCATTTCTCCCGTCCCCGGTTCTGGTGACTACATGCCACACGTTTCAGAAGGCACAGCTACAGGACGGAGAAAGCGGCACAACATACAACAGGACAAGAAATAAACCTTTGTTGCACAGACACAAAAAGTAGGCCTCTTTTGGTTTTGGTTTTATATTATGCACATAAACACAAATGTGTCTGTGTCTGTGTGGTATGTGTGTCTGCACATATGTATGTGTGTGTGTGTGTGCCAGTCAATCCCAAGCAGAGGCATTTGGAAATTTTGGTTAAATATCTTAGTTTCCTAGTATTTCCTGAAGATATAATTCAGAACACAATAAAAGGGAAATTTTCTATTGAACGGGGACTTCTGTAAACAAAACACCAGCTATGTGTTAGGCCTGTGGTCTGTTTGGTTTACTCCCTCTAAGAACACAGCACAAATGCCCTCCATGAACTTTCCAATAACCACGTGCACACAAAAAAACAACAACAAACAAACAGAAAGAGTTGAGAGAGAGAAGAAGAAGAAATGGTTATTAAAATGAACCAAAACCCTTTAACTTTTTATTTGAGCAACATGTAGACACTCACAGTCTGAAACATTTTTTAATTCTCATGCTTGGGAACAATGACATGTGTCTCCAGGTCAAATCCCTTTCTCACTAAGCTATCCTCTGTTAATGGGCTTTCTCAGACTTTAAGGTGTGATGATGATGAAATCCGGAACTATTTGAACTGTTTTAAAAACACTGTGATTGCCGAACTCCACTTACAACCCTACATCTGTCCACCATCAGCACGCAGCCGCGGGAGAATGTTGCCCTGTTACACTGTTGTACAAGGTCAAAGATTCTTCATGTCTCTGTTCTCTTGCCATTTGAGGTCTTACACCTAAGCCCTAATTTATGTACTTTAATTGGGATTTCAGCTTAGTTTATGTTTTCTTCGTTTAAAATCCCTGCTACAAGACATAATCTTAGGGCAGTGTGGATAGCATGACCCCAAAATGATGACACCGTGTGTTGCATAGGGCACAGCACAACAAATCCTGCTACTTTAGAATCTTCTTGTCTAATTCCTATTTTCTGGTCTGTCCGGGGCTGACCCAAAGACTTCTTCAATCATCCTGGGTCCACCACGCAAATAAGACAACAAATGTGAGCTGTGTGAGAATAAGGTCAGGGCAGGAGTTTCCAGGAAAAGGAAGAATACCACTCCGTCTAGTTCCAGCAGGAGCTTCCCTGGTTCCGCCCCTGTTGTCTTGCTATATGATCTGCACTTTATCAGAGTTCAAAGTCAGGGAGCGCCAAGATACCATTCTTGACGCCAACCAGCCTACTTTACAAACTTGAATCCAGGCTGTTAGCCAGTCAATAAGGCCATCCCACTTGTCCCTAATCTAGCTTTATAAAGGTGGGTTTTTGTGCTGTTCAATCTTTGTACTACGTCCCAAAATTCACATTGGGGAGGGCTTCGAAAGCCCAAGGCTGCTGTGTGGACTATCTGGGGCCCAAGGTAAATAAATGGTTGCCACCAGCTACTATGTTCCCTGCCAACAATGCTTCTGCTATGATTTTGGGGACCCAGAAAAACTCAAACTCTATGTGTATGTGTGTGTGCATGTGCACATGTGCACGCATGCTAATGTGTGCATAAAAAAATCTTTCCTGACCTATCAACTCTGCAATCATTAGCATAACAAGCTGTAATATGAATGCTAGCTCATTGAATTAAATGGGAAATGCATTTATGCACAATGAACCAATAAATGTAGATTATTACTAACTCAGAATCATCTTCAAAACTTATGTAAACTAATTTGATTGCTTTTAGGGAAGGCAGAAATATTTTTTTAAAGATATATTTTATTGTTTTTGACAGACAGAGACAGAGAGAGACAGAGAGAAGTGGGAGGGCCCAGAGCAGTCTCTATATGTGTTTCGACCTGGTTTCATTCCAAACAGGTGGCAGGGGCTGTGCAGGGCGGGAACTAGGCTGGGGCCTCCTGCATGGGAGGCGTGCCCCCTTGAGCCAGGGGCCAAACCTGGGGGGTGAGAACTGAACTGAGTATGGGAAGCACACCCCAGTTCAGCATATGGGTCCGCACGGGCTGGGACCGGGATTCGATCCCTAGTCCCCAGGGCTACAAAGGGAGCGCTTAACCTGCTGAGCCATCCCGGCTTCCCCACAGAAACATTTCTAATGGCAGTGTCTGATGGTCTTGCTTTTGTGCCTGATTTCACTACACTTTGGGGTCTCTCAGCTTAGGGCACTCCCCTGCTCTCTCAGCGGCTGTGTCAAAGTCGGAGCAGCTCCACCATGAGCGATTTCAATGATCACGTGATTTTCACACGCAGTAACACTGAGATGTAATAAACAAGCAACAGCCAGCCCCAAGAGGGCAGCGTCTTGTCCCCCTCTTCACTGCTCATACCCCGGTGCCCAGAAGAGTATCCAGCACCCAAAGTATCAACAAATAATTGGAGACATGAATCCTATTTATTGAAAGCCTGCCATTTGTCTGTCATACGCATACCCTGTCTTTCCATTTCTTATAAACAAGGGGCCCTGTGGAGTGCATATTATAATAATTAGTGTATCAATCAGAAAACTGAGGTTGGAAGAATTTCACTGACTTGCTGAGGTTGCATAATTAGGGAGCAGGAAGCAGGGATTCAAATCTAGACCTGCCTGCCCTGGTAGCCTTATTCTGTCTACCCCACCATGCCTTTCCCCCAGTCTTAGAGGCAGGTTATCAATTGAGGTTTGGTCTTTTGCTATACATTACCAAGTCGGCATATTTGCATGTTATCGTGGGTTCAGAAACTCCTCCACCCGATAAGGACTATGAAGGGCTAATGGAGTAGGATAGGACTATAGAAGGTCCCAGTCATAAACATCTCTGGGCGCATGCAGAAGAGTTTTGGCTTTCTCCCTTCCCTGCCAAGCCACTCTAAATCTCATTCAGCCTAAATTTCCTCAAGTGAAAACTGTGTAATATGAATTCTAGCTCATTGAATTAAAATGGGAAAAATGCATATATGCACAGAAAGGACCCAATACATGTAGATTATTACCCAGAATTATCTTCAAAACATGTAAATTAACTTGATTGCTTTTAGGAAAGGCAGAAATATTTTTAATGGGAGGACTCTACAATTATTATCTGTCTGAATATATTTCTCTTCCCCTTAAAGAATTTGTTGCTTTGACCGACAATTCTACCAATAAAATTTCAAGTGGAAATCCCTTTTAAAAACAGGCTTCACTAGCTATTAGGGAAATGCAAATTAAAAACATAATTAGATACTACCTCACACCTGTTAGAATGGCTATTATCAACAAGACAAGGAATAACAAGTGCTGGAGAGGCTGTGGACAAAAAGGAACCCTCATACGCTGCTGGTGGGAATGTAAATGGTACAACCCTATGGAAGGCTGTATGGAGATTCCTCAAAAAAATAAGAATAGAATTACCATAGGATCCAGCCATCCCTCTTCTGGGTATCTACCCAAAAACCTTGCAAACCTTAGTCCATAAAGATACATGTTCCCCAAAGTTCATCACAGCACTGTTCACGGTGGCCAAGCCTTGGAAACAACAGTGTCCTTGAATAGACGACTGGATAAAGAAGTTGTGGTACATTTCCACAATGGAGTGCTACTCAGCGATAAGAAAAGATGAAATACAGCCATTTGTGACAACATGGATGGACCTTGAGATTATCATGTTGAGCAAGATAAGTCAGACTGAAAAAATCAAGAACCATATGATTTCACTTATAGATGGAATATAAAACCGAAAGTAACAAAGAAACAAAAATACATGGACACAATTAGTTTAGTGGTCACCTGAGGGGATGTGGGGAGGTGGGAGGGGACATCAAATACATGGTGATGGAAAGAGAACTGACTCTGGGTGGGGAGCACATAGTGCAATTATACGTAGACAATGTAACGCAGAACTGTACCCCTGGAACCTATGTACTTTTTACCAACCAATGTCACCCCAATACATTTAACAATAAAAAAAAATAGGCTTGTAGGGGGAGAGGAATGAAAAGGTGCTATTTAAAGCCTGTCGCTCATGGTAGAGATGGCACTTGAACATTATGGATTAATGAATAAAATTAACATCCACCATCTGAGAAGTCCCACAGGTTTCTTTCCCTTGCTCTGGGTAAGGCTTTGAAGAAAATAAAATGGAAAGGTACATCCTCACTAAACACGTGTTTAGGTTGGAAACAATAAAGTGTAGTTGTGTTTCTCCCCACAAGGCCAGCAGTTTTAGAGCTCATCAACTAATAATGTCATCTGGAGCTGACATGGGACTGTTCCCCCAAGACAGCAGCTTAGAGACGTTCACCACCGTGAGGTGAGTGAGATCTGCCTGGTTTCCAGCTGAACACCTTCTGAAATGGTCGGGAAGGGCCTTGGCCATAAGAAGGGGAGACAAGGCTCCCCTAATAAACGTAGCTGTGCTGACGGCGTTTCAGCAAGCCGTGTGCGATTCCACTCTCTGAACAATTCTTCCTGGACTTCCAATGAGTCCGTGTAAACTTGCCGAAGAGCCAGGGCCTCAGGTCAGAAGAAGTTCAGGTGCAACACTTACTCTCCGCTGCTAACGCTTTCTGGAGAACTCACCAAGCTAAGGGATTCAAATGCTTCTTTTCAGGACAAAAAGGAGCATTTTGATCCTCTCTTTCTCGGTCTCTCTCTCTCTCTCTCTCTCTCTCTCTCTCTCTCTCACACACACACACACACACACACACACACACAGTCAAGGCCAACTTGGTTTTAGAAGTTCTCCAATAGTAATAACATCCAGGACAGTGTGCCTACCTTTCTCAACCGTCAGGGCACAGAAGACACCCCTCGCTTGCGAAGTGCAGCCGGAGGCAGAGTCCAGCGTCCCAGCCAGGTTCCTTCTCATCCGAGAGAAACACTGCTCATCTCCGCCGGAGCTCTGAAATTCTTTCACGGACCCACCCTCTAAAGTTGCAAGTCAAGATTTCTGACTGAGGGCAGTCGGTGACGTGAGACGAAGCTACTGGATGGCACCTTCAGGTTCTTCCTGATGGGATGTCATTTCCTGTTGCACCACTTGCACAGGAGAAAACTGGAATTCAGTCAGACACGAAATTACAGATCGCTGCCTCCTCCTTGTTGCATTTTGGTGCACAGTCATTAGCGACGCCTGAACAGATGGTTTTGCTGTTCACGCTGAAAGCAAGGGTTTATGGCACGGACAGAACCCAAAACACTGTTGACAGTGCACTGCCCACCCGAGCTGGCTCGGCAGCTCCTGTGCTTGCTCGAAGGCTGCGGATACTCTCAGGGCTTTGCGCTACGTAGCTCACCATCACTGGGCCACAAAGCTCATCAACTAAGCAACATCAGTCCACAGGCTCGAGCAACTGAGGCTTTCTTGAACCGTCTGGGCATCTTTTCTTTTTAGAAAAACCACAAGTAATTCCCTTTGTTTTTATTTGTGCCAGTCTTCGCAGACAATGAAAGGCAAACCTATAAGTAGCAGGATATAAATGCGTCCCCTTCCTTTTCAAAGGTAAGCGTGCCTACAGTTTATAGCGTGTATTTGAGCCGGTGAACCTTTTGGGGCCGTTTTCACTTTCTCTGGCCTGATGATTCAACAACTGCAGGCAGGGATTGTTTAAAGGTGCTTTGACAAGTCAGAAACCTTCAACAAGTTGAGTCCTGCACCCCGTGCAAGGCAAACCTCACCTCCCAGGAGGCTGGGGCATTGCTGCCGCCTACTCCCAAAGCCTGATTCAAAGCTCTTCTCATTGGCTGACTTGACTGTTGAAAGACACCTTTCTTCTTCTGTCAGCTCATAGATGACAGCAAATTAAAAAGTGACTAGAGGCTGAGGAGGGGAAATGCAGGTTCCAAAATCTTTGCAACCCCACCATTTCTCAAATGTCACTAATGAATTTAATCCAAAGGAGGAGGATTGTTAAAAGCCTCTTCGTGCGACCCTTGCTCACTCAATTCTTCCTCGTCTGTTTGTCTCTACCCAGCCTTTCTCTGGCAGGAAGGTTGAACTTGTGGTCACTAAGTGGGGCAGGTTGCGGCAGGACCCTTGTCACATGCTACCAGAGGACTATGCAGAATGCCTAGGGTCTACCTGACCCCAGACTGCCCATTTCTGGTCCTTCCTCCTCCAAATGCCTTTCTAATTAAACACAATTCTTCTTCCTCATGTCTCTCCCGCTAATACAACTCTACCAGCCGCCTTTTCCCTATCGCAGGCTAAGGACAGACATTTTGCAGGCAAAGGCTCCTTCTGACTTTCTCCAGGTGTCGTGGTCCACTTAGCTGTTTATTTTCACTTTGCTCAAGTACACACAGCCACCTCGATTGTGAAGAGCTGATTCTCGCCTCTTGCAGCCGTCCATGGGCACGCGAAAAATGCGTTTCTTTTACGGTGAGCTGCTTGGCTGGTAGGCTCTGGCCTAATATGGCTTCTGCTAGGACACTTTTTTCTTAATTCAAGCGGTCACCCTAAAATTGCTGGCGGTCCACCAGCGGATTGCGATCGATATCTTGCCCAGCCCTGCCTTATAGGATTTCTTAGCATGGCAGACAACCTGGTTGCCACCAACACTCCAGAATCTCCTTTGCCCTTCCTGCTACTCTCCAGGCAAAACGGAAGGCAGCCCTGTGCCCTTGTGTGAGCTGCCGGCTCCCTCCTCCCCCGGATGGAAACCTGACTCCCCTGCCTTGGCGCCCAGCTCTCAGCCATCCCTGTTCTGTGTTTAGACCTACAGTACAGCACTTCCTCCCTTACTGTAACTAACCCTCTCAGAGCTACCTTCTGCCAGAAGTGCTAATGAGAAATGCGAAGGGTCATTTAATAAAATGTATCACCTTAAGAAAAAAAAGTTATGAAGTTATTGTTTTAGATATCCATATGAGGTTTTTCTAGTTTTATATAAATTGAATGAGTTAATAATAATACTGTTCTTTTACATTGTCTGAAAAAGAAATGGAATTATTTCAGGCACACATCATACAAGAAAAAATATAATAAGTTATAGCGCTTTTAACTATGGTCTACGTAGGAGACGATATATCGGCCCACTGCACTTTTCACCCGAGATGCAAAAGCCAATCACACTAAAAGGGTTAACTGGTTCTGTGTCTGCTTCCCCACTCCACTGGGGATCCTTCTGGAACAGGCCTTAGACATCTTAATACTCTTGGAGCCCAGCTGTTCTATACCTGTCAAACCATTCACACCCACAATTGTGAGCATCTGACACTCGTTTCACTAGGGATGTCTGGGGAAGAGAAGACCCCCTCAAGTCCATTCTGGATTCCCTGTCTCAGAATTAAGTAGCCATTCATCATTTGTCTAATTAAATGCATGTCATCTACCAATGAAATAGAATGTCCAAATCAAAAAACGGTGAGATTCTGAAACATCCCAAGAAAACGGCGTTTGTTGATAGGAAAAGCTGAGTAAACTAGACCGGTTGGTTCAGATTGATACAGACAAAACTGTCTTCCCTAAGTTTCTTGTGAGAGATTCTCTCCTTTGAGGGAAAAACGAGTCCAGTCTATGAAACGTACACTGTCTTTTTTGGAAAATTAGGTTAAGGATTGGTTAGGAACCAAGCATGTGGCTGGGAGTACTAGCTGTGGCCCCATCGCTTCCCTCCGTGTCTACACTGGGTGCCCCTCGGC
This sequence comes from Craseonycteris thonglongyai, assembly GCA_004027555.1. Lineage (NCBI taxonomy): Eukaryota > Metazoa > Chordata > Mammalia > Chiroptera > Craseonycteridae > Craseonycteris > Craseonycteris thonglongyai. Next base: position 26,055 of record PVKE010000016.1, on the reverse strand, counting down.
CCCTGGGCTTTGCTACAGGACATACACTGGGTAGGCCCACTTTAAACCCATTTTAGTAACCTTTAGGATCGGTTTTGTTCAGTGTGGGAAAAAAACTCATCAGTTTTGTAACGCACCCTCCCCTGCTCCCCATGAAATTTCTCCACCAAGGTCAGGCTTTGTCTTCTACACTTAATTGTCAGAGGTGTGATGTTCACTTTTTAAAAGGCAGGGAAGCTTTAAGCTTTTAACAACGGACTTAATATCTGACTTAACGAGGATTCAGAATAGTGTTCCCTCGCCACTTCGCGCTTCATGTTTTGCGGCTTCAGTGCTTCGCGGGTTCCCCCAAAATATTCATCAAAAAATAAAAATGAAAAAATACAGCCATGTCGGCAGCCACATTGCGGAAAGGAGCGTTGTTTCATGTTGATGCGCGAGAGAGAAGGATCCCTGCATGTCAAACAAAGAGATGAGCTGACTCAGAGTCCATCCCACGGGCTCTCATACAGGCGCATGATTGGTTTCCAGTGCGACATCGACCCATGAGAGACCGATGAAGACCTCCTTGAGATGACAAAGTCTGCAAGTGAGGAAGAAAACGAAGAGGAAGACGAAGAAGAAACTGAAAAGCGTGGCCTTACCCTGGAGAATCTGCAACAATTGTGCAACATGGCAAGAGCGATGCAACCATTTGCACAAGACATTGACGACAATATGGTTTGAGCTGTCGAGTTCAGCCATCGCGTTGACGGGGTTATGTCCTTGTACAGGGGAATTGTGAAGGAAAAGAAAAAGCAAAGACAACGACTACCCATCACCATGTTTCTCTCCAAGGTAAAGCCCCCGGCTCTACCGTCAGCACCTCCAGCAGAAGAGTCTCCGAGTGAGCCTAAAGCTTCTACGAGTCACGTGAGAGCCTCTCCTCCGCCACCCACACAAGACTCTTCGCCTCTCTCAGAAAGCAATGTTGATTCATGTTTATTACTGTATAAGGTTTTGTCATTAACCTTATTAATTAGCACTGACACGTTTAAGTAAATACGTATACTGTTGTCATTTTTGTCTTAAATGAGTAAAGTATGAATACTGTTTA
>PVKE010000016.1:0-24880 GCA_004027555.1 Craseonycteris thonglongyai | reverse complement strand
GAACTGATTTAATGCCTTAACTCACTCCCAACGTTTTCTCAGAAAACGAAACATTTTAAGTAGTACCTAGAAGAAAGGACACCATGCATGATGCATCTTGCTCTATCATGCTTCCATGGGCTTTCTCTTCCTGTTAGCAACGAACTGATGAATTTATCCTGAAGTGCAAGTGAGAAAGAGAAAGAGGCATTGCCCATATTTGTGTCTATGAGTATCTTCCTCAGAAGAGTGAGGCTTCTCTATTGATACATAGCTCCCCCAAGTCACAACTAGCAAACCCTCACAATCCCTCACTTCCTTCCCTGTAGCTGTTGTCCCTTATTGCATAGATGGTGGAGCGGGTTAATTTTTACATCACCTTGAGACAGTGATTCAGGAAATAGAGCAGATAACAGTCTGTTGTAGATGATAGAGGAGGTATTGAGAGATACATATATGTGTGGGCACACATGCACATGCAGGTGTGTGTCTTGTGTGCACTGGGCTATAAACACACTATGAGCCCAGATCCAGAGGAGACCCTCCATGCATATTAGTTAAGGCCTGACAGCACTCCTTGCCCCTGTGTCTTTAGCTATCGGTGCCTTCTGCAGCTGTTCTTCCTCCCTCCCTTCAGCAATGATCTATTGAGCACCTGCAATGTGCCTGAACAGAGGGAAATCACAGTGAACAAGGCAGCTATGGCCCCGCTTGCTAGGTACTTATGGGTCTCAAGCTTTGTCTAGGACTTGAAAAAGCAAGCAAACGCTCTGAATGTTGACAGTCATTTGCTCTCTCTCTGTGGAAGACTGTCAGCAGGTCAACTGAGCAACACGGTAACTGTCAGCGTTCTAACACTCTGGAAGATACTAAGGGGGTATGAGCAAAATGCTACAAAGTCGATGATACAGTGTCCCCCACTGGCTTCTACTGAGATCTCATGGCGAGGAGATGACTAAAATGAGGGCAAAGATTCTTGTTTCTAAACTTCTTTTGTATTAGTCTGGTTTTGAATGAAAAATTCAGATGTCATGACTTATGTCACCGTTGGGTGTTGTTTGCAAGTGGTCTATAGGACAGGGTGATTTCTAGTCGCCTATCTTTTAAACAGATGCCATAACATCCCTGAACTAAATCTGCCAAGTATTAGTTTACCTTAAAAAAAAACAGTTATAGAAATTAATCTTTATTAAAAACTTATCATATGAATCACTGAATGCTTACCTGAATAATTTATCATTATAATGTCTGTTCATTCATTCATTCATACATACATTTATGGAGCTTTTCTCATAGCAGTATGGCACCACTAAGTATGGTTAAAGGAAAGACAGTTTGCTTGATCATGTTAAACTGTCCATGAGGTCCATTTGCAAAACAGACTGCTAGCTATTTACAATTAAATGTCTGTAAATTAGAAGATCAGTTATACACGAGAAAATCATCTCCAACAACGACAGTCTAAGCCAAGCTTGTCCAACCTGCAGCCTGCGGACCACATGCAGCAGCCCAGAATGGCTGTGAGTTCAGCCCAACACAAATTCATAAGTTTCTTAAAACATGATGACATTTTTTTGTGTGATTTTTTTTTTTTTTTAGCTCATCAGCTATCATTAGGGTTACTATATTTTATGTGTAGCCAAGACAATTCTTCTTCCAATGTGGCCCAGGGAAGCCAAAAGATTGCACACTTCTGCTCTAAATGTTTTGTTTTTTGTTTTGTTTTTAATCCTTAAAATCAAAACCAACCAACCATTCCACAAACAAATACAAATACAAAATCTTAAAATAAATACTACAATGAGCATTAAAAGCTTCAAATTTGGGTTAATTTTTAGAAAATCTTTTATCAAAACTGAAAAGGAAATCATCTGACAGTTCAATAACAAAACTCCCTTTGGCTTTAGATATACGCTGTGTCAAGGTTCTGTTTTCAGAGAACGTATAATCACACAGTAACTAGAATAGACCAGAAAAATCTTGGACTGTTCAACTTCATTACTATGTTTCAGCAGGGACAATGTTAAGCAAAGATCCTCATATGGCCATATGGGGTAATAGTAGCAGTAACTTATAAATCATGTATATTTTCATAGTAACAATGATGGCTTGTAGCTTCTATAATCAGCAACCATCAGAGTGACTGAGCTCATGTATGGAAGCAATTCTGCCATTCCATTCCTTTCATGTCAGCAACAATCTATACTGAATGTGATGGATCAGATACCCAAACACATGCCATGCTAATATCATGTAAATATAAGACATGGAGCTAATTAAAGCAGAAATACCATCGGACTCTTCCACAGTTTCAATCATGTGTATAATTGCTATCAAGATAGACTTATTACTACTGCAAGGGTACTTTCTGATGATGTAACATATTTATCCTGGTCTAAACCAGTAACTTTTCAAATGAAATCCACAATAAATACATTGTATAATATACCATGACCTAGTACAACTACACCTACAAATATATAGAACTACAGCTAACGTTTCACAAAGCAATACTTATCCACACTATTTGCAATGTATGCTATTGTTTGTTCTAGCCCAATCTAGACTCTTTTTAACATGTTGGTGTGGATCTACTAGATTATTTTACTGACCCACTGATGAATGATGAGGCACCAATGTACACTGCCCACACCAACCGAACTGGTTTGTTTTACCTTTTCGAAAACTACATACTGTCATAGTTTCTTTGCCCCCTAATTCCAGTTGATTTAAAGACATTTCCTGATGGGATGAAAGAAAAACTGGGGTAAGCACTAGACATCGGGAGGTGACCGAGAGGCCTTCAAGTTGTGACTACAAGGAAGAGGGTAAATGCCATTTTCATCTTCCAGATCCCAGCACCTTGGCCTCCTTGTGGGTCTGAGCCATACGGGGTTCTTGATAAATTATGTTGAATTTTCGAGTGAACGCAGGGGTCTTCCTAGTGTTTGAAGTCATGGCAGGGGGAGAAGAACTATCACTGAGAAAAACCAAGTGCACTTCAAGAGGCTTCCTGGCCAGGGGTCGAGAGGCCAGATGTGCTTGTGGAACCATGTCTAGGCCTTCTGTCCACTCAGGACAGCCTCCCTGCTGAACCGTCTCCCGGAGAACTTGGCAGACACATGGGCTCTATTTCTACTCACCTGAGTGGGGTTCCTATCCAGGGAAGATGGAGGTGACCCAGCAACTCCCCAAAGCCTGTGAAGGCAAAGGAAAAGCACTTGGCACTGTAGCTGTGGGCCGTGCCTAATGGCCTTCGCAAGGCCCCGTGTGCAGGGGCTCCATCTAGAACGTGGCCTTGGCCTGAGGGGGGCGAGGGGCCCAGACACGGCCTGAGGGGAAAATGGGGGCCCAGACATGACCTGAGGGGGAAAGGGGAGCCCAGACATGGCCTGAGGGGAAAATGGGGGCCTAGACATGGCCTGAGGGGAGCAAGGGGGCCCAGACACGGCCTGAGGGAAAAATGGGGGCCCAGACACGGCCTGAGGGGGAAAGGGGGGCCCAGACACGGCCTGAGGGGGGCGAGGAGGTCCAAACATGGCCTGCTAGGGCCACAGAGACCAGACAGGACTGTGAGGGGACAAGGACTGCGCTGGACAGGGCCTCAGATGTGGCCTTGGCTAGCACCCCTGGAGGTGAGGTCACCCCTCGGTCCCCCCCACATACACCTCAGGCCATTTTGGGGGTCCCTGAGCCACATCCTTCTCCAGCACCTTTCTCCTCCTCTGTCCTGAGGCGCAGGCCCCAGTCAGCCGTCAGGGCAGGTGGTGGGCACCGGGGTGCATCCTGGGAAGGCTGCTCGAGGCCAGGGGGCGGAGCGTAGGACGTGGGGGCGGGGCGTAGGACGTGGGGGCGGGGCGTAGGACGTGGGGGCGGGGCGTAGGGCGCGGGGAGCGGGACAGGGGCGGGGCGAAGAACATGAGGGCGGTGCTGAGAGGGAGCCCAAGCGGATGACCACATTGCACAGTGATGGCAACAGCTTCCCTTTCGTTTGGGTGCTTCACCTGGGCTGCACTTCCTGTGACCAGCACCCTGACCTTGTAACAGAGGCGTGTAGCACAGGGCTAGCTCCACAGCCAGGACAGGACGGCAGGGGTTCGAATCTGGGGCTGTCCGGTTCCACACGGGGGGCCCTTGCTGGTCCACCCCACAGCCTCTCAGAGGGTCCACACCACTGTAATTGTCCTGCAGATTTCACAGCTCCCCAGCATAGGGAGACGGAGAGGAAAACACTCGAGAATAATTCCATCCACCCAAGTGTACAGCACAAAAATGCTAAATTAACATAGATCGATAAATAGAAGACAGATTAAATGGGGGCAATGGAAAAAATCACCTGCCAAAGGGAAGGGGAAGCATTATTTCTCTGAATATTTATTAAAATATAAACCTATGAAAATCATTTATACGGGAGATAGCATAGTGTAGTAAAGAAAACAGGCAGCATGTTTTTATTTTTATTTATTAATTTTTTTGTGAGAGAAGGTGAGAGGCAGGGGAGGGCCCAGAGCAGTCTCCATAGTTGTACATCATTAGTCGTGACGTGGTTTCATTCCACACAGGTGGCTGTGGGGTCCTGCAGGGCAGAACCAAACCAGGGGACTTCTGCAAGGGAGGTGAGAACCTTTGCCACTGAGCCATCACTGCAGTTCCCAGTTGCACCCCAGTTCAACACAGGGGGTTGCACGGGCCGGGGCAGGAATCAAACCCTGGACCTCATGATTGCAAGGCAAACTCTAAACCACTGAGCTAGCTTGGCATTCCCAGGCTTCTTAATACCCTTTTAAAATGTGGATAATAATTCTTCCTTGCAGGGTGTCCTGTGGATTAAATGAGATAGTTTCTAGAAAGTATTTAGCATGACATCTGGTAAAAATTAAGCACTCATAAAATAATAGTTATTTTTACTATTTGAGTGCACAAAAAATTTAGAAGATTATGTTCTTAGTGATCAGCACCTTAATGAATCTTATTAACTCTTAACTTCTCCATGAAATACAAACATAAAGACACCAAGGAAAACTCAGGATGAGATTTAAAAAAACAGACTTCAGATACAGGTAATAGATGAACAGAGATGAATGAAAGGAGATTGTAAGGAAGTAGAAAACATCCTTTAGATTTAACAACCTGCTTTGGAGGTGATGGTGAGTTGAATTGACATTGGAGAAAATTAAATCAGGAATGAAGAAATAAAGAGTTCAGATATTCTCCCAGAAGACATAGAAGAAAGCACAAAGATGGAAGTGCTAGGAAAGGAAGATTAGCATGGAGATTAGAAAGCAGAAACTCAATCTAAAAATGGTGATTTAAAAGTGAAATGTAAATAATATTGAAGAAAGGGCAAAGAGAAGACAAATATATATCTGGGATGGCATATACCAGTAAGACTCTTCGTATTCTAGGCAACAATACTCAAAAGAGAACCAGATTAGATAGAACCTCAGGAAATTTTTGAATTTCAAGGACAAGAAATTATTTGGGACATACCCATCAGAAAGTCACAGTTAAGCTAGACCTAACCAAATAAAGATGGTTTCAGCTTTCTCCTCCTAGGGATAAAAGAACAATAGAAAAGATGCCAGCATAGCTGAGCAGTTGAGTGCTTGCCTCACAATCACAAGGTCCGGGGTTTGATTCCTGGCTCTGGCCCTCGAAACTCCATATGCTGAAATGCATTGCAATTGGTACCGTAACTGCCAGGATGGTTCGGCAGCAGAGGTTCTTGTATCCCAGGTGGGAGGCTCCCAGTTCGTTTCCTGCCCCACACGGCCCCACATCCACCTGTGTGGAATGAAACCATGTCACAACTAATGACGTACAACTATAGAGACAGCTCTGGGCCCTCCCCCTTCTCTTTCTCTCTCTCACCTTCTCTCAAAAAAAAAGCAACTTTTTGATCATTACAAGGGAAAAACTTTTCAACTGTGTTTATAATATGAAATTTGTTTATGATCTGCCGCTGATCCATGATCAAAGCAAAGAAACCATTGCAAAAGGTTGAGATGAAAAGTCGCATCTTATAGTTGGGGAACCTCCAACCCTGGTCGTGGATGGTCCCCATGCAGTTTTCTTAGGCCCCACAGGGGTAGTTTTCCCCAGCTGCCTCCCTGCTCAAATGGCATGGTCAGAGGGACGACACAGGCCGCAGAGAGTTCCAGCATCAGCTGCTCTGCGTGTCACTGTTGCAGAAGGCATGCTGCTATGTCTGTGAGTCCCGCCTCCCGTGGTGGGTATGTCACCACTGCCCTGTGACGGCTCTTCCTGAAAATGGGACATTTCCATCCTCCACAACAGACTCTTAAAGAACTAAATACGCAGCCCTGTTCATTTCCTTTTTGTCATAAGAAAGGCTTCTGAATGGCATGCCCATGGCTGCTTCTCTGTCTGGACCAAGGACCAGAGCCCTCTCCAAATCCCACTTCTGCCCAGACAGACCTTCCAGAGAATCGGGTTACCTGAGGTCACTCCTAGATGTACTGATTCCACACTTAGTTTGTAATTACACTCACCCATACAGTGGGCACGGTGTTGGTAATTCATTTTATATTCTCGTTCATCACTCATCTTCCCTTCCACGTATGTAATCATCAAAGCATTCATTATGTATATTAAAAGTGACACAATGAACAGGCCACAGGCCATCTGCAAGCAAAGAATGCTAGATGACATCCAACAATGATTTACTTGTCAACAATCTAGTAAGGGACGTCGTTTCTCTTTATTGTTAAAGACAAATAGCAAAATCAGAAAGAAAAAAAAAAATGTACAAGAACACTGACAAAAATCCAATTCTATTCTACCCTGGCAGGCTATACAATTCTTTTATGAATTATAGGAACTAACAAAAATACCCAGCAGTTTAGATATGAAAAATAAACTCTTTTTAGCAAATAACAAAAACAGAAGTTTAGCTGTGAGGAAACCACCTGCCCTTCCTTGTTATAATGTATTGAATAACTTAAAAAACAAAGTTGTAAACAATCACAAATGTATTGCCAGTGTGCTCGCTTCATGGGCCTCCCAGGGAAAAACGTGTCTGTCAGGAGAACTACAGCACTGACCACACATACACTCTGCTACCATCACGCCCCCAGCAACACCAAGCACCGGTCCCAGAAAAAGAAAATTTTTTTAAGATTTGTTTTCTTGTTTTTGACAAGAGAGAGACAGAAACAGAGACAGACAGAGAGAAGGGGGAGGGCCCAGAGCCGTCTCCATAGTTGTGCATCATGAGTGGTGACATGGTTTCCTTCCACACAGGTGCATGTGGGGCCACGCGGGGCGGGAGCTGAACTGGGGGCCTCCCACGTGGGAGGCGAGAACCTTCACCAACGAGCCGTCCCAGTGGTTACCAGTTGTGCCGCAGTCCAGCATGAAGGGGTTGCACAAGCCAGGGCCAGGAATCAAACCCTGGGCCTCACAATTGCAAGGCAACTGCTCAACTGCTGAGCTATCCCGGCCTCCTTAGGAAATTTCTTTAAAGTAAGCCCAGGTTTGAGACTCTGCAGCTTTCAATGATTAGGTAGACTCCTGTCTCAAACCAGACTCAACACTTGAACCTTTCTCACCAAACAGGAAATCATACCCTGGTCACATTTTATCTCCCAGTTCTAAACATCAGAGGACTATGACTTCCTTTGAAAACAAAACATAAATCCCAAAGAGGGAAAGATGCAAACAATTTAGGGTATACACACAGATACATTCTATCCAGTAGTTTATTCAAACTCTTTGACAAAACGCTATATCCACGGCACATTTAAAGATTTATTTTTATTGTTTTTGACAGAGACAGAGAGAAGGGGGAGGGCCCAGAGCAGTCTCCATAATTGTACATCATCAGTTTTTGAACATGGTTTCGTTCCACACAGGTGGGTGGGGGCTGCACAGGGCGGGAACTGGGCCGGGGGCCTCCCATGTTCCAGTTCAGCATAAGGGTCCACACAGGTCGGGGCCGGAATTCGATCCTCAGTCCCCAGGGCTGCAAAGCAGGCGCTCAACCCACTGAGCCATCCCGGCTTCCCCCACGGCACATTTAGAAAGTGATCACTATTTTTCTCATACCTTAAAAAAATATATATACGGTATCTGTGAGCTTTGCCAATAGGGGGGGATACGTGGTGTTAACTTTGTTTAGCACCCGCTTTCCTTAGAAGAATCAGAAAAACATGGAATTGATTTGCTAGTCTGACCTATGATAAGATAGTCAGACAAGGCATCTTATCAACCACGATTTTTCAAAAGGGCCTTGTAACCAAGCGAGACACCTTGATCTGATGTCATCAGTGACAAGACCAATTAAAGTTCGGTATGTAGGTCAAGTTTCCAAATACCTGGGCAGTTCAAGTGTGCTGAATGCAGCCCGAGTGGGGTGGGTGAGGCAGACAGGGGATCCCGTGCTCTGAGGGGGGTGGGAGGAGCAGCAAACAACAGGCCCAGCCAGAGCAGTGGGTGACCTGAATGTCACCTTCTGCGGATCGTGTTCAGAGGGTGGCTGATTTGGAGGCTGTGGTTTTCAGCCTTTCTGCCATGTCAAGGCAGCCACAAAAAATCCCAGTGTTCACGTGGTACAGAAAACAGAAAGAAATGGAAAACCACTGGTCTCGGGGTCCCTCTCTCTTCCTCTCCTGTGTATACTTGAGTCCAACAAAAGTTGCCCTCTCAGGGGAGGCTGGGATCGCTCAGCAGGTTGAGCACTTGCCTTGCAACCGCAGGATCTGGGGATCGGATCCTGGCCCCGGCCCGTGCAAACCCACAGGCTGAACTGTGGCCCAGCTGGTAACCACCGAGATGGCTCAGTAGTGCAGGATATCACCATATGCTGATGACAGTGTCTCGAGTCACTCAGGTGAAAACTAAACTCTCTTCTTCACAAGGCTTTCTATTAGTACAATACTTACCGATTTCCTTCAATAGCAGCAGCCACGCAAGTGAAAAAAGTCTCCCTCCTTTTAAAGAATGTGTTTGTTTTTCCTGTTATACAAGAGCTGTCCAGAAAAAAAATCCAGCCATAATTGCCTCTATTTTTCATGTGACATGACTGGATACTTTCTGGACAGCCCTCGCCTATACACACATTGTTTGAAGGCTCAGAATCTTTTAGTTCTAAACATTTTCTTGAATGTCTTTAGTACTTGCTTCTTCCCATATCCTCTTTTCTCTCCCTTTGCAGGGCTTCTATCATTCAGTTATTGAAACATGTGGACTGGTTCCCACATTTTATCATTTCTATGTTCCAGTCTCTTTGTCCTCTCTCTATGCTTTCGAGATTACCTCCACTTAATTTTACTACATTTCTATTGTTTTTACTTTCTGCTACCACATTATTTATTTATGAGTTTTTTTTCCCATTTAATAGTCTATATATCTTTTATAACCAATTATATCTTGAGTGTATTCATTTCCCGTTTGCCCCAAATATACTCACTTGTGGCTTCCAGTCCTAACCTTACCCCCCAAATTAGTAAATACTGAACATCTCCATCCCTGTTCATTAGGATTAGAGACAAGTTCCATGAGAAATAACTCCAAGAATAGTACTTCCATTTTATTCTCACATTGAAAACCAGTCAGATTTGCTTCAGTCTCAAAGAACGTGTCTCTCTGTAAAATTAAATGGACTTGGGCAAGCCAGCTATACTTTTTTTTTTTTCCTAAACCGGAAAAGGGTTAATAGATTATCTCCCCGCTTGCTTAATCTGTCACACGTGTTTTGGCCTCTTTCACGGTAGAGACTCGCTTGATGATCCTTGGCTGCTTACTCGTGTACGTGTTGCCCACATAGAAGTTCTGTGCTCATGGGTGAGGCTGGCAACTCTGGCCTTCAGTTATGGAGACCTGGCTGAGAAGTTCTTTGGGGAAACCCCAATGTATCTTCAGATCTTTCCTCCTGGGCTGGTCAGAGTTCCCGGAAAATCTCTAGTTTCCTGAGGAGAAGAGACTGCACATGGTGGTGGTACTCAACATTCAGAGGGTCCAGTGGCCAATTAATCTCACTGTCAGTGGGTTCTGGACGCCTGCCCTCCACTGTGCCCGGTGCCCCACAAAGACCTGCAAAGGATTTGGCTTTGTTGGGCCGCTAAGTCGTCCCTGTGTGTCTCCTTGCTCTTGAATTTGGCCCGTTTCCTCGTCTTAGGGGGTCTTGGATTGAGGCATTTAGCCAGAAGGCCTTGCTTCCCCTTGTCGCTGACTCCAGTGGGACTTCTGCAATCTGTCTACTCATCTGTCTCGCCACTAGGTGGCCACTGACGTCACTTTCCTCAAACACAAAAAATAGTCATTCACTGGGGATGATGGGATAGCTCAGCAGGTGGAGCGCTTGCCTTGCAACTGTGAGGTCCTGGGATCAAGTCCCAGCCCCGGCCCCATGAGGGCCCTTGTGCTGAACTGCGGTTGGTGGTGGAGGTTCTCACCTTCCCTGCAGGAGGACCCAGTTCAATTCCTGTCCCATGTGGTCCCACACCCACCTGCGTGGAATGAAACCGTATCACAAAAAAATGATGTACCGCTACGGAGACTACTCTGGACCCTGCCCCCTTCTCTCTCACTCGCTCGCCTTCTCTCAAACAATAAAATAAATCTTAAAAATAAAAGTCATTTACTAAAAAACCTCATTGTCTCTCCATTGCTTAAAGAAGCCAAGACTCCTTAGCATGACCTCAGAGTCTTAAAGGACCTGACCCCAGCATACCGTTCCAGGGTGACTTATCACACACCCCCAGCACGTACCCTCATCTGCCACCATGTTCGTGTTCACAGTGCACATGCACCACCCTGTCTTGAAGACAAGCAATCAATTAGGGAGAGGAGGTTGAAACCAGAAGTCCTGCATCCAACATCTGGCTTCGGCCGCTTTACCAGTTGGGTGATATTGGACAAGTTTCATAATTGCCTGTGTAAAACAGGGATCATAAGAGTACCTGCCCTCCGACGTTATCACGAGGCGTCCGCGTGCACTGAAAAACAATGGCTGGTATGTAGGAAATGCAGTGTGCTCATGACACAAGCCTCTGCGCGGCCGTCTGCCCCTGTATGTAGATGAACAGATCCATGGAGAGGAATCTCTTCTCATTTGCTTGGCATTTGTGGTGCGCTGATCATGGCGATGTCAAAAGGCGAAAGGAGGGGAAGCCGGGCTGGCTCAGCCAGTTAAGCACTCGCTCTGCAGCCCTGGGGACCGAGGATCGAATCCTGGCCCTGGCCCCAGCCCATGTGGACCCCTATGCTGAATGGGGATGTGCCTCCCATGCCGGAGGCCCCCAGCCTGGTTCCCACCCTGCACGGCCCCTGCCCACCTGTGTGGCGTGAAGCAATATTGAAAACTGACGTCATGCAACTATGGAGACTGCTCTAGACCCTCCCCCTTCTCTCTGTCTCTGTCAAAACAATAAATCTAAAAAAGGCAAAAGAAGACGCCTGACAAATGATTAAAGTGTCAAGTGACAAATGCTACCTACAAGACCAGTAAGAGCACAGTGGAGAACATATGAAACCCAGGGCATTGGATTTCATGCTTCACAGCAAATGGGGGCGGCTTCCCAGATCCAATGCTGGGGATAAGGCTGGATGAATAGCTATGCAAGGCAGCTAAGGTGATGCTAAGGTGGTGCTAACGCAGTGGGTGGGGGCGAACCAAGCTAGACAAGCAGGTTGGGGCCAGTTACACACGGCCCTGCAGAACCTGTTTGAAGTCTGTGGTTTGGTGCAGCCGTGTTTGTCACTGTTACCAGCCGAGCAGCACCCGGGGGCACCAGAGACCATTTTGGGGTGTTCAGTAGCTGAAATGCAGCGACTTGACAAGTATCTTGAAAATACATTAGAACACGCTCCCAAAGACTGTTGAAGAAGCCAGACACAAGAGAACACATCCTCTCTGATTCCATTTACATCAAAGACCAAACCAGGCCAACATGGATCTGTGTTGTCTCCATTCAGGATAGAGTTGCCTTTCTGGGTGGACAGGGGGTGGGAAGGGGACCCAAGGGGCACTTCTGGGGTGCCAGTCACGTTTCTTGATCTGGGTGCTGGTTCCACAGGTGTGTTGTCTGTGAAAATCCATCACGTCCTAAGTCGTACACTTCCATGTGTACTGGCTCTGATCTACTCTATTTTAAAATAAATCAGACTTGGTACACTGGGTGCTGACTTGGATGTCCATGTGCTTTAACTCGGAGAAGCGGTGAAAGTACAGAGTGGGTAACTGTCCTGAGTTTTGTGTGCCATTACACACTCACGTAGAGCAACTCTTAGTGACAACCCAGCCACCATCAGTCACCTTCACCAATAGTGGGGCTTCGTGAGTGTGTGATGAAGGGACTAACACCCAAGGGTAGGTTATATATGTGGGGACTAACATACCAACACTAAGCACTAAGCATGTATAGATCGCCTTTTCCTCATTTTAGACGTAACAAAAGGCTGATGGTTCCGTATTAACCTTATAGGAGAAACGCAGATCAAAGATACGTCAGTAGAGGGGAAACCGGGATGGCTCAGTGGGCTGAGTGCTTGCTTTGTAACCAGGAGGTCCAGGGATCGAATCCCAGGCCCAGCCCTTGCAAACCCATATGCTGAACTGCAGCACAATTGGTAATCACTGCTATGGTGGTGAAGGTGCTTATTCCCATGCCGGAAGCCCCGGTTTAGTTCTGCCCTGCGCAGACCCACATCCACCTGTGTGAAATAAAACCATGTCACAACTAAGGATGGACAACTAGGAAGACTGCTTTGGGCCCTCCCCCTTCTCTCTCTCTGTCTCTCTGATCTTCTCTCAAATCAATAAATCTTTAAAAAAATAAATAAATAAAGAGGGAAACCAGACAGATACACACAGAGAGAAAACAAATGTCATGCAACAATGAAGAGACTGGAATGATGCAGCTATAAGTTAAGGAACACCAAGGATTGCCAGCCATTGCTAGAAGCGAGGAAGAGGGGTGGGAAGGGTCTTCCCGGGGGTCTTGAGATAAAGCACCGCCATGCAGACACCTTGATTTTGAACTGTGAGTGAATACATTTCTATTGTTTCAAACTGCCAAGTCTGCGGTCATTTGTTACAGCAGCCTTAGGAAACAAATACAGTAACTACCCCTACATTTGTATGCATTTGAACTACAATACATTTCAAGTGGTGTCAAACTGTATCACGTGACTAGTCATTTGATACATCTTTATCACTAGGCTGCTCCCAATAGGCACAAAGAAAGACTTAATTTGGAAAAACCCTTCTGAGTTTTGTTATTATTTTTTACTATTATCTCCGAAGACACAATGTATATAGTTCCTGGAAATAAAACGTCACTGTTTTACAAAGAGCTCAGCCTTTTATTATATATTGCCTCAATCTGTTTTAACAATTTCAAAAGTGCTGTTGGGTTATATGGGAAAAGATTTTTCTTCTGCAAACGGTAAATGGCACCTTGCAGCTCTTGAAAGCAAGTGACTGTTCTGTAGGCTAGCCCCACTTCTGAGACAACGCTATTGGGAGCTATATCACCATCAACAGGGACAGGAGTATTCGCTTCTTTTGGAGCCGCGGGCCTTGACTGAAGTTGCAGGTTAAGTTCTTTTTCATCCCCACTTGTTCCAGCGGGGTCCTGTATTTTCTTCGCTGCTTCTTGGTGTAAAGATGTCTGCATCCTATTTGCTAAACATGGGTCCACAGATTCTGCTTCAGAATCATCAGAGCTGTCATAATCGACCAGACTTTGAGAAGCTTGGCGGGGAGACAGACTCTTAGCCTGGAGTGAGGCTGGGGTCTCCCCGGACATCACAGCCTGGTTTGTTGGTTCGGAAGGGTCACCGGAAGCCCAGGGGTCGCAAGCATGAGCATTCCTGTAACTGCTGAGAGCAGACAAGAGACTTAGTTTCATCTGGTGGCTGAGTCTATCTTCAACAAGTAAAGGGCCACCACCACAAATATTCATGCTATCGCTCAATTCAGTGACATCAAAGCCCTTGCAAATGGTGACAAATTCGTCCCAGTCTTTTTGCAGTAATTTTAAATACCTGACAAAATATTCAAGGAAACAGGTTTCTGACGAAATCAAAAAGTCAAGAAGAACTGTAGAATCAAAGCCTACATTTTTCAAGAAGAATAAAAAAATACAGTGTGGATTATAGCCATTTTCATGTGTGTGATGGCTCCATATTTCTTTTTCTTCAGTCAAGCTTTCTGTAGCATCACGTTCTCTGAAAATATAGGTAAAGGAGACCCCAGATTAATGACCTTTCACAAAAATAAGTTCAGGCAGACAGAATTCACCTATGATAAATTCACCTACCAGATTACTTTTTAATCTATACATTATTTTTTAAAAGAAAGAAGTCCAAACCCATCTCTTGCCCCACAAAATCCATAAATCTGTCTTAATAAACAAAATCCACTGACTTTGGTACTTCTAGTTTTTGTCTGTCCCCCAAAGCACTCCTGTCTGCCATCTCTTGGTATCAGAGGTCTTCATTCCTACAGGGAACTTCTAATTCTGTGTAGCAAGGTGGGGACGGACCCTAACCTCCTTCCTTTCCTTCCACACTCTCCTGATCAGGGGTGGGCATGTGACCCAGAATGACCAATCAAGGGTGCCCTGTGTTCCTGGCCACAGTGACTGGTTCCGACACAGATCTGTGACCCAAGGAGTTCATCAGCTCTCCCCTGGGACTCTGGCTAGTTATTAAAGATCATAACTGTAAGTCTGGCATGGCTGGTAGCCCTGCCAAAGAATGAATTCAGAGCTGGGAGACAGAGAGAAAGAGAAATAATCGATGACATGATTTGAATATCTCTCCATACAGTTAGGCCTGAAGCCAGTTTGACCCCTTAGGATTCCCAATTAGGAGTCAATAAATTCCTTTGTCTGCTTAGACTAGTTTCTGTTGTTTTCTATCATTTACAGCCAATCTTAATACAATTGCATATATATATATATATATATATATATATATATATATATATATATATATATCCCAAGCATATGCCGCTCTGGACACACTGAACTGAAGTTATGAATGTTAGAAATTTGCATACCAAGTGGATTTGATTCAGAGGCTTCCTCTCTCCTGAGGAGTAAGAAGTCGGCTTCAAGTATAACTACGATTATTCTAATAGGCATGTGCCTTCAGACTGAATTTGGGGACCGTGTCTGAGCCTAATCCAAGTCACATGCAGAAATTCTGTGGTCCTGATTAGACCCCTTTGAAAACTGGCCCCAAACGCGTACAGTTAGAGAGCAACCACTGCCAGCAGAGTCAGAACACAAGCAAGAACTGGCAGCACAACCCGCGCCAAGGATCCTGAGCCAGAACCCCCTTTCCCTGCAGCCGGGAAAGAAGCGGCTGCTCGAGGGTTTTCATAAAGCAGCAGCAGGAATCGTGTGCAAGGCCATTGGACCTCGAACTTCATAACCAATGACAGGTATCTGCCGCAAGCAGGTATCACTCCAAGGACAGCTGTGTAGAGACAGCAGAAATAGGATCAGTAGAATGTCATCAGTTAAACATAACTTCGTAATCAATTTGAGATCTGCCTCAAGAAGAAATCAGGCCCCGATCAACTGTATATAAAGATGAACATTTAAATAGTTCTTTTGATGACTTAAGGTTTGTCCTCACCTTTGCAAAGGCAAATAGATCACCTTATAGAAGTTCAATCTAGAAAAGTTAGTGTTCGTGGTAAAAAGAGTTCTCAAACATCAATTAGATGAAGAATTAATGCCCTCGTCTGAGGGTATTAACTCACTCCTGATCACACAGGTAGAACAGAGACGGAGACTGAACCAGAATCCCTGTTTTCTAACCCCAGTCTAGGTCTGCGACCCCAGCCCAGCCCCAACAGCCAAGTTCTCTCATTTTCACGTGGGGTAGAGTGAAGGAAAGGAAATGGAACTTACCAGGAAACCACAGGATGGTTAGAGACTTCGTTGTTGTTGTTCTAATGACAGAAAGTCAATAATGGGTCCAGCCCAGTATTAAAAATGGTTTCTCCTCTCCTGGTAGGGAGGTAGTGCAATTACTTTAAAACAGACTGACCTGGACAATTTCAGGTAGATGCTCAGGGACGCTCTAGCAGCCTCTAGCATGTCATCGTCTTGTTCGATGAAGACCCTCGACAACCACTCACACGGATCCTGTGACTGCAGACAGGGCTGCAGGTGAGGCTTCAAGAAGCTCAGTAACTCAGACATGAACCTCTGTAAATCCACTTCAAACAACAAATTTCAAAGTGTAAGCAGGAGTTTATGAACGCATGCATATCTTGCCTATATATGTATAAAGTGATAATATCTAAAGAACTTTAAAATATATTATATTTCACCCTTTCAACATGTTTGCAAGTTAGGAATTATCTCTATCCACTTTGAAAATTAGGAAACTTGAGCTTCAGAGAAAAGAACAGAATACAGTCCAAAATGTATAGCCCGATCATCTATTTGCTACCAAGTAACTGCCAAGTAAAAATTATCTCTGAGAAAGGAGTTACATGAGTTCTTGCAAAAGCATAAAGAAGGGCTGTCCAGAAGAAAAGCCATCAATGTCTCTATTTTTTGTATTACAAGGTTGGATACTTTCTGGACAGCCCTTGGACAGGAATGAGCAGTAAACCACATAAATCACTTCACTGCCACAGTTGTCTGTGCCTAGAGGCAACAATGCAACCAAACAAGAAGAGTTTTGCTTTTCATAATAACAGAAAAAAATTTTTTGTCGTCGTTTGCTTAAAGCATAAAAATCCAAAAAACATTAAATGCAATTTAGAACTCTTGAGTTATATAACACATGCCACCTGGTGTTGTAAATAAGAACTGCACAGATTTACACCTACTACACAGCTCTTACCAGCTAAATGATATTCTAAAGCTAAGCAATTCAGAAAAGTTACTGCTTAAACTTGTCACTAAAACATGCTGCTTGTTTAGAGAAGCTTATTCTTCATTTTTTTCAAGTGAAGAATAAATATAATTTCTCACACATTAGTTTCAATTCAATTTCAAATTATTAATCATTACATTAGTAGATACACCAATTTTTATGAAGGAAAATATGAATAGCATGACAAATATCTGAATATGAATTGATTTGTATCACTTACTTGGAGGTGATTCAACAGCACCGGTTTTTTTTAACCTCAGACATTAATTATGCTCATGCAAATTCAGTTTAGCCCACAAAAAGTTAGTATGTTTCTTAAAGGTAATTGTTATTTTATTTCTTTTTCTCTTTTTGAGGAAAATCTGATAAATTAGAACTAGGATCACATGTAGCTCCAATGAGTGGCATTAAAGTCCTGAGATGTGATAATATGAATAATTTAACTTCAGTAAATTACCCATTACTCTGCATACAAAAGAAGTTAGGAGAATTACCTTTCATTTCATTTGCTGAAGCACCGTTTTGAAACTTGATTTCTAAGGATTTAATGATAAGTAAGCTCGTGGCTCTGAGGACCACATGATCGGGACCAGGGACGTGCTCACATCCACGCTGAACTTCACCTCCAAAGCAGGAAGGTTTGCCATAGACTTGCAACGTCCTCAATAAGCCCAAGTCCACCGCTTGCAAAACAGCATCCGCTAAAGCCAACGTGTCCCCATCTAAATGAACATCTGGCCGCATTAAGGGAGGGACAGGTCTCTGACCAAGGTCTTCACCCACTTTCCAGAGAAGGCACTTTTTGATGAATATGATGAACTTCCTTTTGACGAAAGCCTGGACAGGCCAGGTAATAACATCCAGCGCACACGAAGCTTTCAAAAATAAAATCCTCTGGCAGGTGCAGTGTAACTTCAGGTGGAGTCGGGAGGCTATGAGAAGTTCAAGCAATTCCAGGAAACAGACCAAGAGGCTTATGCTTTTAGAAGTATTGTGGCGGTTTTCAGAATGCTGAGAAAATAAGGAATTGTAAAAGACTTCACAAACAGGGTCAAAAGGAGTCAGGAGCTGCTTTAGAATTTCTGAAATTATAAAAAGAGTAGTTGTAAAAACAGGAAAAGCAAAGCCTTCCTAAAACACACTTTTAAACTCAATTTTTATAAATATAAATATCACTTTACAAGATGAAAAAATGAATTTGCATTGTTTACTGCTAATGTCAGTAAATGAACATACACACAGACTAACCAGCAATAAATAACCACAGCTATTAATAATACTTATTTTACAAGTAACAACAGCACAAGACTATGCTAGGGATATATAATAATGAAAAGCTTTAATGTTAATAACAATAAAAAGCATTTCATTTGTTTCTTTTAAAAGGGGATCTTCAAAAAATATGGGGCAAGATTCTTTAATTTTTCATACTTCAAGTCAAACCATAAGTAAAATAAGTTTTACTCTTCATTATAAATATAATGTCCCTTGGGAGCAAGATACTAATTATTGACGGGAGAACATAATTCGTACCTGTTTTTTGTGAGCATGTATCTTTGAAGATTTCTTTTATTACAAAAGTAAGAGTCCAGAGGCAGTATACTACTTTATCACTTTCAGAGTATTCAGAAAGATTGTTTTGGCAAAAAGCAATCCAGGAATTACTTAATGTTTTCTACAAGTGAGAAAAATTTTTTTTAAATAGTTATGATACAATAGTTTCTTTACAATTACAAATCATCTATTATACATAACTCTATACACTGTTCTTTTTTTTAATTCATATGACAATCTTTGTTAAAATGAGGACGCAAATATCCTAATATTCTTTAAGTCAAAAAATTTCATGTCATAGAAATAAAGGATCAAAAGGGAACATGAAAATAGTAGTAGTGGTTATTTATCTCTTGGTGGTGTAAAGGGGTAATTTTTATTTTGTTCTTTATATGTTTCCTCATTTTACAAATTTTCTACTGCAAATACCACCTTTTTGTATTCAGAAAAAAAATGTTATTTTCAGAAAGGTACAAGCAATTATAGCTCAAGTCAGCAGACATTAAGATTGGTTTATTAGCTAATTCAGAGATAAGAGGAAAATCTGGATTTATTCATATCTGTTTTCATTTTGGACCATTCTTAGGATTTATGTATATTAACCTCGTGAAAATAGTCTTGGTCTCATAGAGAAATGGGGTCCTAACCCTGTTTTTGGAGCAGAGGAAGGAGGCCAGCCTACCCCTTTGAGAATCTGAAGAAAGTTACTGACTCTCTCACTTGAAACCTACCCTTTGGGTGAAGAGTCTGACTCATAATGAGTTACAAGACATTTAAGGGGCCTTACTTTAATCCTCGATACAAGTCACCGTCATGTCATTGTATGCTTACACCTTTGTGGATTTACATGTTAATAAGTGAGCAAACATTTTACTGATGCAAATTACTGAAGGGCGAACCTGGATGCCCAAGAGTAATTTTGAAGAAACTATAAAAGTAAGAATAGCATAGTTTGATGGCTGATCTTACCTTTTCTTTAAGTTGGAAATACAGAAGACGTGCAAGGCACTTCGCAGCCATGTGCGACACCAATTTATCCCGGTTCTGGAACGTACAGACCTATCGGAAAACAAATACATTGACCCATTTACTGCTGAATGTTCAAATTTTTATTTAAACAAACTCTAGATCTTAAAAAATACATATACCACCCACATAAAACAAATGGCTTACTAATTGAGAATCAAAGTCAGATGATTCCAGAAGACTTTGAATAATCTCTCTGTATGTCTCCTTTGCGTGGCACTCGGTTTCGACAGACAATACCCTGGTCACCATCACTTGGATCACCGTTAACCGAAGGAGCATGACGTCCCGGGCGCTGCTCACCTGAGAGTGTCCCTTCAAACACACAGGAGCTACAGGAATCGGAGCCGAACCCACAGAGGGTGGCTGACCCTGGCCCGGGACGCCCAGGGCAGGTGAGCGCTCTGAGGAGGGGGCTGGGCAGCCGTCTTGATCTGAAAGCACTGGGTCGAGATAAAGGACGTACCGCTGGTTGTCATTTTCAAGTGTGGCCCCAGCAAGCACCTTCTTGTATAACTCTTCTAAAACGTCCAGCAAGTCTTTCATTTTGAGGACGGCCAAAACGTATCTTCTAAGAAGGCTGACCACTCCAAATGGTAAATACTGGCCTTAGAAATGCGACGCATCCCTAAGAAGTGTAACCTAAAAGAGGAAGAATAATGTAACGATTGTAAGTGCTCTATCCATTATATTACAAGGGAAAGGCATCTGTTGCCATGTAGTCATTTAGTCCAGGGGTTCCCCAAGCCAACAAGGAACCGGCCTGCACAGGGGAGGTGAGTGGTGGTTGAGTGAGGGAGAAAGGGAGGTAGTTCTGTCACGTTCCAGGAACTGCTCATTCCACCCAGCCTCGGGCCTAGGGCAGGACTCAGCATCACTAGCTGCAGCGGGTATAGAACTCCCAGTTCATGTCCTCCAAACAATCGCCCCTGAGTTACGCTGCCTCCAAACCCCTGCCCTAGGAATTTCAGGTGCAGCAGCTGCAGGATGGGCCCAATAATGATTTCTAACACGTTGTTGGGTTACTGCTGGAACACTGAGGACACTTAAACCCTGCCATGGGTTTGTCAATGGTCCTCATCACAGTCTTACCGGTAGGGCTCTGACATAGGTCGGGAAGATCTTTTTAGTGTGAAGGACTAGGTTAAAGACTTAAATGTGTACAGGAGACTCTCCGTTAACTGGAACTCAAGAACAAGCACTCTCAAGTCACTGGCAATTGCTGGAGATTTTGCCGGTGGCTTGAGTTCCGGTTAATGGAGAATCTACTTACATGGATCCGGCATCTACTAATCCCCATGGGTGCTGGTTCATGGAGAGTCTACTGTACATTAGGCAATACTTGTGTTTTTCTGTCAAAGTCATAACACTGGTAGGAGCCTGGGACCTGGAATCTGCCGTTAAATGGCACCATCCTATCCAGGTCACCGTGGGGCAAGCTACCCTCTAAGTCTCAGTCTCTTTTAATGCTCAAAGGGCATAAAGACAGTACCTGGGTCACAGAGGGCTGGTGTTAAATTAAATGTGACTGTCCCTGTAATAATCCTCAGTGAACACCTGCCAGTTCTATCTATTTAGATTTCGCTGAACTCTTGAATGCTGAACACTGCACACACAAAAAGAATTTGATTTTCATTTGAAAAATAAGGTTACCTACCCCACCTCAGCAAAGTAGCACAAACAAAAGATTTGAGAACATGCAGGGTGTTTATGGTGAAAGCATTTATTTACACAACTCAAGTAAGAAGATTCCAATACTCCTTTACTTAATCACGTTGAAAGGTTCCTTTCCAACTCTGGACCTTGATACACTACTGTTCCCTCTGCCTAGGAAGCTTTTCCACCCACCTTTCCTTTTGTTTTATGCTTAAATATGATTTTCTATACCAACAAACTGGACAACCTAGAAGAAATAAATTTCTGGAAACATTCCCAAGACGGAATCACAAAGAAATGGGAAATCTGAACAGATTACTACTAAGATTATTGAATCAGTAATCCAAAACCTCCCAGAGATCCAAGATGGCTTACCTCATCCTGTGAATACATCAAAATTGCAAACAAATTATGGAACAATCAACCTGGAGAACTATCTGAATGAAGTCTAGCTGAGCAGAAGTTTTATAACTAAGGATATAAAGAAGAAGCCACGTGAAGATGGGTAGGAGGGACAAAAATGCGAGACGGGCTGGCCCCAACCTCCATGTTGTGGTTGAGAATAGACAGGGATACCTCTCAGCCATGGATGAAGAGAAGTGAGGGACACCAGAGAAGTGAGGGACCCCAACCCCACACCAGGGTCCCCAGGCTGGAATTCTGATGCCGAGAACAGCAGCCCCCACAATATCAGGCTATAAAAAACAGTGGGGATTCCAACCTTCTGGCCTGTGGAAAATCCAGATGTTCTCTAAAAGGGCTCATGTAAAGCTTCATTCCTTTGTAGAACTCAACCTGGGTTCCAGCAGTGCAACAGTGATAAGGAGGAAGGGAGGGGCTGTTGAAGATTCTATACTATATTACAATGTTACCATCATCTCTGCTGATTCCACACTATATTACAATGTTACCGTCATCTCTGCTGATTCCACACTATACAACAATGTTACCGTCATCTCTGTTGATTCCACACTATACAACAATGTTACAACAATCTCTACTGATTCCATACTAGACAACAATGTTACCGTCATCTCTACTGATTCCATACTATATTACAGTGTTACAGTAAGAAGCCGGTTAGAGTATAGTAGTCTTGTGGGCTCCATACTCAAGCATCTAAATGCCACTGGAGAGCTTCACTTAGAAGTCCCACAAGCACCTTCAGCACAAACTCAGCTCATTCTATGGCCTCTTAAACTTGTTTTCTCCTACAGTCCTCCTATCTCAGTATATGGCATCTGTATCTCTTAGTCACCCAAGCTAGACACCTAGACATCTTCCTGGACTCTTCCTCATCCTACCTCTCTCCATCCTCATGGCCACTCCTGCAGTACACCACATGTACCCTGGACAACTGCAACAGATTCCTTACAAAGTAGTTGTTTCCTGGCCCATTGTACACCTACTTCCTTCTGAAAAACCTCTCCACTTTTCTTAGGATAAAGTCCAAACCCCTGGACATGGCATCACAGGCCCTTTAAGATCTGACTTTTGGCATCTTCTCACCTCGGTGCTCCACAAACTAGGTTCCTGGCCTCTCTTGAGTTCTTCAGAAATGCTGTGTGCTTTAAGGATCCCCAAGGTTTGCTTACCCCATTCTTTCTGACGAAATCACACTCAATTTTCTCCCTCCCACTCTCAACTTTCAACTTGGAAACCTCTCCAGTCTCCTTAAAGTGTTCCATATATCCAAGTCAGGGTTGGGGGCCCTGCTAAACGCTCTCTCAGCCTATGCCACAGTCTATATCTCACTGCATTGTGCATAACTATTTTCTAGTTTGGTTCACCCTTGACTAGGAGCCTCCTTGGGCAGAAGTGAGTCCAGCTTGCCTACCTAAGCCAATAGGAAGCTCACGCGGAGGTACGGAAATGAGTATTCTCGAATAAATGAATGACAGTGTAAAAATAAATATATATCAAGGGGAAAACTGAAAGTGTTTGTAGTGGTCCTCTTCTACTACACAATATCTGAACACATTTTATTACATAGAAGCAGTTGAGATATTGAAATCACTTCCTGTATATAATTGGGTAGGCTTTTCTTTGAGGACATGGATGGCAGCCAAACATCTGGTATACTGGGTGACTTAGTCCTGCCTTCCATATTTGCAGTCACCCGGCTCCCAGCTATACAGCCTTCTCCTGTGAGCAGCCAGCGATCTTTTCCAAACACACATAAGATACTAGGTATGACTTCCCTCCCACGGCCTACAAGGTCCTGCAAGACCTTCAGCCTGTCGCCCCACACCCCCAGGGGGACAAGGCGCCCCTCTCTTGGAACCTTGAACCCTCGGGCCAGCGCTCAGTCGGCCTCACCCATGCCTCCCCTCCCGCCGAGCTCAGTGGCAGTTTCCAGTTACCTGCAGGGACCCAGCTCACTCCGCCTTCGCACGGCCATTCGGACGAACCCCGGCTCCTTTCGGCCTCCGTAGTCCACGGCCAGTACCAGGTGGGTCCCCGCTTCCGCATGCGCAGCGGCCCCCATTCAGCGTGCAGTGTCTCTTAGCAACCGCTGTGAGTCCCTCCGCCTGGGGCGGGGCATCAGCAGCCACAGGGGGGCAGCCGAGGAGGGGCGGGAGGTGTGAGCGAGGCCAATCGGAGACGAGTCCCAGCCTCGAGGGGCACGCCCCCTTCAAGTGTCGCGAACGCGCAGGCGGCTTTACGGCAGGCAAGTGGTGGGGGCTGCGAGGGGTGCGGAGGGGAGAAGGAAGCAACCAACCAACCCAGTCGCCCCACCCCCCACCCCCACCCACCCCGGACCTGGTTTACGGCTCCGGGCTCAGGCTCTAGTGCGGCCGCTGATTGGCTGCTGAAGGCTTGGTCCATCCCAGTGACCCCAAAGTGCTGAAGGGAGGGGGCGGGGGTGGCCCAGTGCAAAGTGCATCCCGAAAGCCCCCTACCTGGAGCCCCCGCGGCTGGCACTTCGGACCCTGGACGATCTGGGATCTCGCGGCTCCCGGAGCTCCCGTGTCCACCCCGCAGCTGAGAAGCCTCCGGCCCAGAGCGCGGCAGCCCCCTGCTCCGAGCCCGCAGCCCCGGACTGCCCCCCCCAGCCCGGGCAGGGACTTCCTCCCTGCACCCCTGCCCCGAGGCTGCCCTGCGGCCAGCACCGCCGCCGCGCGTCTGCTCGGCTGTCTGGATGCTGGCGGGGCTGCGGCCGTGAGCACCGAGGAGGAGCCGGAATACCCGTGCCCGGCCCTGCCTGGGGCGCTGCTTCAATGGAGAAGTTGGTGAGTGTGGAGGAGGCTGAAAGGAAGACGCTGAGGAGACAGGTAAAGTCACTTCCCTTCCCCGAGGACCAGGGGGCAGGCTGGGAAGGGAGGCGAATCGCGGCTGCTTCCTGCTTGCCTTTCCCACCCCCTTCCTGGGCCCCCCCTTCCTCGAAGCCCCCTCCTGCTCGCCCCCGGGGGGTGGGGGTGGGCAGTGCCCCGCTCACTGGTGTCTGATTTCCAGGTGTGACTTGGCTCGAGAAGTCCAGAGAGCAGAGAAGGGGCTGCCCACCCACCAGAGAAGCCTCTGGCCAGCATCCTCCCTAAGGTAAGCAGCCCGCCCCTCCCCCATTGTTTATTCCTGGCCCCCACCCCCCTGAAGCAGGGCTCTATTTTGAGGGGGGTGACTTGGGAATGCAACCCTTTCCTGGCCCCCCAGTTTCCCGAGCAAAAACACACCCACTGCCCCTTGCCCTGATCCTTAACATTTTAATAACTTCTCTAACCCCCGAAGTGTATTTTCCTCCTTTCTGACTGTAGTTTCCTTTTTTTTTTTTTTTTTTTTTTTTTTTTTTTTTTTTTTT